>JAGFNQ010004961.1:96081-289822 GCA_024364735.1 Boesenbergia rotunda
GGTGTCATAGGTCAAGCGTAATCGTAAGACGCGAGGCCGACAAGGCCGCTCAAAATCTGCGGCCCGGCCATAATGTTGCAAATGGCCCCGGATAATGGTTATGTCCCTCAATTGACACTTAGGTGTTCTCCTTGCCTCGAACCACGCCCCGCATTACGCTCAAAAGTACTCCGTCCCGACACGGGAGCACAACATCTCCTGGTTAGGACAACCCCCACAGAGGGAAAACCTAATGCCCGCGACGATCATAAACATCAGGAGCGGGTGAGACTTAGGGGAGGGAAGCCCTCGTGCCGGTTATTAACGTCGTTCGGATTACTGACTCACAAACATCACACATATATGGAAAAGTAGCATTTTATTATTCAGGGCAATTACAAAGTAGAGGCTTAGTCTCTCTTTGGCTAATCAGAACAAAATCGATCGGGTCTCAGTAATGCCCGACACTAACTCACGGTGCTCGGCCGGTCTTCTTCGGGGCCCGACCTTGGAGCAGGGAGTCAGTGTAGTCTTTGAGGTGCCGAAGGCGCCGCTGGATGGCCTTCAGCACAGACGTTTGAACCTCGTACTTCTGCTTCAGCTCGCTGAGCTCCGCAGCACTAGCGGCCCGCTCCGCCTCTTTGGCCCTCAGATCGGCCCGCAAGATAGAGATGAGGTGTTGTGCTTCGAAAGGTTGCGCTCTGAGCGCATACCACTTCCCCGAAATCCAAGCGGGTGGCACTGTCTGTCAGCAAGAGAAGGCAAAAATCAGACGCAGAAGAAAAGAAGAATAAAAACAACACCTTCCGTAAGCTAAAGTTTTGCGGGTCGGGCTAAGAGCTTGCGCCCGAGCAGGGTTTCCAGACTCTCGGATGGACAAAGTTTGCAGACTTCTCGTCTGGACCACCACTTGAACACGAGTCATTAGATGGTGTCCAGGGGGTGGCAGCAGGCGGAGAGACTGGCCCAGGAGAGCCGGCTGTAGCGTCCTCACCCACGGAGACCCATAGTTTGCAAAGGGGCAAGGAGCATGCAAGCAATGAGCCTCCCGGGCCTAGCTTTTGCTTTGATAGGGGGCATATGATAGTACCCCCTCCAACATTCGTCAAGCCAGTAGGGCCAGCCGGTCGGCATATAGAAATGCGACGAGTTGAATGACGAAGGACAGTATGAACACCTCCCTTCGGAGCCCCCGCAAGTGCAAGCGCCCAAACCCCCCTCAGCGAAGTTAAAGAGAGCGCCTGAGAGGAACTTCTCGATGGAGAAGGGACAAGCACAGGAGGCGCTGGAGAAAGCGAAGAGGCAGGCTCGGGAGGTGCTAGAGAAGACGATACCTTGGGGCCGAGCGGAGGGGGAGTGTGCCCAGGAAGGGAGGTCACACGGGAAGATGAGGGTGCCACGGCAGCAAGTTCTGCAGAAGCCGGCACCCTGGCTCGCTTCGCTCGGTGGGGAAGAGCAGGAGTGCTATATGGAGATGAAAAGTCAGCCGAGCGAGGCGCCTGAGGATAAGTTTTCAGTGAAGAGCCACTCGTATCAGAGACTCCCTTGCGGAGGGAGGAGCTCGTTTTCAGGGGCTCTTTCCCCTTACGTGAAGTACCTTCGCGAGGGAAAAAGGTGGGTCTGAATGGCTGAGGCGAAAGGGGTGAATCAGGAGGAGGCATCATTTCAAGATACTCCTGGTCAATCTCCTCCGAGGAAGAGGAGTGCGAGTCGTCCGAAAGAGCACACAGTCCTCCTAGAGAAGAAACTTCTTCAGAGGAGTCAGTAGCCATGAGGGGAGATGAACAAGGAGTTCGGTTTCGTGAGTTTTCTCTGGAAGCGACGGCGGCAGAGGTCGCCTATGTATAGGAGGAGGAAACGTATCGCAGCCGTTCGCGAAGGACCTCGGTAAGCCGAATGATCTAACGGCCAGGCGTATGAGGGGAAGGCGTGAAGAAGTGGTAAAGCCAGAGTAAATGGGAAAGGGTTGTCCGATGCCCGAGGCGCTTATGACTAGTGATGGACGTTTCGCCGGCCGATACGTCGTGTCGCTCAAGCCCTGTTCCATCACTCATTAAAGCAGGTGTCAGAGACGGAGATACGAATCGCCCCGATGGGACGGGCGCACGGAGGCTCTCATAACTCGGCAAGCTCCCTCCGATCCTTGGGCTTTGGGCCTGGCCGGTCGTGTGGCGACCTACGTCTTCGACCCAACTGAGCGGGCAAACCCTCATAAGCGTGTCCGGCCCCGCTAGTTTAGCGACCTACACGGTGACAGGAGGCGTCCCGCTCAGAGCGCTCCGCTCGGTAGCCCTGGGGATCAATATCGGTTTGACAACAGAGCCGGCCGTAAGTGCTTTAAGAAGGAATGAAGAGGTTCTAGTCAGCAGGATGCACAGATTACATCACTCCGAACCCATACCCCTCGCTAGTACATCAAAAAAGAAAGGCGAAAGAGAGGCGAGAGAGGCAAACGGCTTGATCCTCACTTGAAGGGCGCGTCGATCACACTGGGCAGGCCCTCACACATATCCTCGAGGCTTGCTGCCGTGGGAGGCATATCAGGAGACAGATACCCGCCCAATTTGAATCGACGGAGTATGTTCAACCCTTGCAGCTCCATGACATCCATAAACCGTTTGGCAATTTCGGCCTTGTGGGCCGGGTCGTTGATGCACTCAAGCCTATGCTCCTCCCGTCGGGACTCTTCGGTTTCCTTATAAGATCGGAGCGCCATCAGCTCCGATCTAGCTGCTTCCCACTCTGACTGTTCAATTGCCCTATGGGCTTGAAGCTTGGTCAACTCCGATTTGGCTGATTCCCACTCGGATTTCTCCTCCCAAAGTCGCTCAAGCTCTTGATCTTTAGAAGAGAGCTCCTTAGACAGCTCCGTCATCCTTTGAGACTGGGCCAGAGCTTCAACCTCCCGGGTCTCCAGTTGGGCCTGAAGAGAGTCGAGGGCAACTGACGCCCTCTGAAGATCAGACTTCGCCTGGGCTGATTCGGCTTGGGCTTCCGCTTGCAAAGCTCATGCTTTCCGCTCCGCATGCTTCAGGGTGGAGAGCTTAATGTTTGCCTGAGAGGTGGTTTGTTGCGCCGTCTCGATCTGGCCGCGCGCTACCTCGAGTTGTTCCCTGGAGTGGGCCAGCTGGTCCTGCAAAGCCCGAACTTCCTCTCGTAGGTGGTTCAGCGTGGGCTCATCAGCGACTCGTTATGAGTGCGCCAGATGGGTGCGCAGGCGCTTCACCTCCCTCTCAGCCTTAGCCCGGGCTGAGCTCTGGGCTAGGAGCAACATAGAGACACCGTGGCAGTCTCCTACGAACTGCGGGAGAAAGTGATGTTCTGAAGAGTTAGAAGTGAAAGGCGCAATATTAGACCTGGGTCGTCTGTATATACCTGCGTAGCCTTAAGGAAGAAGGCGTCGGCTTTGTCACGAGAGCCCCGAAAGTAGGACTCCTCGAACCCTTGGGTGTAACGATCGGCTACTGACCCATAGAGGCGCAGATCCTGGTGGGGTTCGGGCAGCACTCCTGGGGGCATCTTGAGATAACGGTCTGCTCAAGAGGGTACCAAGAGGTGCATCGTTGGGTCCTCAGGTGGACCCTCGGCGGATGGGGTTCCTGGTCGGGTAGACATCAAGGTATCGGAAGTGGGGGAAGTGGCAGAAAGGTCGGCAGGCGATGTGGGGACGGAAAGATCAGTCGAAGCGTGGGGGTTAGGGGAAATGGTAAAGGTAGTCGCTGGTAGACAAACTGGGGAGTCTGCCACAGAGGCGACAACCGGGGGAGCAACCGCGGGAGCCATGTATGGAACGATGGCCAAAGAAGCAGAGCAGACATCTGGCTCGAAAGCCACTCTCTTCTTCTTCTTTTTCTTCTTCTCCGAGGAAGCAGGGCGGACTGTTGGCTCGGGGGCCGCTCTCCTCTTCCTTTTCTCCAGATGTTTACTGGAAGAAGGACGGGACGAGTCCCCTGTGGCGGAGGATGCTCGTCGGCGTATAGCAGGAAGGCGCGATTGAGCAGCTGTGGACGGAGCCGTCTCCGAGGCAGAGGGAACCGACCCCTGTATAGTCGGGGTCGGGTTGATTGGGGCGACCTCCGCCGTAGAGCCTCCTCTGGCGGCCAACACGGAGGCAATTCGAGTCTGTAGCTCGGCCCTCTCTAGCCTGAATCCTCCCTTCAGGGTCGTAGATAGCAACAGGGAAACTGTGGAAACAAAACAAGTTCATGCATGACTAAGAGGTATACTTGGCGGACACAGGGGGACTCACCAGCGTGGGGTAGAGGAGGGGCGGGGCTCGGGCTAAGACCGAATGTGGAAAGAATCCCCTCCTTTAGCAAGAGCCCACCATGGAAGTGCCTGTCCTCCAGCTCGGCGACGACCTCCAAATAGGTGGCGGAAGTACAATAGTGTCGGGGGAGAGTCTCAGAAACGGGAAGCCCCTCGACCCAGGCGGTAGGCCAGCTCGGGTCGGCAATCGGCCCAACAAAAAAGTATCACTCCTTCCAGCCCTTATTGAAAGTAGGCAGGTTGAAGAGGAAGGAGGTTTTGGCTCGGGCCTGAAAAAGAAGTCACCCACTTCTTGTTGTTTGGGGTAAAAGAAGTAGTGAAAGTTCTCTGGTATCAGGGGAATCTTGAGAAGTGGGAAGACGATGGCGGAGCCACATATCAGACGTATGGAGTTGGGGGCTAGCTGAGATAGAGGGAGCTGGAAGTATTCACAGACGGCGGCAATAAAAGGGTGGACGGGGAAGCGGAGGCCCGCTTGAAGGTGGTCCCAAGATAAGGTAATGTAGCCCAAGGGAGCGGAGTTTGGACGCTCGTGCGATTCAGGAAGAAGCGGGTGGAGGTCGGCAGGGATTAGGAAGTCCGATTGTATTTAGAGCAGGTCATGAGTAGTAAGGGTGGTGATTAGGGTGGAGTACCAGGGTTGAGGCGGAGATGGAGATAAGGAAGAAGAGGCCATCGGAGAAGGAGGAGGCGAGAAGCTAATCGGCGAGAGGGGGTTGCCAAGGAAAAGTCAAGTCGAAGCAGCTGGCGTAACCCTAATGATACTCCAAGCGGCGGGGGACAAGGGGCGGTTTCAAATGCGTGAAGAAGAGCGAGCAAACGAGGTGTCTCGCTTTATGGGAATAGGCGAGGTGTGCTAGTCGTATGATGAGCGATTGGAAGAAGCGTGTGATCCAGCCGAAGCCGTCCGATCAGGCCGGGCAGTACTCGAAGCAACGGGGTACGCGTGCATTAGAAATGCCGCAATAGATGACGGCCTGCCCTTCCGGTGGGTGCGCCAGGCTCGGACCAGACTTGAGGTCCAGTCAGTCGGACTGCGTACCTCCTTCGACTAGACTTGAGGGAGATGCTTATGATCCCGGGCCAGCTTGCGTGTAGCCTGGCCCGACAGCCTGGCGCCCAGTCAGGAGGAAAGTGGCCAGTGATCTGGATGATCCCGCTAGATAAGAGTCGCGCGGGCTTAGGCCCCTTGGGTTTCTGTGTCAAGGCCCATACAGGCCTATAATAGCTGCCTCCTGAGTCGGATGGCTTGGGGCTTATCCAAGATCGACGCCCCGCCAGCGCGCGGCGGCCCACACTCTGGGGTTAAGCTCGGACTAAAGGAGTCAGTACCTCAGTGCCCCCAGTCGGCACCCTCACAGGCCCTTAGCCGACCTCAGTATCTCGGTGCCCCCAGTCGGCGCAACCACTCCCTGACACCAGACTACCAGAAGCTGTACGGGGCCGGCGCAGGGCCTTGGTCATCCTGGCCACCAACAGCGGATATCTCGCCGAGGTATTGATATGTCTGCCACAGCTTGTCCCCCGTACTTCGACCACATGCCCTGGTGTTAGGCCGAGCGGCGTCCAACGGCGCCAACTCTTAAGTTGACAGGGCCTCTTTCCTTAACGCAGCATGTGCCGCTTTACCCTGCCACCCCTGGGCGTCCATTACCCTGTCCTCGCTACGTGACGGCGGGTGGCAGGCGAGGCAGAGTCTGTCAGCTTCCCCGGCTACATATACTTCTCACTCCGCATTTCCCAGATACGCGCGAGAGTGCAATTCTTATACTGTTCTATTGCTTTCCATCGCCACCGTCGTGTACTGACTTGACCGTCGGAGTGCCTGGCCGGGGACTTTTCCCGGCGGGTTCTAACGGTCTCTGTCTTGCAGTTGGGAGCGAGCCAGCTCGTCACGCCACTTCAGCGACCTCGCCCTCCTCGGGGACTCATCCAGCTGTAGGGGCATCTGACTCACTTCGCGACAGGATCAGGTTAGATGAGCACTTGAAGAAGAAATTGATAGGCTGAGGAACATCAAGCAGAAGTGATCTCGGGACGGGAGGCTCATGGACATCGATGATCCCTTCGAGCACTTGAACGACCTGCCCCATTGCGGGCCTGCAGCTCTCGTCGTCCTGAATGCACCAGCAAGCGATCTTGCAAGCTCTGTCCAGCTCTTCCATCTTCACTTCTGCAGGCCCCAACTTGCAATCAAAAATGATTAATTAGGTTGGGTAACATCAACGTTATTCAACTTGGTTGCTATCAAGCACACCCGCAGCATCGCCTTCGATCAACTTGCTTGTCGCAGACGTTGGGAAATACCTTGTGCCATCTTCCTCTGCTATTGATTGCTCGAGGTTTCGCCTTTCCGAGATGTTCTCGGACACCATTCCGGTAGCTACAGACATCGGTTTTCGCTGTGATGGCGACGTTGGTAATCAACTCGGTACCTGAGATTTTCTTGGCCTGAATTGAATTTTAAAAATGGGTAACATTAAAATAAACAACAAATTTTTTCAATTAAATCTACAATATATAAATAAAACATATAAATTAAATGACATATAATATTCAAAATATAAGTGATGTAATCAAATAATAAGTAAAAGATTACCAACAATCACTTAAATAACACACACGATTTTGTTATTTTGGATGCAAAAATATCAATCAAACTTGAATAATCGAGATGTTTGATAATTTTTTTCTCAATTGATAATATAGCTAATCCATTCAGTTTTTCTTGCGATATTATTGATTGAAGAAAAATTTTGATAAATTTTAACTTGGAGAAATTTCTTTTTGCACTTGCAACTGTATGTGACTGGTATAGTCAATAAAATTCTATAAGCAACATATACATTGGGATAATCACCATCCATTTTCATTAAATAATTTAATATATGAATTGCTCTTATTGTTTCAGCTGATAACGAATGATTTAAGATCTTCAACTCCATAAATAAACCATGCCCATCAATATTAGAAGTGTCATTATATCTCAAACAATGTTCAAGATTTTTTGTAAGATCTCAATAAATTGTTATCATCAACATATTTTAATTTCTCCAAGTTGAATAAGAACTCAAATGTTTTTTCGTATTTTTAAAATAACTCAGACCGAGTTTGTAGTGAAGAATAAGCATGGTCAATTAAAAAAAAAAGAAAGTAGTTAACCCTAAAAGATTCATCAGCTGATTGTGTTACTTTATGGGTAATATTCTCATCAAACTATTTTTTTATGGGTAATACAACTTCAATTTCCAATTCACTTGCCATTTGTTTAGTTTCATTGATATCCTTATCAAATCCAAATTCTCTGTACTCTTCGAAACTCAGTATGAGACCTTTTATCTTATTGATAGCAACATTAATATCTATATTTTCAGCTTGAAGAAACTTACAATGTTTACCAAATGCAACAACTTATACTAGATTACCAAGCCAACCAAATATTCAAAATTCTCTAAGTTCATATGCTACCAAACACTCGGCTTCACTCCTCGTTTAAGGATTTTTACTTGTGGATGCCAAGTCAAGTAAAACTTCTTTTATTTTTGTATCTTGTTCTTTTATAGGCTTCACACTTTCAATATGATTTTCCCAACGAGTTTGCGATAATGGTTTAATCCTTAAACTTTCCATATGATTTTTGAAAATCTTCCATCGCTTCGTAGAAGAGGAGAATAACTTGTATATGTATTGTATTACTCCAAACAAAGACATAGCTCAGGACAACAATTCACCATATCACATAATGTCAAGTTAAGACTATGACAACCACATAAAGGGTAGAAAGTTTTAGGATTTATTTCTAATAATCTTCATTGTACACCATTGTGCTTCCCTTTCATATTTGATCTATTGTCATATCCTTAGCCTCTTATATCATCAACATCAAATTCAGGATTTCTCAACACCTTTTTTAGTTTTGCAAAAAGACCATTTCCTGATGTATCATCTACTTCTTCTATAACTGTAGAGTTTGATAAATCATCTATGCAACGTATTACAAGAGACATTGGTATTTCATGACTCATATCTGGAGTATAATCTAATATAATCGAGTACTTGTGATGCAGGAGCAGTCTATGGATCTTCATTATTAGTTTAGTAAATTAGTCTTTTTTTATAATTCTTAAGTTTTTTTTTGGCATTTTAGATATTTTTGGTAATTTTTATCTTTTATATTTTTAGGATTTTTAGTCTGTTTAAAATTTTTAGGATTAATTTTTTTTCTAAAAATTTGTTTAGACTTTATCTCTTTTTAGGAAGAGTTTTTTCCTTTTCTTTTTCTTTTTCTGTTGTAATTTTTTCTTATTTTTTAGGCTATTTAAACACAAGTTAGGGTTGATGTAAAGCAAGAGAAGTTCTTGATTAATAATATTTTCGACAGTGTCGTTTATTTTCCTATTTTCTGGTATTCCTCGTCGAATTAATAGGTTCTAGAATATTATTTTCGATATTCGTGCGTATATCAACAGATTCAATAGTAGGATAATCGTTATTCTGTCCGACGTCAGTTGGTATCAGAGCCTTAGATCCATGGATGATTGTTGTGGTTGTGGTTATTGTTGATGCAGTCTGACCCTGATTGTTGTTTTGGTGTTGACACCGATTTTAGTTTAGGTTGATGTTGATTATGGTTATGGTTAAGTCCTGATCGGAGATTAGACATGTTATGGAAAATCCTAGCTTGGAGGGTTAGGTGTTGGAAAATCCTAACCTGGAGGGTTAGGTGTGGAAAATCCTAGCTTAGAGGGCTAGGTGTTGAAAAGTCCAAATTCGGAAGGGTTGGGTGAAAATTCCTAGCTTGGAGGGCTAGGTGAAAAGTCCTAACTTGGGGGGTTAGGTGAAAAGTCCCAACTTGGAGGGTTAGGTGAAAAAGTCCTGGCTTGGAGGGTCAGGTTCCTAGCTTGGAGGGCTAGGTCTGGAAAAGTCCTAATTCGGAAGAGTTGGGTAAAAAGTCCTAGCTTGGAGGGCTAGGTGAAAAGTCCTAACTTGGAGGGTTAGGTGAAAATTCCCAACTTGGAGGGTTAGGTGAAAATTCCTTAGCTTAGAGGGCTAAGGTGGATGAAATCCTAGCTTGGAGGGCTAGGTTTGAGTCCCTGGATCGGTCTGGTGACCGATCAGGGAAGTTGACACGCTGCTCCTTCGTGGATCGGTCTGGTGACCGATCCAGCGATAACTGATCGGTCTGGTGACTGATCAGGGAGCGCACAGTGAGGTTGGGAACCTACTGTGTGGCTCCTGATCGGTCTGGTGACCGATCAGGGAGCAGGTCGTTGCCTCGTTGCTTGGCTCCTGATCGGTCCGGTGACCGATCAGGGAGCAGGAAGCTTCCTCACTGCCTTGCTCCTGATCGGTCTGGTGACCGATCAGGGAGCCCACAGTGAGTTGAGTTCTCCCGCTGATCAGCTCTTGAATGGTCTGGTGACCGATCAAAGACTTAGGATTTAATTTTCGCAGTTACTGTTCACTCAGGCGTGGACCGATCAGGCTTGAGCCTGATTGGACAGGGAGCTACCTGATCGGTCTGGTGACCGATCAGGATTCACTATGATCGGTCTGGTGACCGATCAAGCTTGTGTCGCCGCGAGAGCTGGGAGTCCCAGCAAAGCGGTGGATCGGTCTGGTGACCGACCCACGAGCCCTGGATCGGTCCGGTGACCGATCACTTTAATTCAAATTGCACTGTCAGACGCTCTGATCGCGTCTGACCGTATCCGATTCTCTGCGTTTGATCTCTGATGTTTGATTTACTTAGTGATATGCTATGCTAATGCTCTGATTAAGCTGCAGGTGACAAGGAAGGATTCAAACACTTAAGGAGAGTCAATGGAGGCCTTTCTTTGGAGCAGGTTTGTCCGTTTTCCATCTCAGGTTGCAACGGACACCGGCGCCGGCTGGAGCTGCTGACTGGGGCTGGTCTGAGGGAAGCTCAGGGAGTCCAGAAGATCTCAGTGGTGGCTGGTGGTTGCAGGAGAGCAGCTGGAGGCTGCAGTGCCACCTGGTGCTCAGTGGAGAAACAAAAGGCGGAGAGGAGAAGAGCAGAGTAGGGTTCGCTGAATCAACTTCTGGCTTGTTCTTGCTGCGCGATTTGTGTTCTCCGCATCCTTGCTTGTGTGTTCTGTGATTCTATCATCTTGAGCAAGCATCTGCAATCAGTGAAGCAACCATCCCTAGCTTGAGCACTTGGAGGAAGGAATAAGAGGCTTTGAGTCCGACAGCGAGAAGACACGGGGAAAGGGTTCTTGTGTGAGATCGTCGCTGGGTGGTGCTCGGGACAAGCTTGCTGTGTTCTTGTCTTTGCTAAGTGCTAAGTAAGATCTTTCTTGTGTTTCATTGTGCTTAAAACTATATCCTTGATTGAAACGCTGTGGAGAGGTTACTCCACCGAGAAGGAGGTTGCTTTCTATCCGGTGTTCACCGGGGCTTGATCTGTCGACGATCAAGGGATCGCCCGCCTTATGGGCACGCCAAGGAGTAGGGGCAAGTTATCCCCGAACCTTGTAAACCCTCCTTGTTAGCGATCTTGCTAGTTGTGTTAGTTTGCTTTTGATTTCTATTTTTCTGCATACTCTGTTCTTGCTACTTTCGCTGTGCTACTAACAAATCAAAGTGCAGAAATTCGATAAGTGTCAAAGTCCAAGTATTTGGTTATATTCACCCCCTCTTCTCTAGCCATCCGGGTTCCAACAAGTGGTATCAGAGCTTGGGGCTCTGTTTTTGCGGATTATCAACCGAGAGCTATCATCCATGGCGTTGAGAGAAGGCTTTAGCACCACCTGACTTCCTTTCTTTGATGGTACTGATTTTCAATATTGGAGATCAAAGATGGAGTATTATCTCAAGATGGACATCAATACTTGGTTCGCAGTGAAGAGAGTTTCACTCCTCCAAAGGATGATGAAAGCAAGGAACTTGAATCGTGGCGGTGGACGGCCGAACAAACTCGAAAGAGTGAAGCCGACGCGAAGGCGGTCGTCACTCTACAATGCTGCATGAACAAAGACCAACTCATCAAGGTTGGTCCATTCACAAGTGCAAAAGACTTGTGGAACAAGCTCATCGAACTCCACGAGGGCACTCGGGATTCAAGAATTGCCAAGAAGGACTTGTTCCTCAACCAACTTCAAAATCTCTCCATGAAGGAGAATGAAACCGTAAGTGAGTTACATAGCCGGTTCAAGGAGGACGGGCTCCATTCGATTGATGAAAAGGTCAGGAATCGCGACCTTGTTGTTGATGCAGTCTGACCCTGATTGTTGTTTTGGTGTTTGACACCGATTTAAGTTTGATTCAAGTTTGGTTAAATTTGGGTTAAGTCCAGGTGGATCGGGAGATCGCACGCTGGCATGTGAGAAAGTCCTAGTGTGGAGGGCTAGGTGTGAAGAGGTCCTGGTGAGTGAAGCCAGGTGGTGGAAATCTCGGTGAGTGAAGTCGGGTCCTGGTGAGTGATGTTAGTATTGTGAGAGAAGTGTCCTAAGGCAATCACCTTATGATTGTAATCATTTATTTTAATAAATGAATATTTACTATTTGAGTATACATGTTTGTGTATTTGATTGAGATTTTAAACTCATTTACTGAATGCCCGTAATACAATTCACAGCATGAGAGAATTTGTGATGAATTCACAACTAGTGATTATCTCTACATGTGCAATTGTGAAGTATTGAAATTGTCCCTAGTCGATGAATTGATATATCAGTCTTACAGTCAGTTAAAATTTGGTTGTCCAAAACTTTCTCCATGAAAGACCTGGGAGAAGCAACCTATATCCTTGGGATTAGAATCTATAGAGATAGATCAAAACGATTGCTTGGTCTTTCGCAGTCTACATATATAGACCGAGTGCTAGAAAGGTTTAGCATGTCGGAATCCAAGAAAGGTTACCTTCCCATCAGGCATGGGATCAACCTTTCAAAGTCTATGTGTCCGCGCACAGAAGACGAGAGGATTTGCATGAATAAGATTCCTTATGCATCCGCAATAGGATCTATCATGTATGCTATGTTATGTACTAGGCCCGATGTATCGTATGCTCTGAGCGTCACAAGCAGATACCAGTCTGATCCAGGAATGGATCATTGGGCGGCTGTCAAGACAATCCTTAAGTACTTAAGAAGAACTAAGGATGTGTTCCTAATATATGGAGAAGGTGATATGGTAATACGTGGGTATACAGATGCCAGTTTCCAGACAGATAAGGATGACTCCAAATCTCAGTCCGGATACGTATTTATCTTGAATGGAGGCGCAATAAGTTGGAAAAGTTCCAAACAAAACATTGTAGCGGATTCTACCACGGAAGCGGAATATATTGCAGCTTCGGAAGCAGCAAAGGAAGCAGTCTGGATCAAGAAGTTTGTCTTAGAACTTGGTGTGGTTCCAACCATTGATGAAGCAGTGCCGGTTTACTGCGACAACAATGGAGCTATTACACAAGCAAAGGAAGCAAGGTCTCATCAGCGATCCAAACATGTGCTTCGCTACTATCATCTGATCAGAGAGATTATAAGTAGGAATGATATACAAATTGAGAAAATTCCCACTAAAAGGAATTTAGCGGATCCTTTAACTAAGGCCTTGCCTCTAAGCAAGTTTGAGGGTCATGTTAGAGCCTGTGGTATTGGATACCGTAGCGATTGGCATTAGGCCAAGTGGGAGTTTGTTAGTATTGTGAGAGAAGTGTCCTAAGGCAATCGCCTTATGATTGTAATCATTTATTTTAATAAATGAATATTCACTATTTGAGTATACATGTTTGTGTATTTGATTGAGATCTTAAACTCATTTACTGAATGTCCGTAATACAATTCACAACATGTGAGAATTTGTGATGAATTCACAACTAGTGATTATCTCTACATGTACAATTGTGAAGTATTGAAATTGTCCCTAGTCGATGAATTGATAAATACGGACACTATCAATTCTGTTGAAAACTCGGCGTGGACGCGAATAGAGGCGGAGCTTCCAAGGGACGCTTACGGTTGGATCTCGTCCCTTCCTTCGAGTTACGCGAGGTACTAAGTAAATTAGTTTACTTTCTGCAAAATTTTAAATGTATGATCATGTCTACACAATATAAGGTTGCATGCTTAGATGTGTGGTTAAATAATTTATGAAATTATTTATGCTAAACCTTCCGCTGCACGTAATTAATTTTAAAATTACGAACCCGCATCCATGTCAACATGCACCCGGTCGCAACAAGTGAAGCCAGGTGATGGAAATCCCGGTGAGTGAAGCCGGGTCTTGGTGAGTGAAGCCAGGTGATTGAAATCCTAGTGAGTGAAGCTAGGTTGAAATCCCGGTGAGTGAAGCCGGGTCCTGGTGAGTGAAGCCAGGTGATTGAAATCCCGGTGAGTGAAGCCAGGTCCTGGTGAGTGAAGCCAGGTGGTGGAAATCCCGGTGAGTGAAGCCGGGTCCTGGTGAGTGAAGCCAGGTGATGGAAATCCCGGTGAGTGAAGCCAGGTGATTGAAATCCTAGTGAGTGAAGCTAGTTTGAAATCCCGGTGAGTGAAGCCGGGTCTTGGTGAGTGAAGCCAGGTGATTGAAATCCTAGTGAGTGAAGCTAGGTTGAAATCCCAGTGAGTGAAGCCGGTTCCTGGTGAGTGAAGCCAGGTGATTGAAATCCTAGTGAGTGAAGCTAGGTTGAAATCTCGGTGAGTGAAGCCGGGTCCCAGTGAGTGAAGTCGGGTGACCAAAACCCTGGTGAGTGAAGCCAGATCCTAGTGAGTGAAGCTAGGTTGAATGAAGTCCCGATGAGTGAAACTGGGCATGGAGTCTTGGTCCGGGGGACTAAGAACGAGTCAGAGAAGGGCTGGAGGCTTGTTCTCGTGACTTAGAATGGATTTAACCTTGCCTGGATCGGTCTGGTGACCGATCAGGGAAGTTGGCACGCTGCTCCTTCGTGGATCGGTTTGTTGACCGATCCAGTGATGGCTGATCGGTCTGGTGACCGATCAGGGAGCATACAATTCACCTGCTGCTCTGCTCCGGATCGGTCCGGTGACTGATCAGGGAGCATCCAGTAGGTTTTGGGAACCTTACTAATCTGCTCCTGATCGGTCTGGTGACCGATCAGGGATACTGTTCAGATCGGTCTAGTGAACGATCATTTGTCACAAGGTTCTCACTATAACCGATCAGGATGACTCCTGATCGGTCAGGAAGCAGCCTGAATGGTCTACGGACCGATCTGGAGTGTGCAGCAGAATGCTGGATTGGTCTGGGGACCAATCAGGAGTGTGCAGAAGACTGCTGGATCGGTCTGGTGACCAATCAGGGTCCTTCCTGATCGATCTGGTGACCGATCAGGAGCAGAACTTTAATTCAAATATGCTGTCAGAAGCTCTGATCGCGACTCTTTTCTCTGCCGATTCTCTGATACATTGCTGATTTCATTTGATATGCATTGCTAAGCCTCTGTTGGAGTGTGCAGGTGATAGCAAGCGATTCAAACACTCAAGGAGGGTCAATGGGAGGCTTTCCTTGGAGCAGGTTTGTTTGTTTCTCCTTCTCAGGTTTCAACGGCAACTGAGGCATGGTTGGCGACTGACGGAGGCTCAGCTGGAGAGGGACTTCAGTGGACTGAGTGCTCAGGGAGGTCAGTGGGTTCAGGCTATGCTCAGGGGATGCTGATGGAGCCTGGCGATGAAGCAGGAGCTTAAGAGGAAGATGAGAAGCAGAGGAGAAGAGAATAACAAACAGGAAAACAAGCAAGTGTGGCTGTGTGTTTCGCTGTTGTTGTTGTGCTCCTTGTGTAGCTTCTCTCTTGAGCTTTCTTGCTACTGTCTTGTGAGAGGTTCCTCCTTAGTCTCGTGTTCTTACCTTATATTCATCTACTGAGGCGATTGTGGAGAGGTTTCTCCACCGAGAAGGAGACTCTATCTTATCCGGTGTTCACCGGGGCTTGATCTGCCGATAATCAAGGGATCGCTCACCTTAAGGGCACGCCAAGGAGTAGGGACAAGTTATCCCCGAACCTTGTAAACGATCCTTGGTTTGTATTCTCTGTTTCTGCATTTTTGTTAAGTTTGTTTCTCTGTATTTGTTTTGTTTCCGCTGCTACTAACTTAAGTGCAGAGGAAATTCGAAAAGAGCCAACTTATAAGTGTCTGGCTACATTCACCCCCCCTCTCTAGCCATCCAAGGTCCAACAAGTGGTATCAGAGCTTGGGGCTCTGTTCAAGCGGCTTAACAACCGAGAGTCAACAAGATGGCCATGGGAGGAGAAGGCTACAACACAAACCGACCTCCATTCCTTAACGACACTGATTTTCCATATTAGAGATCAAGGATGGAGTTTTATCTCAAAACCAACATGAGCATGTGGTTCTCAGTAAAGGAGGGTTTCTCTCCTCCAAAGGATATTGAGGGAAAAGATCTAGACTTCTCCATGTGGTCAGTTGAGCAAATCAAGAAGGGGGAAGCAAATGCCAAGGCTATTGTCACTTTACAATGTGGGATGACCAAAGAGCAGTTGATCAAGGTGAGTCCTTTCACAAATGCAAAGGATTTATGGAACAAGCTCATCGAACTCCATGAGGGTACCCGAGACTCAAGAATAGCCAAGAAGGACCTCCTTCTTAGCCAACTTCAAAACCTTTCCATGGAAGAAAATGAAAAGGTAAGTGAACTCCATGGAAGATTCAAAGAGATCCTCAACGGCTTGCATTCCATCAATGAGAAGGTAGAAAATCGAGATCTTATTAGGTATGTTCTCAAAGCTTTCCCTAGGAACGCCTTGTGGTCATCCATGGTGGATGCCTACAAGGTCTCCAAGGATTTATCATTTGTTAAGTTAGAGGATTTATTTTGTGAAATGGAACTACATGAGGTCTCTAACCAAAGTCCAAAAGAGAAAGGGTTGGCTTTAGTGGCAGGTGGCCGAAAGAAGAAGGAGAGGAAAAAGGAAATGGAGGAGAAGAACACTCACTGCCACATGACCTTCATGGCCTTAGAAGAGTCATCCAAGGAGAGTGGAGATGAATCAAGCTCCTCAACCGCGCCTTCATCATCTTCGGATGATGAAGAGGTAATTTCTCCTGAGTTGGATAAGTGCTATAGAACAATAGCTTGCTTGACAAATATGCTTAAGAAATCTAAGGCCAAAGTTAAACTTTTGAAATTGGAAGTAGAACATTTAAAAACCTCTAAGGATGAGGTAATTGATGACTCACATGTTAAGACCCTTGAGAATGACAATAAGGACTTGAGGAGCAAAATTGAGGATCTCAAGAATATTCTTGAGAAGTTTTCAACTAGCTCTAAAACATTAGACATGATCTTAAACTCCCAAAGGGCGGTTTACAATAGGGCCGGTATAGGTTACCGACCTAAAGAACCAACCTTTGTATCATTAATGTCAAGAACCCAATTTACATCATCAAATGACTCTAGGGTTCAAAAGGTTAGAAAGAAAAAGACTAAGGCATGAGTGCCAAAGTCTTTCATTGTAGATGCCTTAGGTCCCAAAATTTGGGTACCTAAAACCTCCATATTTCGAATTGTATAAGCATTATTTGAGGGGGAGCATCTATCAACATGGGAGGTTGATATTTGGTGCTCCAAACCCATGACCAAGGAAAAGAATTGTCATTCACATGGTTGGTTATGGAAAATCGAATTAAATGCTTTGAGCTTCATTGTCTTAGTTCTTATAACAAGATGATCCCTTGGCTAGTGATTTATGAAATCTCATTTGGGCAATAGGGAAACTTATCATGCAACGAATGATAGTATATTCATGCTTCAAAATAAATAAACAAGTTTTGAAAAAAATATATTCACATGAATGGTTTAGGTGACACATAACTTACTCTTGCCATGGATTGTTTAGGATAATTAGGTTTATTATTGCAATTTATGTTTTCCTGCAATTCATGGTTTATGATATGCCTTATGTCAAGCCTGAGGAGTCCATTTTCTTGTATATGTTATACAACATGAATGCATGCTAAAGAACAAGGATTAACACATAGTTTGTACTAATAAGACATCACCAAACAAAGAACATGAGCTTAAGGTTTGGGCTTAGGTTTTACTTAAGATATTTTGTTTGGTGAACATGATCAAGTATGCCATGATTTACTGTATGTGTTAGTGTATTGCATGCAAATTTACGAGGAATATATAGTCTGTGATGATCATCATAAAACCTCACAAGGCAACATCAATGCATGCTTTTGAAATGTTTTTAAAACTGGTTAAATGAGATAAAAGCATGTCGGACAAAATACAACCTTATGAATTGTATTGATACAATCATGTGTTAGAAAGCTTGATCATGTTTTGATACTAATTTGATACAAGTATGTTTTTGAAAATTTGATCATATTTTTGTTTGTATCATGAAATCTGATCATGTTTTGGAAATTTGATATTAATATTATATTTTGATAATTGTTTGAAAAATACATTTTGATTAAGGAAACCCTTTAGGACCAATGGGATTAAAACTAATTGATTTATGGTTTGGGAATGGTAAGAGTTGAAACAAACTTGTTTATGAAACTGATCAGTTTCAGAAAACATTCTGTATCAGACCTGATCGGTCCACCGACCGATCAGGACTCATCCTGATCGGTCTGGTGACCGATCAGGAATCATACTGATCGGTCCAGTGACCGATCAGATCAACACTGATAAGAGGTATCAGACTACTCCTCAGTCCGATTCCCTCTTCATCAAGTTGTATCAGATCACCTGATCATACTGATACACACAAATCTAATACAAACCAAGTACAATTGAAACATACTTGATCCTCCATTAGTACAAACCTGGTACTAAGTGAGTACAAATTTGTTCAAGTATTCAAAGAAGGGTAGGAATTTTTAAGATCCTTGATTCTCAGAAATTTTTCTAAAACGTCAAGTATTAAAATGCTGATTTGATACAAACCTATGTTGGAATGTTCAAATTCATAAAAAAAAGGGTTTGTTGAGTCATGACTCTTGTTCTTAATGTCGTATTTCGGAAATTTTTCTGAAATGACGAATATCAATAGAGTCTACACCTTTGTTTAGGAATGCATATTGTTAATGCAGTCTGATCAGGAACGTATCAGAGTTTCAAAATTTTTCTGAAATCTGATCGGTCCCCAGACTAATCAGAAATTTTTCTGTATCAAATAATCAATGAACCTGATTAGTCACGGAGACCAATCAGGATTATATGTCCGATACAAATGCATTCCTTACTTGTCATATGAAACATATACATGTTTGACCATGATATATTTCTGTATATGTTTTCATGTGCATTTCACACTTATTGCCGTATGATGCATATACATTGTTGCCATGATACATTTATGGTATATGTCTCTCATATGCAATTCAAAAGTTTACCTTTGATTATTTTGGGTTTGGGGAGAGATCCGTGTTTGAGGGGGAGGTATGTTCAAACTTAATGTAGGGGGAATACCCTTTTCGATGTTTGACAAGGGGGAGAAAATGATTGATTAAGTTTAGGATTATTGTAGGGGGAGGATTTTGATTCCCTTACGATAATTGAACTGCCTTCAATTGATCATTTAATGCCTAAACTTAAATCGGGGTGTCAAACAATAAAAAGGGGGAGATTGTTGATGCAGTCTGACCCTAATTGTTGTTTTGGTGTTTGACACCGATTTAAGTTTGATTCAAGTTTGGTTGAATTTGGGTTAAGTTCAGGTGGATCGGGAGATCGCACGCTGGCATGTGAGAAAGTCCTAGCGTGGAGGGCTAGGTGTGAAGAGGTCCTGGTGAGTGAAGCCAGGTGGTGAAAATCTCGATGAGTGAAGCCGGGTCCTGGTGAGTGAAGCCAGGTGATGGAAATCCCGGTGAGTGAAGCCGGGTCCTGGTGAGTGAAGCCAGGTGATTGAAATCCTAGTGAGTGAAGCTAGGTTGAAATCCCGGTGAGTGAAGTCGGGTCCCGGTGAGTGAAGCCGGGTGACCAAAACTCTGGTGAGTGAAGCCAGGTCCTAGTGAGTGAAGCTAGGTTGAATGAAGTCCCGGTGAGTGAAACTGGGCATGGAGTCTTGGTCCGGGGGACTAAGAACGAGTCAGAGAAGGGATGGAGGCTTGTTCTCGTGACTTAGAATGGATTTAACCTTGCCTGGATTGGTCTGGTGACCGATCAGGGAAGTTGGCACGCTGCTCTTTCATGGATCGGTTTGGTGACCGATCCAGCGATGGCTGATCGGTCTGGTGACCGATCAGGGAGCATACAATTCACCTGTTGCTTTGCTCTGGATAGGTCCGGTGATTGATCAGGGAGCATCCAGTAGGTTTTGGGAACCTTACTGATCTGCTCCTGATTGGTCTGGTGACCGATCAGGGATACTGTTCAGATCGGTCTAGTGAACGATCATTTGTCGCAAGGTTCTCACTATAACCGATCAGGATGACTCCTGATCGGTCAGGAAGCAGCCTGATTGGTCTGGTGACCGATCAGGCTGGAGCCTGATTGGTCTACGGACCGATCTGGAGTGTGCAGTAGAATGCTGGATTGGTCTGGGGACCAATCAGGAGTGTGCAGAAGACTGCTGGATCGGTCTGGTGACCGATCAGGGTCCTTCCTGATCGGTCTGGAGACCGATCAGGAGCAGAACTTTAATTCAAATATGCTGTCAGAAGCTCTGATCACGACTGTTTTCTCTGCCGATTCTCTGATACATTGCTGATTTCATTTGATATGCATTGCTAAGCCTCTGTTGGAGTGTGCAGGTGATAGCAGGTAATTCAAACACTCAAGGAGGGTCAATGGGAGGCTTTCATTGAAGCAGGTTTGTTTGTTTCTCCTTCTCAGGTTTCAACGGCAACTGAGGCATGGCTGGCGACTGACGGAGGCTCAGCCGGAGAGGGACTTCAGTGGACTGAGTGCTCAGGGAAGTCAGTAGGTTCAGGCTGTGCTCAGGGGATGCTGATGGAGCCTGGCGATGAAGCAGGAGCTTAAGAGGAAGATGAGAAGCAGAGGAGAAGCGAAGAACAAACAGGAAAACAAGCAAGTGTGGCTGTGTGTTTCGCTGTTGTTGTTGTGCTCCTTGTGTAGCTTCTCTCTTGAGCTTTCTTGCTACTGTCTTGTGAGAGGTTCCTCCTTAGTCTCGTGTGCTTACCTTGTATTCATCTACTGAGGCGATTGTGGAGAGGTTTCTCCACCGAGAAGGAGGCTCTATCTTATCCGGTGTTCACCGGGGCTTGATCTGCCGACGATCAAGGGATCGCCCACCTTAAGGGCACGCCAAGGAGTAGGGGCAAGTTATCCCCGAACCTTGTAAACGATCCTTGTTAGCGATCCTTGGTATGTATTCTCTGTTTCTGCATTTTTGTTAAGTTTGTTTCTCTGCATTTGTTTTGTTTCCGCTGATACTAACTTAAGTGTAGAGAAAATTCGAAAAGAGCCAACTTATAAGTGTCTGGCTACATTCACCCCCCCCCCTCTCTAGCCATCCAAGGTCCAACACTTGTGAGGTATGTATTGAAAGCATTTCCAAGGAATGCTTTGTGGTCATCCATGGTGGATGCCTACAATGTTTCCAAGGATTAATCAATTGTTAAGTTAGATGATTTGTTTTGTGAAATGGAATTGCATGAAATAGCTAACAAAGGCCCCAAGGAGAAGGGGATTGCCTTAGTTGCAGGGGACCGATCCAACAAGAAGAAGAAGGAGAAGGAAGTCTCTTCATCTTCATTCTCTTCCGAATCCGAGTCTGATTCCGAGGGAGATGGCAGCAGCTCTTCCTCCTCCGAGATGGCAAATTTTGTGAGAAGGATGATGAGAAGGGGTCGACGCTTCAAGGGTAAAGGTAACCCTAGTGAAGCTAAAGTTGATAAGACTAATGTATCTTGTTTTGAGTGTGGTAGGAAAGGGCACTTCAAGAGTGAATGTCCAAAGCTAAAGAAGAAGGAGGAGAAATCCAAAAAGAAAGAAGAAAAATCCAAGAAGAAGAAGAAGACCTTGAAGGCCACTTGGGATGAGTCATCCTCAAGCTCATCGGATGAAGAGGGGGAGAAGAGCACAAGACATGTGACACTCATGGCTTTGGGAGATCAAGAGAGCAATGATGAATCTTCCAACTCCTCAAACGCGGCTTCATCATCTTCGGATGATGAAGAGGTAACTTCTCCCGAACTTAAGAAATGTTATAGAGCAATTGCATGTTTAACCAATATGTTAAAGAAGTCAAAGAATAAGGTTAAAACATTGTAATTGGAAATTGATTAATTGAAAGCATCTAGGGATGATAACATAGATGACTTGCATGTTGAGATGTTAGAGGATGAAATTAAATCGTTGAAACTTGAGATTGACCAATTGAAAGACTCTAGGGTTGAGGATGTAGATGATTTGCATGATGAACTGCTAGAGGATGAAAACAAATCTTTGAAGAGTGAAGTTGAGAGACTCAAGAATATTCTTGAGAAGTTCTCAACTAGCTCTAAGACCCTAGACATGATCTTGAGTGCCCAAAGGGCAGTCTACAATAGAGCCGGTATTGGTTACCGACCCAAAGAACCTTCATTCGTGTCTTTGATGTCTAGGACTGATATGAGACAATCTAGGACACCCGAGGTTCAAAAGAAGGTTGTCAAGGCATGGGTGCCTAAGTCTTATTTAGTAGGTGCTTTAGGTCCCAAGGTTTGGGTACCTAAAACTTCTATTTTTCGAATTGTGTAGGTTATGATTGAGGGGGAGCATCTATCAACTTGGTTCGTTGATAGTGGGTGCTCCAAACACATGCCCGGGATAGATCATTGTTTACTACCCTTCAAAAGAAAAGTAGAGGTAATGTTTCATTCGGTAACAATGGTAGTCTTAAGGTCATAGGAATAGGAGACATTCAAATATCCGAATGTCTTAGAATCTCAAATGGCCTTCTAGTCAAGGGGATGACATTTAATCTCTTAAGTGTCAGTCAATTGTGTGACACAGGTTACACAATTGATTTTCAACCAAGTCAATGTCTAGTTAGACAACATGACACCTTGGACACGGTACTAGTAGGAACACGAGTAGACAATATTTATCAAGTTCATTTAAAAGTGCTACTAATGCTTTTGCTAAGTGTCTCATGTCAAAAGAAGAAGAGTGCAACCTTTGGCACCGGAGGCTAGCACATGTTAACATGAAGAACATCCGGAGGTTGGCCAACAAGGGATTAGTTCGTGGCTTACCGAGCATCAAGTATGAAAAAGACAAACTTTGTGATGCATGTCAAATGGGTAAGCAAACAAAATCTGCACATAAAGGTAAAAGCGCTGTAAGTACATCTACCGCTTAAGATTTACTTCACATGGATCTATTTGATTGTAGCACTATCATATCATTGAATGGAAGTAGATATTGCTTTGTTATCATTGATGA
This sequence comes from Boesenbergia rotunda, assembly GCA_024364735.1. Lineage (NCBI taxonomy): Eukaryota > Viridiplantae > Streptophyta > Magnoliopsida > Zingiberales > Zingiberaceae > Boesenbergia > Boesenbergia rotunda. The sequence goes on from JAGFNQ010004961.1 coordinate 118,678, forward strand.
CTTTACTAGATATACATGGACTTATTTTCTAAAATATAAGGACAAGCTTTAGATGTTTTTATTTCTTTTTGTAGAAGAGTTGAAAATGAAAAATCATCAACAATTAAGACAATTAGAAGTGATCATGGAGGTGAATTTCAAAATCAACGATTCTTAGAATTTTATCAAGATAGAGGTTATAGACATGAGTTCTCTACTCCTAGAACACCACAACAAAATGGTGTTGTAGAGAGGAAGAACCGTGTTTTACAAGAGGCTGCACGAAGTATGCTTAATGAGTACTCACTACCGAGTTACTTATGGGCCGAAGCTGTAAATACAGCTTGCTATGTGCAAAACCGAGTCCTCATCCATAGGTTCTTAGGAAAGACTCCCCATGAACTTTGGTTTGGAAAACCACCTACGGTCAAACACCTTAGGGTGTTTGGTTGTAAGGTGTTCATCCTAAACACCAAGGATCACCTTGGAAAGTTCACGACAAAAGCTGATGAATGGATACTAGTCGGGTACTCCCTAGTTAGCAAAGCCTATCGAGTCTACAACAAGAAATCTAGATTGGTTGAAGAGTCTTCTGATGTTGCCTTTGAAGAAATTCCAAAAGTCAATGGTCAATCAGAAGATGAGGTTCAACTCGAACTTAGGAGACTAAGTTTGAATGAGAGTCCAAATGTTGTTGATGGTGATGAATCTGATGATGGTGAGCCTAGACAATCCATAGATCAGTCGGATCCTGAGGCTGAGCTTGTGTCTAGTGAACCCATTCAAGAAGCACCACCAACACCTAGGCAAACTAGATTAGCCTCTAGTCATCCCCAAGACCAAATTGTTGGAGACATCCATCATGGGGTTAGAACTAGATCATTCTTTAGGAATGAGGCTAATGAAGTTGCCTTAATTTCCGAAATTGAACCTAGAAAAATTGATGAAGCATTAAATGATCCCGATTGGATCATTGCAATGCAAGATGAACTAGGTCAATTCGAAAGGAGTCAAGTTTGGGACTTAGTCCCTAGACCTAAGAAGACCACCATCATTGGAACCAAATGGGTCTTCAAGAATAAATTAAATCATAAGGGAGAAATCATTAGAAACAAGGCACGCTTAGTAGCCAAGGGCTACAGTTAAGTTGAAGGCTTTGATTATGATGAGACTTATGCTCCCGTGGCACGATTAGAGTCCATCCGATTGATGCTTACATTTGCAGCACATCGAGGTTTTAAGTTATATTATATAGATGTCAAATCGGCCTTTCTAAATGGTCTAATTAGAGAAGAGGTCTATGTCGAACAACCTCCGGGGTTTGAGAGTACCGAATTTCCAAACCACGTATTTAAGCTCAAAAAGGCACTCTATGACCTTAAACAAGCACCCCGAGCTTGGTATGAGCGGTTATCGACATTCCTAATTGAAAAGGGCTTCGTTAGAGGCCAAATAGACCCTACACTATTTCTACGGAGAGATGGTGACAATATTTTTGTAGCCCAAGTATATGTTGATGACATAATTTGTGGCTCAAACAACAAGGGCTATTTAAATGAATTCATTGGATACATGGAAAATGAATTTGAGATGAGTCTAGTGGGAGAGTTGACTTTCTTCCTTGGACTTGAAATCAAACAAACCCAAGATGGGATCCATGTGCACCAATCGAAATACACACAAGAAATGCTCCGTAAATTCAATATGAGTGATTCAAAAGAGATAACCACTCCCATGGCTACAAATACAAGATTAGACAATGATGAGAGTGATAAACCTGTTGATTTAACTCAATATCGGAGCATGATAGGTAGTTTGCTATACCTCACAACTAGTCGACCTGATATTCTTTTTGCTGTGGGTATGTGCGCTAGGTATCATGTTTGTGCCAAGGAATCTCACTTAATCGCTATTAAGAGGATTTTGAGATATCTTAAAGGCACAATTGGAGTAGGTCTTTGGTACCCCCATACCGAATCTTTTGATTTAATTAGCTATACCGATTCCGACTACGCTGGATGTAAGTTGGATCGGAAAAGCACAAGTGGAGGCTGCCAATTTCTAGGATCATCTTTAGTTAGTTGGTCAAGTCAGAAGCAATATTGTGTTGCTCTTTCCACGACCGAGGCAGAATATATCGCCATGGGAGAGAGCATATCACAATTGTTGTGGATGATCCACACTCTAGAGGACTATGGATTAAGTTACAAAAGTGTGCAAGTGTTGTGTGACAACATTAGCACAATTAATCTAACCAAGAATCCAGTCCATCATTCTAGGACCAAACATATTGAAGTGCGTCACCACTTCATTAGGGATCATGTCGCTAGGGGAGATATTGTACTCTCACATGTAGAGTCCAAGTCAAACCTTGCTGACATTTTCACTAAACCACTCCCCGAAAATGAGTTTAGTTTCTTAAGAAGGGAGTTGGGAATGTGTCGCGCTTCATAGTTTTCAAAATGCATTCAAAACCCTTCATGATAAGTTCTAATTGTTGGGAAACAATTGGGTAACTTTGGGGACATCTCACACAAACTATAAGGTTTACCAAAACGTTTTTGTTTGCTAGATATGGGGTGAGATGCTAGGATCAACTCAATTTCTCAAAATGACAATGTATCCCTTGAGAAATTAAGTTGACGAGATAAAAATCACTTCGGTGACCAAGTATGGGGAAAATCAATGCATAACATATGTGTATTTGGCTCCATGATCATACTTGGACATTCCTATCAAGGAAACTTGATTGGAAACTTAAATTTGGCACAACCTTGGTTAAAATTTGATTGAATGATTGTTGATTGAGTTTGACTCCACTTGGATGGAGTAAAGTGTTTGTTCAAACCATAAGGACCTTTGATCCTTGTTTAGGGATCAATTTTAGTCAAGAGATCACTTCCAAGTTCGACATCTTTCATCAAATCCCCTCAGAAATCGTGTAAATGTCTGAAACTAAAAGTTTCAGATCGTATCAGGGAATTTCAGGAACCCTGATCGGTCACTGGACTGATCAGGCATAGGGCTGATCGGTCACTGGACCGATCAGGCATAGGGCTGATCGGTCCCCGGACCGATCTGGCTCCATCCTGTGATGATCGGTCCACAGACCGATCAGAGGGGTCACAGAGACTTAACGAAATCCTGATCAAACACTCTGTGCTAGCCTGGATCGGTCTCCGGACTGATCTGGCATCCTGTGGTGATCGGTCCACAGACCGATCAGGGGGCTTCCCGAATATCATCCGACTCTACTGATCGCTTCCTGATCGATCAGCCGATCGATCAGGAGCCTGCCTGATCGGTCACCTGACCGATCAAGACCAGTCCAGTCCGATCAGGCCAGAGCCTGATCGGTCAGAGCGTTTCCAGATCGAATGGTGATCCGTTCGATCACATTAAATTTCGGTTGGTGGACCGATCCACCAACCTAATAACTTCGCGAAAACCCTTCCTCTTCCAAGCCCTAGCGCTGAACCTCCTTACTTGCGCTTCTTCCCGTGCGAGAGCCTTCCTTGCTTCTCCTTCCTCCTTTTGCGAGTGAGCGTTTATGTGCGCGCGTGCGGTTCTGAGAAGACTTCCTGCGAGTGTTTCCTTCTCTTCTGCAAGTTCCTTCTTGCTCAAGATCGTGCGCTCACCTCTTGCACCATGAGCTCTTCCTGCGCGAGCTCTTCTTCCAACTTTCAAGATCATCTCAGAACACCATCAATGGCACCAAAGTGAGTTTTTGGTTTAGTTTTCCTTGCAGATTAGTTCATAGAGTATGTATTTGCGCTAATCATGGTCTATCTTTTGGTGTTCTTGTGTTGTGCCGTGACCTCATGTGTTGGCCGTGACCCACCTTTGCCATGTCTTACCTTTGATCAAATGTCTTACCTTATGATTATGTCTTCGTGATCAAATCTTGGGTCCTTGATTAAACTATGTTCATATGTTCAATTTTATCCTGTCCAATTGATTCAAACTATGTGTGTGTGATCAACTCTTGATTAAACCGATGCTCATTTGATCAATGCTTCATTCGACACCATGATCAACTCTCGTATTGATTTTGTGATCCTTTAATCTTGTGTCATGATTCCCTTTCTGTGATTAAATTATTGCAATGATCAACTACATCAATCCATCAGAAAATCATCTAAGGGAAAGGAACAAATAGAGGGTAGCTCGAGGGGCAAAACCCCTTCCTCATCAGCACCCTCCCGAAGGCCACAGCCTTCCTCCAGTTCCCGATTTCCAAATGCTGCCTGCGAGCAGGCTTTTCAGTCTCGGACTTTCAAATTACTCTCTTGTTGATCGATTGATGTTCCATTTCTGATCGAACACTGCCCTTCTATCATGGAAATAGTCACCTTTTACAACCTTGGCTTTCTACTCTCTCTGGAGAGGACTATCAATTATGACCTTGTCTCCGAATTTTACAACAATCTCCAGCAAGGTCCTCAGGGGGATTCGAGTTCACTACTCGAGTTGCCAAGAGGAATCTTGATTTCTCCTATGACATACTAGCAGAGTATCTAGGGGGTCGACGATCACCCAACCTGTATTCGATCTATCCCGAGCTTCCTGACCCTCTATTGGCCCCTTTTGCGGATGTTACTCCTGATGGCATCTATCAGTATTTCTTTGGTCATCCCCGCCCGGCCGGTCTCGATGAGTTGGGTCCTGATTTTCCTACCTTTGCAGCACTTCGTCTCTCTCCCAATGATTACATCTTGTTCAAGATTATCACAAATTGTATCCTACCAATCACTTCCAAACCTTTAACTGAGATCCGACCCTATCATTGCCTTATGCTCTACGACATGCACCGCCGAATGGATTTTGATATCATGGAAAGTATTTTTCAGTCCATTCTATCTTATAGAGAGCCGAGCCGCCGCACAGTCTACATGCCATTTGGTCATGTCATCACCGATTAGCTTATGTCAGTGGGTGTTGATGTCACCAAAGGCAGGACAGTGCCTATGGTCCGACAGGATTGTCGGCTTGGTCGGCTGGCATTTGCCAAGTCCGGTATCATTATTCGAGAGCACGATCGGGCCTTGGTTTGGAAGGATGGGAGAGGACTAGGTGAGCTAGCTGGGGGAGGACCACATTTTCAGGCACCCGCCGATGCTGCTACACCTCAGGAGGCTCCTGCTGCTGCTACTGCTGATTACTACGATGAGCCTAAGCCATATCTGCGCTGGCAGCTCTCAGAGCTGGATCTGACCATCCAGCATGATTTTCATCTGCGGGAGATTTATCGCGAGGAGGTCCGCTCACAGTTCCGATCCATTGATCGCAGACTGACCTCAGTGGTATCTGATGTTTCCGGGGTTCGCACGCTACAGCAGACCTGGTACGATGAGTGGCGCCGCCACACATTTCCGGGAGATGCACCCTCAGGTAGTGCCGCACCAGGGTCCTTTGTTGCTGATGATGACACGTTGGACGATCCGATGCAGGCTGACCCCCCCCGCTGATGACTGATATACTCTGTGTCTGTTTGACATTTGACCTTCTGATTACTTGGATTGTGTGACTTTCGGGCAGTATGCCTTGTGATTTGACTCTTATGACCTTGTGCCACACTTGTGTTGACTTCGATGCGTTGGTATGCACCTGTTTAGGTATTTGGTTTTGATGACCTTGACTATGACTATATTTTGCTAAATGATGCATCTGATATGATTGCTTGTATTTCATTATTGCCTTATCATGTTTAGGATGTTGGCTTATATGTGTTCACATGACTATTATCTGTGTATTTGCCCTATTATGCATGATTATGGTTTTGCTTATGATGCCTTGCCCATATGATACATATGTATGTTTTCACCATGTCCTACTCTTGCCATATGTATCCATATGTTTCTCAAAAATTAAATCGTATCTTTGTTGTTTTGGGATACCCCTAGGGTTGGGGGGAGTATGGTTAAACTTAACAACCCCTCTAGACCCTTTTCGGTGTTCGACAAAGGGGGAGAGTGTGATTGGTTAAGTTTAGGATGATTATGTTGTAGGGGGAGGATCCTGATTCCCCTATGATTCTGAACTTGAGAAAATTGATTGAGAATCCCTAAACTTAAAATCGGATTGTCAAACAACAAAAAGGGGGAGATTGTTGATGCAGTCTGACCCTGATTGTTGTTTTGGTGTTGACACCGATTTTAGTTTAGGTTGATGTTGATTATGGTTATGGTTAAGTCCTGATCGGGGATTAGGCATGTTATGGAAAATCCTAGCTTGGAGGGTTAGGTGTTGGAAAATCCTAACCTGGAGGGTTAGGTGTGGAAAATCCTAGCTTGGAGGGCTAGGTGTTGAAAAGTCCTAATTCGGAAGGGTTGGGTGAAAATTCCTAGCTTGGAGGGCTAGGTGAAAAGTCCTAACTTGGAGGGTTAGGTTAAAAGTCCCAACTTGGAGGGTTAGGTGAAAAAGTCCTGGCTTGGAGGGTCAGGTTCCTAGCTTGGAGGGCTAGGTCTGGAAAAGTCCTAATTCGGAAGAGTTGGGTGAAAAGTCCTAGCTTGGAGGGCTAGGTGAAAAGTCCTAACTTGGAGGGTTAGGTGAAAATTCCCAACTTAGAGGGTTAGGTGAAAAATCCTTAGCTTGGAGGGCTAAGGTGGATGAAATCCTAGCTTGGAGGGCTAGGTTTGAGTCCCTGGATCGGTCTGGTGACCGATCAGGGAAGTTGGCACACTGCTCCTTCGTGGATCGGTCTGGTGACTGATCCAGCGATGACTGATCGGTCTGGTGACCGATCAGGGAGCGCACAGTGATGTTGGGAACCTACTGTGTGGCTCCTGATCGGTCTGGTGACCGATCAGGGAGCAGGCCGTTGCCTCGTTGCTTGGCTCCGGATCGCTCCGGTGACCGATCAGGGAGCAGGCAGCTTCCTCACTGCCTTGCTCCTGATCGGTCTGGTGACCGATCAGGGAGCCCACAGTGAGTTGAGTTCTCCCGCTGATCAGCTCCTGAACGGTCTGGTGACCGATCAAAGACTTAGGATTTAATTTTCGCAGTTACTGTTCACTCAGGCGTGGACCGATCAGGCTTGAGCTTGATCGGACAGGGAGCTACCTGATCGGTCTGGTGACCGATCAGGATTCACTCTGATCGATCTGGTGACCGATCAGGCTTGTGTCGCCGCGAGAGCTGGGAGTCCCAGCAAAGCGGTGGATCGGTCTGGTGACCGACCCACGAGCCCTGGATCGGTCCGGTGACCGATCACTTTAATTTAAATTACACTGTCAGACGCTCTGATCGCGTCTGACCGTATCCGATTCTCTGTGTTTAATCTTTGATGCTTGATTTACTGAGTGATATGCTATGCTAATGCTCTGATTAAGCTGCAGGTGACAGGGAAGGATTCAAACACTCAAGGAGAGTCAATGGAGGCCTTTCCTTGGAGCAGGTTTATCCGTTTTCCATCTCAGGTTGCAACGGACACTGGCGCCGGCTGGAGCTGCTGACTAGGGCTGGTCTGAGGGAAGCTCAGGGAGTCCAGAAGAGCTCAGTGGTGGCTGGTGGTTGCAGGAGAGCAGTTGGAGGCTGCAGTGTCACCTGGTGCTCAGTGGAGAAACAAAAGGCGGAGAGGAGAAGAGCAGAGTAGGGTTCGCTGAATCAACTTCTGGCTTGTTCTTGCTGCGCGATTTGTGTTCTCCACATCCTTGCTTGTGTGTTCTGTGATTCTATCATCTTGAGCAAACATCTGCAATCAGTGAAGCAACAATCCCTTGCTTGAGCACTTGGAGGAAGGAACAAGAGGCTTTGAGTCCGACAGCGAGAAGACACGGGGAAAGGGTTCTTGCGTGAGATCGTCGCTGGGTGGAGCTCGGGACAAGCTTGCTGTGTTCTTGTCTTTGCTAAGTGCTAAGTAAGATCTTTCTTGTGTTTCATTGTGCTTAAAACTATATCCTTGATTGAAGCGCTGTGGAGAGGTTACTCCACCGAGAAGAAGGTTGCTTTCTATCCGGTGTTCACCGGGGCTTGATCTGCCGACGATCAAGGGATCGCCCACCTTATGGGCACGCCAAGGAGTAGGGGTAAGTTATCCCCGAACCTTGTAAACCCTCCTTGTTAGCGATCTTGCTAGTTGTGTTAGTTTGTTTTTGATTTCTATTTTTCTGCATACTCTGTTCTTGCTACTTCCGCTGTGCTACTAACAAATCTGTAAAATATAAATAACGCAGGCACTTAAGTAGACAATAAATATTTATATGCAGGAATCTGATAAGGAAATAGCGAGTTAGAAATAGTTATCCGGTTGAAGCGTCGGCGTGCCGACTGTCCTTAGAGAATTGATTGCCGCCCTACGATGCAAAGGCTCCCGGCAAAATTCCCCCAAGATCCGACAACCTCGCGACGTTCGTAGGTGCACTCCAAGACGAACGCTGCCTTCGGACTCAACCTCAGATCGCACTAGACGAAGCCTCAAGACCAACCGACCGAAAAACAAAGAAGCCGAAGAGAAATGCTCAGAAAAAAGCAGAGGATCTCGCTCAAAGAACAGAGCAGAAGAGAAGAGAGAAGTGAGTGTATTGCTCTGCCTTCTTTCTCTCCTTTTATAGATCCGAAGAGGCAATACATTGCCTCTTCGTGCTGAGGAATCGCGACCACGCGAAGCGTCGCGTCGAGCGCGATTTCTCTCCTGCGCACGCCTGTTTCGCAGCACCTGATCGGTCACCGGACCGATCAGGATACGTCCTGATCGGTCACCGTGACCGATCAGGATACTTCCTGATCGGTCACCGTGACCGATCAGGATACTTCCTGATCGGTCCCTGTGACCGATCAGGCTATTCTGTGGGTGCGTGGTTCTTTCCAAAAACATATATTGAAATTCAAAAATCAACAATCCCCCACAAATTTCAAAATATTTTTTGGAAAAATAAAAAAAAAAAAACAGGTCCTGAGGCTTTGTTGTAACGAGCTTTCAGTGAAAATACCTTCCGGTTTGAATTTTCACCTAAGTAAACCAATTTTATTCACACAGGTTTGAAGTGAACTAAGTCTTGAACTTAAACCTTTAATATGTGAAAATCAATTGGCAACAACTCATCACAGGCGACGGTTGAATCCTTCTGGGTTGGTGCATTACGGCCATGCCACCGAATCTTGTTTCATAAGTGTTAAGGAGAGTTGCCCAGACCCCCCACACTGCGGCCTCACAGTTACACTTACATAGGTGAGTTCTCCAAGGATGTACTGCAAGCATCCTGTCATAAAGACCTTGAAATCATTAAGAGCCCCTAGGCTCATCCTTACTAGCAGTCAAGCATCTATCCAGGGAAGAGACTATGAGATTACATCTCAATCAGTTTGATGCTTACGGTTCACCCTTATAGCTTGTTTATACCACATTGAACCTACTTTTTGGGATCTCCAATCAGATAGGTTGGGTTGCCGCTATAGATGAAACCAAGATAGGCCTCAGTCCCATTCCCTTACTGGATCTCTTGATTTTCTCAGAATCAAGACCTTTAGTGAGTGGATCAGCAATATTGTCTTTTGAACTTACAAAGTCCAAAGACACCACTCCAAGAGACACTAGTTCACGAACAGACTTCAATCTGATTCGTACATGTCTCTTCTGTTTCTGGTTATACTTGGAGCTTCTAATCTGAGCTATTGTTGTTTGATTATCACAGTGTACTGAAATAGAAGGTATTGGCTTAATCATCAAGGGAATTTCAGACAGAAGACCCTTAAGCCAATCTGCTTCAGTTACTGTGGTATCCAAAGCACACAATTCTGCCTCAGATGTAGAACGGGATATAATCGTCTGTTTAACAGACCTCCAAGCAACTGCACCGCCTCCAAGTGTAAAAACATAGCCAGTAACGCCTTTACACTCAGCGGTGTCAGCTATCCAACTGGCATCACTATATCCCTCCAGGACTGCAGGGAACCTCCCATAGCACAAGCCCAAGGATATAGTACCCTTTAGGTATCTGAGTACTCTGTCTAATGCATCCCAATGCATTCTGTCCGGACAGCTGGTAAACCTGCTCAATTTCGTTATAGCAAAAGAAATATCAGGTCTAGAACAATTTGCCAAATACATTAGACTACCTATTATTTGGGAATATCTTAGTTGAGACACGGCCACGCCACTCTTATTCTTATGGAGAGTCTTTGAAGGATCATAGGGTGTGACAACTGATTTAACTTGGCTATAGCCATATTTCTCTAACACTCTCTCAACATAGTGTGACTGAGAAATTGCTATTCCATCAGTTGAGCGAGTCAACTTTAGCCCTAAAATCATGTCAGCACAACCCATATCCTTCATATCAAACTTCCCACTTAAGAGGGCCTTGGTCTCATTAATAATTGAAAGGTCAGATGCAAACAATAAAATATCATCTACATATAAACATAAAATAATACATCTCTCGCCTTTCAGTTTAGTATATACACATTTGTCAGAGTCATTAATTTCAAAGCCAAACGATAGCATAGCACTATCAAATTTTTCATGCCATTGCTTTGGGGCTTGTTTCAAACCATATAGAGATTTAACTAACTTACAGACTTTATTCTCACTTCCAGAAGCTACATATCCCTCTGGCTGATCCATATATATCTCTTCTTCAAGATCTCCATTAAGAAATGCTGTTTTGACATCCATTTGATGGACTTCAAGATGATATATGGATGCCAGTGCTATCAATACTCGGATTGTAGTAATTCTAGTAACAGGGGAATAAGTGTCAAAATAGTCAATCCCTTCCTTCTGTTTGAATCCCTTAGCAACCAGGCGGGCTTTGAACTTATCTACTGACCCATCAGGTTTTAACTTCCTCTTAAATACCCATTTACATCCAATGGTGGTGCAACCAGGAGGCAAATCCACTAACTCCCAAGTGGCATTAGAGATAATAGAGTCCATTTCATTTTTATTGGCTTCTTTCCAATGCTTAGCTTCAGGAGAAGCCATAGCATCTCTATATGTCACAGGGTCACCTTCTATATTATAGGTGATAAAGTCTTGGCCTAAATCTTTAGACACACGTTGCCTCTTGCCCCTTCTCAATTCTGTACACTCACTAGATTTATCTAATCTAGAGTGACTTGAGGAAGGTACACCCACTAAGGATAATGGGACCTCTATGGAGGCAGAGTCATCTCTAGTAGGAGTACTAGAAATAGACTGAGGTGTTCTAGTCTTCATAGGAAATATATCCTCAAAGAATGTAGCATCACGAAGCTCTACAATAGTGTTTGCATCTATTCCAGATATTTCTGATTTGATAATCAGAAACCTATATGCAGAACTATTCTGAGCATAACCCAAGAAGACACCATCTACAGTTTTCGGACCAAGTTTTTTCCTTTTATGTTCAGGTACTAGCACTTTTGCAAGGCACCCCCACACTTTTAGGTATTTCAAACTTGTCCTTCGACCTTTCCAAAGTTCATATGGGCTTTTATCCCTTGACTTCATAGGTACTCTATTTAACACATAACAGGCAGTGTATAGAGCCTCCCCCCACAAGAAGTTGGGTAACCCAGAACTTCCTAACATGGAATTAATCATATCTTCAAGGGTTCGGTTTTTGCGTTCTGCTACACCATTAGATTGAGGACTATATGGAGCAGTGACCTCATGAATTATACCTGAATCTTGACAAAATTTTTGAAACAGGTTTGAGGTGAACTCTCCACCCCTATCAGACCTTATCCTCTTAATGGTTTGGTTTGTTTGATTTTCAGCTTCAGATTTAAAAATTATAAATTTATCTAAAGCTTCATCTTTAGTTTTCAGCAAATAAACATAGCAATAACGAGAGTAATCATCAATGAAGGTAATGAAATACCTTTTATGGTCTCTCGTTATTAAACCGTTAAACTCACAACAGTCAGTATGAATTAATTCTAAAATATTAGAATTTCTATCAACTGATTTGAAGGGTTTACGGGGCTGTTTATATTGCACACAAACTTCACATTTTTTCTTATCATTTATGGCTTGCTTAGGAATCATGTCAAAATTCATCATCCTTTTTATAGTTTGAAAATTAACATGTCCTAATCTATCATGCCACACATCATAAGACTCAATGTTATAAGAACAACCAATATCATTAATTTTATTAATAATCGTATTTTCAACATTGAGTTTAAATAAACCTTCATTAAGGTAACCCTTTCCAATAAAGGTTCCTAAATGTAATAATACAACTTTATTACATTTGAAGTTTAGCTCATAACCAGCACGAACTAATTTTGACCCGCTAATCAAATTCCGTCGGACCGCTGGAACATGGTGCACCTCATGCAGTGACAGGACCTTCCCTGAGGTAAATCTCAAGTCAACTCGTCCAATCCCTAACACTCTGGCTGCAGAATGATTCCCCATGGTTACGGAAGTGCCTTCAATTACCCATTGCTGGTGCTGGTCACAACATTGACCTGTTCCTTGGTGTTTGGCACATTGCCTTGGTTCTTCTTCTTGTCCTTCCGTTCAGGACAAAATTTGGCAAAATGTCCAACTTGTCCACAAGCCCAGCACGGCCTAGTCCCATGCTTCTTTTGAACCTTTGGTTTGGGTTTCATTTTGTTTTTCATTTTTTGGTTTTTGGACTTGTTCTTGTCAGAAGAGACTACCACATTTGCCTTTGGAGCAAAATCCATAGGTATCCCCTTATCATCATCCTTATGTTGCTTCCGATGTTCTTCCTCGATATTTAAGGCAATCATTAAATCTTCAAGAGAGATTTTACCTCTCCTGTGTTTAAGTGTCATGCCAAAATCTTCCCAACTCGGAGGCAACTTTTCGATGATAGACAAGACTTGAAGTTTCTCGGGTATCGGCATTTCTCCCTCAGCAAGACCGTGAATCAAAATTTGAAATTCATGGGTCTGCTCAATGACAGATCTACCCTCAACCATTTTGAAGTTTAAGAATTTCCCCACGGTGTACTTCTCTAAACCAGAGTCCTCGGAGTTATATTTTTTATCCAAAGATTTCCATAACTCTTTGGCCGAGGTTGTAGAGCAGTACACATCAAATAGTGCGTCCGAGAGGGCGGACAGGATTCTCCCATGGCAGAGATAATCCCTCTGTTTAAACCTCTCAGTAGAAGCACTACGGGCAGGTTCTTCTTCATCAGTTGAAGGAGGGTCTGATTCTATAACAGAGAAAAGCCCCAGCGTAGTAAGCCAAAATTTCATTCGTTGTTGCCAACGTTTGAAGTTTTGCCCGGAAAACCTCTCGGGTTTGGCGCTAGCCTCATCAGACCCCGACGTTCTAATATTTAACATGTCTACTTAGGCACAAATCAATTCTCTAAGATTGTAAAATATAAATAACGCAGGCACTTAAGTAGACAATAAATATTTATATGCAGGAATCTGATAAGGAAATAGCGAGTTAGAAATAGTTATCCGGTTGAAGCGTCGGCGTGCCGACTGTCCTTAGAGAATTGATTGCCGCCCTACGATGCAAAGGCTCCCGGCAAAATTCCCCCAAGATCCGACAACCTCGCGACGTTCGTAGGTGCACTCCAAGACGAACGCTGCCTTCGGACTCAACCTCAGATCGCACTAGACGAAGCCTCAAGACCAACCGACCGAAAAACAAAGAAGCCGAAGAGAAATGCTCAGAAAAAAGCAGAGGATCTCGCTCAAAGAACAGAGCAGAAGAGAAGAGAGAAGTGAGTGTATTGCTCTGCCTTCTTTCTCTCCTTTTATAGATCCGAAGAGGCAATACATTGCCTCTTCGTGCTGAGGAATCGCGACCACGCGAAGCGTCGCGTCGAGCGCGATTTCTCTCCTGCGCACGCCTGTTTCGCAGCACCTGATCGGTCACCGGACCGATCAGGATACGTCCTGATCGGTCACCGTGACCGATCAGGATACTTCCTGATCGGTCACCGTGACCGATCAGGATACTTCCTGATCGGTCCCTGTGACCGATCAGGCTATTCTGTGGGTGCGTGGTTCTTTCCAAAAACATATATTGAAATTCAAAAATCAACAAAATCAAAGTGCAGAAATTCGATAAGTGTCAAAGTCCAAGTGTTTGGCTATATTCACCCCCCTCTCTAGCCATCCGGGTTCCAACAGTTATGGTTGTGAAAGATATGTTCCGGCTGAGGAAATCTCACACCAGGATCGAAGCATACCGTATGAGCTCATCGAAGATCTACAGAGGCAAGTCACAGAGTTATCCCAGCTTCTAGTGGCATAAGATCTTGAAGATCGTGAGGAACGTAGTCGAGATCATGACAGGCAGGTTCTGACTAAGGAAGTCTCACACTGTGATTGCAGTTTCCGAGATCTTAAAGGTCGTAAGTTCTTTTATTTCAATTTTGATAATTTTTTTTTGAGAAAGATATAGATGACAAAATCGAAATTGTTGATAATCCAATTTATGACATAGAATGGTCAGTTATGTTACATCTGAAAAAGCAAGTGCAACAAGGAAATTTTTAGAAGGGCAAATGTCTATAAATACTTCACCCAAAAAGATTCTTGCACATCTTTTTATACTCGTTGTTTAAAGCCTCCTATACAGAGGTAGTTCTTCTTATATTTCAATGAAATTGCTAATCTCTATGATAGCGCCAAGAGAATATTTACCATTAAACCACGTGTTTTGCATATTATAGCTCCTGTCAGGATCTTTGATGATCTACATGTTCAATTTGGGGATTTAATGAGATTGTTTGATGAGTATGACGCTCCTTCAACAACAGAAAACATAGCCTATATTGATATTTATTCTTGGGAGATTATATTAATCGTAGCCAGCATAGTTTGGAGAATCTTGCTCTGATTCGTACATTGACGGTTGATTCGTACAACGTTAGCCAATCAACTACAAAAGCTAATGAGTCACTTGGAGGAAAAACAATAGATAAACTTATCATCAGAATCATGGGAGCAAAATTACCTCGCACAAGGACCGACAACACTATCAAATTCCAACCATCATTAATAAATTTTATCGATTTGGTGTTAGATGATCTTCCTCTTACACTACCACTTGAACTTGAGGACGAGTTCTTTTCAACCCAGGGCATCTGATGCAGGAGCATTCTATGGATCTTCGTTATTAATTTAGTAAATTAGTCTTTTTTATAATTTTTAAGTTTGTTTGGTATTTTAGATATTTTTGATAATTTTTATTTTTTGGTTTTTAGGATATTTAATTCGTTTAAAATTTTTAGGACTAATTTTTTTTAAAAAAATTGTTTAAACTTTATCTCTTTTTAGGATGAGTTTTTTTCTTTTCCTTTTCTTTTTTTTGTTATGACTTTTCTGTGACTTTTCTTATTTCTTATTTCTTAGACTATTTAAACACAAATTAGGGTTGATGTAAAGAAGGAAAAGTTTTTTATTAATAATATTTTCGGCAGTCCCGTTTATTTTTCTATTTTCTGATATTCCTCTTCGAATCAACAGGTTTTAAAAGAATATTTTTTATTTTCATGCATAGATCAACGGATTCAATAGCCCGTGAGATAATCACTATTTTATCTATCGTCAACTTGCCTTTCTAATTTTGGCACTAATTGTTTTTTTTCACTTCAATGGCTAACATCTCTATCAACTCATTTTAAATTTTAGGACTAAGATATGTATAATAAACTTCTTTTGATTATATACGTGGAATGTGTTCTTTCATTATTGGATCAAACTCGAAAATCATTGCAATCATCCGTAAAAAATTACCATTGTTTTCGATATAAATTTTCTCACAATCGTCTCGAAATGCCAAATTGTTTTTGGCCAACCTATGCACAATAGCAATTATCCTCTTTAATAGTTATCTCCAATGTTCCTTCTTCTTGTTAATTTCTATTTGTATACTGTCATCAATGGTCTTATTTTACTACAACCTTCTTTCTAGTTTAATCCAATTAGTCATGTAATCAATATGCTTCTTACTTGTTTCATGATTTATTAAACTTTCACTCAAATTTCGCCAATCTTTATATCTTTCATTAACTAACTGACTAATTTTACACATGGTACTTTGAGTTTTAAACAGCTTGCAGCAGAAACAAAATATTCTATCTAAAGAAATTGAATATACAAGCCATGTCCTATCTTTTTTTCTCCATTTTGTAGCAATCACTTATAATGTATTGAATCAAAATGTCGATCGTGGTTGTCTTTAGGAAACACGATACCATCAACTCTGTTTGGTCCTCTTTCAACTCAAAAGTCCATAATATTTTGATAAATTAAGTTTATCCTAATTTTCTGGATCATTAACATTTAAAGGAAACAAACTTTCTTGACTTTTCAACTGAATATTGTCAATGCCAACACCATCTTCATTATTCAATTCCTTTTGAATTACATCTTCATTCACATTTAAAAATTGATCATGAACTTCAGTGTTGACATCATTTTGAATTTCTTGTTCTACTTTCACATCCACTGATTTATCAATTGTTTCTTTTGTTGTCATTCTATTATTAATAAAAAAAATTTATTAATATGGCTTTGAATTAACACTTTTTCTCTTTTTTTCCTTTTGTTGATAGCTCAGCAATTGTTTAGGAACCATTATTCGTATATAATACCTAAAAAACATAGAACATATAAAATATTAGTGTGATTATAAATTTATAACTGCTTAAAATTTTCTATTTTCTATTTCCTATATATATATATATATATATATATATATATATATATATATATATATATATATATATATATTACTGGTTTGATCACCCGCACGACAAAAGACGCGCGCCCGTGCATGACAATACCACCTGATCGGTCCCGTGACCAATCAGGCAAGACCCGCGACCAATCAGGCGGGTTGTGCCTGATCGGTCACTTGACCGATCAGGCACTCTCCGGGGGCGCGAGCTGGTGACTACCAATGACGGGCGGAGGGTGCGACGAGTCCGACGGGTTCACCAATCCCTCTTGGTTATAGTATGGTGTTCGGAGCACCGACCGAAGGCCGCCGTTGGTCACAAGCTCCGATGGGTTCACCAATCCCTCTTGGTTATAGTATGGTGTTCAGGGCGCCGGCCGGAGGCCGCCGTTGGTCACAAGCCCTGACGGGTTCACCAATCCCTCTTGGTTATAGTATGGTGTTCGGGACGCCGGCCGGAGGCTGTCGTTGGTCAGCAAGCCCCGACGGGTTCACCAATCCCTCTTGGTTATAGTATGGTATTCGGGGCGCCGGCCGGAGGCCGCCGTTGGTCAGCAAGCCTCTCCGAGAGTGCCTGATCGGTCGCGGGACTTGCCTGATCGGTCGCGTGACCGATCAGGAATGTGTCTGATCGGTCCCGCGACCGATTAGGCGCCATTGTCGCGCACGGGCGCGTAATTTTTATCGCACAGGAGATCACTCCTATATATATATATATCAAGCTCTTAAAAGAAATATTAAAATATTCTTTTAGGATTTTTCATATTTCTTTCAATTTT
The DNA here is from genome assembly GCA_024364735.1 of Boesenbergia rotunda. Taxonomy (NCBI): domain Eukaryota; kingdom Viridiplantae; phylum Streptophyta; class Magnoliopsida; order Zingiberales; family Zingiberaceae; genus Boesenbergia; species Boesenbergia rotunda. Next base: position 136,048 of record JAGFNQ010004961.1, read on the forward strand.
AAATTTGGATAAGATTTGTTTGAGATATTAACATTAGCATATTATCACATGAAAATAAGATAAACTATAGAAAAAATATACAGATTTATAATGTAAATTCAACTAGACAAATCGAAGGGTTTTGAAATTCAGAAAGATAGAGAGAGTGAATATGGAAGAGTGAAAATCATAGTGAATAATGTGGCATAATGTGACACTTTACATGCACACGTTCAATTTTCGCTTGGACACCATCGGCGGCCTTCGGCCGTCGCCCCGAATCAAACTATACCTTGAGGGGCACGGTGAATCCGTCGGAGATCGTGCATGCAAGATGCTATGTCATTCACTATGATTTTCACTCTCTCATTTTCACTTTCCAAATCATTATTCTTTGAAATTAGTACCGGAGAGAAAATTCAGAATTGAAATTATTGATCTTGCCTATGCTTTTATAGTCCGGCGTTGCCGTTTCGCCACCGTCTCCGGCAATCTCACTCTCGTAAAGTCCTATAAATCTGAGTTAAACTTAAATCTACGTTAGTTTAGTTTGTTTGGTTTGTTGTGTGTGTGTTTTTCCTTTTATTTTTCTTTTTAATTTGGGTTTTGGCTTTTTTAATTTCCAACGCAACAAACATTTCCACACATTATACACACACTATACCTATGTTTTTTTTTTGTGCCCCTCAAATCTTGGACCCTGAAGCAATGGCTTCATGAAATTGGCCTCAGGTCCAGCTCTGGGGGCGAGGCCCTTGGTTCCTCGCAAAGTCGTAAGTACTCGACTGAAGTCTCGTCCCATGAGCTTCGCGAGATCGAAATCTGCCACCTCGGAGTCGAAGGCATCCAAGAGAATGTTCTCCAGCTTGATGTCGCAATGTATGATGCACTCTTTGCGTTGACCAATTGTGATTTGGTCGTAGAAATTGATAAAAGAAAAATAATCGTCTTCATAAATTTAAAAATATTTTAGAAAGAAAGAATACAAAGTCTTATATAAATGGGTTAAGAAACCTTAAAACTTAAATTGGAAAAAAAAACTAAGACTGCATTTGACACACTTATTTTTCATTTTCATTTTCCACAGAAAATACGGTTTTCCAGAAAACACATTTAATTTGTATTTTCAAACTTATTTTCCAGAAAAAGATATAGCGTTTTCTGGAAAACTAGAGAATAAATAAAATCATTCTCCAGAAAATAAAAAAATGTGATTTTCTGGAAAATAAAAATAGAAAATGGAATAAACCAAATGCTCCCAAAATGTCCTAAAAGCTATAAACAAATAATTAAAAATATATATAATCTAATATCCCTCTTCAAACTCACGATGTTGTAGCTAGAAGTATTGAGAGTTTGTCAAACAAAAAATAGAAGCGTGAAGCGGAATGAGCCTTGGTAAACATATAAGCTATCTGCAATTGAGGAAGGAACAAACGGCAGAGTGATAGTGCCAAGCTGTAGGTGATAATGAGTGAAATGACAAGCAATCTCAATATGATTCGTTCTCTCATGAAAAACTATATTGCGGGTAATCTGAATTACACTCTGATTATCACAATGAAGAGCAGTAGGTTGCTGAAGAATAATTTCTATATCTGCAAGCAACCAACATAGTCAAACAATCTTACAAGTGGTGGTAGCCATGACACAATACTCAGCTTCTGTGGAAGATTGAAAATAATATCTTGCATCTTACTCTTCCAAGAGATAAGTGAATCTCCAAGAAAAATACAAAAGTTGGTGGTGGACTTACAATCCGTAGAGTCACCTGCCCAATCAACATCAGAGTATGCACATAACTCTAATGAGGAAGTGGAAGGAATAAGAGACTCTGAAATTGAGTTCCCCGAATATACCAGAGAATATGAAGAATAGCAGCCCAATGAACTATGGTAGATGTAGCAACAAACTGACTAACCACATGCATAGTATACGTAATATCAAGACAAGTCACAGTGAGATAAACCAAGTTTCTCACAACTGTACGATAGAGGCTAAGATTTGGCAAAGGAGAACCATCTGATAGAGAATACCGAGTATTAGTCTCAAGGGGAGTATCAACTACACTGTTATCAGTGAGACGTACATGCTCAAATAGATCAATTATATATTTTGATTGAGATAAGAGGTAACCTTTGTTGGAACAATCTATGGTCCGGAGTGACCATGTGTTTTGATGTTTGGGAAAATGATTTAAGTTAGAATCACCCTTGTATTTGATATCTATATATGAGTGTGTAGGTTTGCAGGATACACATAGGCTTAGCTAGATGACTTCAAGTCCGGTAAAGGATGGCATAAGGAGACAAGCTGTGGGCTTGTATGCATCCGAGGGACCATGGACAAAGCAGGAACGATGAGCCGAGGGAAGCGCACTTCGAGGCATACACGAAGGATGACATGAGGATGAGTCGTGGGCTCGTATACATCTGAGGGACGAGAGTCAAAGCCGAAGAAGGCTTGAAGGCAACAGGTCGAGGCTGTTAGGTGAAGAGTCAACTGAGTCATGAGGGCCCGAGTGCTGAGCAAATTATACTTGGGAAGGGAAACCCTAGGTTTAGGGTTTGGGCAGTCGACTGCGACTTGTAGCAGTCAACTGATGTAGGGCACAAACAGATTAGTTGACTAATCTTCTGTGCAGTCGATTGATGTCGGCTGGAATTCGAACATTGGCCTGGAACATTCGAATCCGAAGTAGACTAGTCGATTGGTGTTGGCACCAGTCGACTGGTAACGGCTAGTTCAACCACGAGCTCTATTTAAGGGAGCTTGGTTTGGTTGGCTATGGTTGACGAAATTTGATTTGGTTAAAGGCCAGTTAGTAGTCTTTGTTCTTAGAGGTCTTGTGTGAGTTTTGGTGAGGTTTCTCCACCCACAAGAAGCTACGCGAGCTAGCCATAGGTCTTCCGGAGACTCATCCACCGATGGATTGGGATCGTCCACCTTACAGACACGCCATGGAGTAGGAACTTTATCTCCGAACTATGTAAACGGTTTGTGTTAGCATTATTTTAGTTTGTAGTTTATATTTCCGCTTGCGCTTGCTAACACGTGTAGGAAGAAACCAGCGAATAAAGTGGGTGATCGGCTATTCACCCCCCTCTAGCCGAGCTATCGATCCCATCAAGTGGTATCAAAGCCGGGGTCGCTCGTCTACGGACTTACCGCCGAGAGAGAAAAAGGCTAGAGGAAATGGCGTTTGAAGAACGCTTAGGGGACGACATCAATGTTCCACCTCTCTATGATCGCGAGAGTTTTAATTATTGAAGGATGTAGACAAAGACTTGGTTCGACATGGATTGAGATCTCATCATCGCGCTCGAAGAACCATTTGAAGTCCCGAAAGATAAACATGAGAAAAAACTCCAACCACGATATTGGAATGAGGAGCAACAGACACAATCGAAGGCAAATGATAAGGTAATTTCAATTTTACTTAATATTTTACCTAACGATGTGATTAGTCGAGTAGGTGAATATAAAAATGCGCATGAACTATGGAGCAAAATGTTGGCGCTTCATGAACACCCTACATAAGCTCAATTAGTGAAGAAGTCCAAGGAAATAAGCTTAATGGTCCAAGAAGATGAGAAGGACCAATCGGATAAGAAGGTGAGCTCAACATCCGAGGAGGTAAAGGAAGAAGATGAGGAATTATCCACCTCCTCAAGTGAAGTGGCACAAAAAAATAAGGAACCATCCACTTCATCAAAGGGTGAAGAAGAAGTCTCCACTTCTACCAAAGCAAAATCCAAAGATCACATAATTTGCTTTGGGTGCAGTTAAAAGGGACACTATAAGGACAAGTGTCCATTGGGTATGAAAAAGGAGGTAAACCCTAAACCCAAGTCAATTTTCTTAAAATCTAACATGGTTGTAGGGAAAAGAAGGAGAAGAACTACATTATGTGGTTTACATGTGGTGAGCTATGACACTACCATACCAAATGCTCATAGAAAGGAGAATTCAAGAAATTGGAGCATTTGAGAAAGTGGAAGAGGAAGGAGAAGAAGAAAAGCTCACATCAAGGGGAAGCTACAACGGTAAGGGAGGTAATCCCTATCTTTAATTTGAAATGTAATTTAAATTTAAATTCCTCTATGCATGCTAGAAATAATAGAAATTATTTGCTCATGCATAATTTTGGTTTTAAATATCATGATAAAAATAGGGTTAATCATGTAGATCAAAACCCTAGAAAATCACGTCATGATAAAACCAAGACCATTAGACCTAAAGACCAAGGCATTAATCTCAAGAAAGGGAGACATATACCTAGGCAAATGGGTAGGTCTAGGAATGTCCAAGGTAGACATGTTGATTCTAGGTTTAGAAGCCTAGAAAGGGGAAATCAAGCTTTGAGGTAAATCTTGATAAATTAGAGAAAACTCTAGATAGATTCACTATTGGATTAAGGGTTTAAGTATGATGTTGGGTAGTCAAAAACCTAACAATGATAGATCGGGTCTAGGATACCGATCTAAGTTCTCCAATACTATGGAGAAGTCATATGCAAGAGTGTTATATGACTATAGCAAGGGGAAGCCCAAGAATGGCAAGGGAAAGTCATTTAAAGGGAAGAAGAATAACTTAACCAAGGATAAGATGTCCAAAGTTAAGAAGGTTAGGGTTGTAGACCAAGAATCACCGGAGATACACCAGTGTGGCCTTGTGTTTGTAGAAAAGTCACCTAGGGAGGTAGCTAATGCTAAGAGCTCAAGGGGGAGCTCTAGGAGCCAAGTTGGGACCTATGGTTAATGGATCTCGGGAGGATTTCTCCCGGAAGTCTAGATAGACCATGAAGTGTGACAAAGGATTTGGAGACGAATTTGAGTCTCAATCCTAAGGATTTGATACATTAGAATTGTATTTCATGTATGAAAATATGACATTGGGGTCATATAACATGAAAATTAATTTTTGATGTATAGATGTCATATAAACCAATGCTAGGGAAGTATTGTGGTTTGGTATAGGCAGATACATCAAAAGGAAGTCAAAACTAAGACTTTAGGTCAAGGTTCAATTGAACCATTTAGATAGTTTTCGATTTTATGTCAATCTTGGGATTGGTAATAGATACATTTTAAAATGTATTTTTCCTAAGTAGACACGGACACCACAAACTTCTCCACAAAATTTGGGAATTTTCGGAGGATTGTGGAATTAGTTATACATCTCTGAAATTGGGTTTAGAATGTTGAAAAGGCTAAAATCAGGGTATCAGTCGACTAGCTCAGGGGCAGTCGACTGGTAACAGTGCTGTCTAAAGAGAGACTAGCTAGTGTATAGTTTTTTGACTAAGTCAGTCGACTGGTAACTATCTCAGTCGACTGATACAGGCTGAAACTATTTTTCAGCAGTCGAAAAGTGTCCTAATGATGTAAAACAAGTGTATAATCTTATGGGGGGGTTAATACACTTTGTTTATTATCATCAGAGGTTAAAGAATCCAATAATTGAGATATTGTTGTAGTTCTTTTTGAGTGTGGTAAAGGGGAGAAGTGTTAGGTTTAAGTGGGAAACCAAATACACCTTTGCAAGAAATCCTAGGTCAAGGGGAGCTTAGGTAAAGGGGAGCATTGTTACTCATCTATTGGCAAAGGGGAACCTTGGAGAGGTTCTTAAAAAGCCATTATAAGTCCAATATTGGGGAGCCTTGGAGAGGTTCTTAAAAACCAGTTTTGGTAAATATCCTAACTCTTGGTGAGCTTAGGTGTGGGGATGCCTTGTGATAGAATTCATACATGGTTGCATTGCATGATTACATATGCATTGGCGGTATAAGTCGAAGGTGAAGCTTTGACAACGTAAGTCCAAAATGTTTATTTAACATTGCATTTGCTATTTGTTTTCCCTAACTTAAACGGATTGCCAAATATCAAAAAAAGGGAGATTATTGGAGCAATCTATGGTCCGGAGTGGTCATATGTTTTGATATTTGGGCAAATGGTTTAAGTTAGGATCACCTTTATATTTGATATGTGTATGTGAGTGTGCATGTTTGCAGGATACACATAGGCTTAGCTGGACGACTTCAGGTCCGGTGAAGGATGGCACGAGGAGACAAGCCGTGAGCTTGTATACATCTGAGAGACCATAGACAAAGCAGGAACGATGAGCCGAGGGAAGCACACTTCGAGGCATACGCGAAGGATGACATGAAGATGAGCCATGGGCTCGTATGCATCCGAGGGATGAGAGCCAAAGTCGAAGAAGGCTTGAAGGCAACAGGTCGAGGCTGCTAGGTGAAGAGTCAGCTGAGTCGTGAGGGTCCGAGTGCTGAGCGAATTGTACTTGGGAAGGGAAACCCTAGGTTTAGGGTTTGGGCAGTCGACTTATGTAGGGTACATAAAGATCAGTCGACTGATTTTCTTTGCAATCGACTAGTGTGTTGGGGCAATCGATGGTTCGGAGTGACCATGTGTTTTGATATTTGGGCAAGTGGTTTAAGTTAGGTTCACCCTTATGTTTGATATGTGTATTTGAGCGTGCAGGTTTGCAGGATACACATGGACTTATCTAGACGGCTTCGGGTCCGGTAAAGGATGGCATGGGGAGACGAGCTGTGGGCTTGCATGCATCCGAGGGACAGTGGACAAAGCAGGGACGATGAGCCGAGGGAAGCGAACTTGGAGGCATACGCGAATGATGGCATGGGGAGACGAGTCGTGGGCTTGCATGCATTTGAGGGACGAGAGTCGAAGTCGAAGAAGGCTTGAAGGCAATCGGTCGAGACTGCTGGATGAAGGGTCAACTGAGTTATGAGGGTCCGAGTGCTGAGAGAATTGTACTCGGGAAAGGAAACCCTAGGTTTAGGGGTGGACCAGTCGACTGATGCTTGGATCAATCGACTGATGAAGTGCACAGAAATATCAGTCGACTGATCTTAGATGCAGTCGACTGGTATTCGAACGTTGGGCTGTAACGATCGAATACTAGGTGGACCAGTCGACTGGTGCTTGGACCAGTCGACTGGTAACAACTATTTTCAGCTGTGAGCTCTATTTAAGAGAGCTCGATTTGGCTGAGCAAATGTTGACGAAATAAGCTTGGTTAGAGCTTATTAGTGGTCTCCTAGTGCTCAGGTGATCGGGTGTTTGTGGCAAGGTTTCTCCACCCACAAGGAGTGGCAAGAGCTAGCCGGAGGTCTTCCGGGGACTCATCCACCGACGGATCTGGATCGTCCACCTTACGGACAATCGTAGAGTAGGAGCCTTATCTCCGTACCCCGTAAACGATTTGTGTTAGCGTTTGTTTATTTGTGTTATTAGTATTTCCACTTGCGCACGCTAATATTATAGGAAGAATCAAGAAGAAACATGGGTAACCATCTATTCATCCCCTCTAGCTAAATGGAAAGGTCCCAACAAGTGGTATCAGAGCAAGGTTTGCTCTTGTTGGAATAACCGCCAAGAGAGCAAAGGTGCTAGAGGAAGATGGATTCGAAAGGTCCGCTTGGATGGGATATTCGGATCCCACCTCTATACGATCGAGATGACTTCGATTATTGGAGGAAGCGGTTGGAGACGTGATTCCAAACGGATTGAGACCATTGGACCGCATTGGAGGTTCTATTTGAAGCTCCAACGGACAAGAAGGGAAAACGCCTCCGACCTTGGTATTGGACCAAGGATCAAAAGGAAGAAGCGGAGGCAGATAAGGAGGTAACTAGAATTGTATTAAATTTATTACCTCCATATATTGTGTCAAATGTAGGAGAATACAAGAATGCGTATGAGCTATGGAGAAAGGAGATAGCTTTGCATGAAAATTCGCCACAAAGACAAGGAGAAGAGGAGCCCAAGGAAAAGGGGTCATTGGTCCAAGAGAAGGAGAAGAACCAATCAGAAGTTGAATCAAGTTCAACATTCAAAGAGGAGGAGAAAGTGGAATCGTCCACATCCTCAAGTGAGAAAGAAATAGATGAAGTCTCCACGTCAAGGATTGAGGGGAAGGAAAGACCATCCTCAATACCGGAGTAAGAAGAAGCTTCCACCTCCACCAAGGCAAAGTCAAAGATCACATAATTTGCTTTGGGTGCAAATCAAAAGGGACACTACAAGGACAAGTGTCCATTGGGTAAGAAAAAGGAGGTAAACTATAAACCCAAGTTAATTTCTATGAAAACTAACATGGATTGTAGGGAGAAGAAGGAGAAGAGGCATATAAGGTGCTTCACGTGTGGTGAGCTAGGTCATTACCACACCAAATGCTCAAGGAAAGAAGAATTCAAGAAATTAGAGCATTTGAGGAAATGAGAGAAGAAGTAGAAGAAGAAAAGCTCACATCAAGGGGGAGCTACAAGGGTGAGGGAGATAATTCCTAACTTTAGATGTAATTCAAATTTCTCCATGCATGTTAGAAATAATGAAAATTATTTACCCATGCATAAGTTTGGTTTTAGATATCATGATAAAAATAGGGTTAATGTTGGATATCAAAATCCTATGAAATTTATGTGTCATGATAAACCTAGAATTTTTAGGCCTAAGGACCAAGATATTAATCCAAAGAAAGGGAGACACATGCCTAGACATGTGGGTAGATCCAGAAATGTCCAAGGTGGACATGTTGATGTTAAAGTTAAGAACCTAGAGAATGAAAATCAAGCTTTGAGGAAAAAGCTTGATAAATTAGAGAAAATCCTAGGTAGATTTACTATTGGATCTAAGGGTGTAGGTATGGAGTTGGGAAGTCAAAAATCCAATAATGATAGATTGGGTCTAGGATACCGATCTAAGTTCTCCAATGCTATGGAGAAGTCATATGCAAGGGTGTCATATGAATATAGCAAGCTAAGGGAAAGGTCAAGATTGGCAAGGGAAAGCCATTCAAAGGAGAGAAGAAGAATTTAACCAAGGACAAGGTGTACAAAGTAAAGAAGGCTAGACTTGTAGGTTAAGAAGTACCGGAGGTAGACAAGTGTGGCCTTGCCATTATAGATAAGTCACCTAGGAAAGTGACTAAGGCTAAGAGCTCAAGGGGGAGCTCTAGGAGCCAAATTGGAACCCATGGTCAATGGATCTCGGGAGGATTTCTCCTGGAAGTCTAGATGGACCATGGAGTGTGCCAAAGGATGTGGAGACGGATTTGAGTCTTAATCATAGGGATTTGGCACATTGGGTTTGAGTATCATGCATAAAATATGGCATTGAGGTCATATTGCATGGAAGTTGATTTTTGATGTGTAGATGCCATATAAACCAATGCAGGGATGCATTGTGGTTTGGTATGGGCAGAGACATCAAGAGGAGATCAAAACTAGGACTTTAGGTCAAGGTTCAATTGAACCATTTAAATAGTTTTGAGTTTTGTGTCAATCTTGGGATTGGTGATAGATACATTTTTAAATATATTTTTCTCAAGAAGATATGAGTACCACAAACCTCTCTACAAAATTTGAGAATTTTTAGAGATTTTTGGAATTTCTGATGCATTTCTGAAATTTGGTCAGAAATGTTGAAAATAGAGTTTTCATGGTACCAGTCGACTGGTTCAGAGGGTAGTCGACTGATAACAATGTTGTCGGAGAGAAACTAGCTATTGTATGATTTTTTGATGGGGATCAGTCGACTGGTAACTGTCTCAGTCGACTGATATAGGCTGAAACTGTTTTTCAGCAATCGAAAGGTGTCATAATGATGTAAAACAAGTGTATAATCTTATGGGGGGGTTAATACACTCTGTTTATAATCATTAGAGGGTAAAGGATCTAATAAGAGGGAGATTGTTGGAGTCCTTTTGATGTATGACAAAGGAGGAGAAGTGTTAGGTTTAAGTGGGAAACCAAACACGCCTTTGCAAGAAATCCTAGGTCAAGGGGGAACTTAGGTAAAGGGTGAGCTTTGTGCTCGGTTATTGGAGAAGGGGAACCTTGAAGAGGTTTTTAAAAAGCCTTTGTAAGTCCAATGTATGGGGAGCCTTGGAGAGGTTTTAAAAAGCCCGGTTGGTAAGAATCCTAACTCTTGGGGAGGTTAGGAGTGGGATGCCTTGTGATAGGATCCATGCATGTTTGCATTGCATACGCACTGGCGGTATAAGTCCAAGGTGAAGCCTTGGCAACGTAAGTCCAAATGGTTATTAGCATTGTATTTGCTATTTGATGGTTATTAGCGTTGTATTTGCTATTTGTTTTCCCTAACTTAAACGTATTGCTAAACATCAAAAATGGGGAGATTGTTGGGCAATCGATGGTTCGGAGTGACCATGTGTTTTGATGTTTGGGCAAAGGTTTAAGTTAGGTTCACCCTTGTGTTTGATATGTGTATTTGAGTGTGCAGGTTTGCAGGATATACATGGACTTAGCTAGACGGCTTCGGGTCCGGTGAAGGATGGCATGGGGAGACGAGTCGTGGGCTTGCATGCATCCGAGGACCGTGGACAAAGTAGGGAGATGAGCCAAGGGAAGCGAACTTCGAGGCATATGCGAAGGATGACATAGGGAGATGAGCCGTGGGCTTGCATGCATCCGATAGACGAGAGCCGAAGTCAAAGAAGGCTTGAAGGCAACAGGTCGAGGCTGCTAGATGAAGGGTCAGGTGAGTCGTGAGGGTCCGAGTGCTGAGAGAATTGTACTCGGGAAGGGAAACCCTAGGTTTAGGGGTGGACCAGCCGACTGATGCTTGGATCAATCGACTGATAAAGTGCACAGAAAGATCAGTCGATTGATCTTAGGTGCAGTCGACTGGTATTCGAATGTTGGGCTGTAACGATCGAATACTAGGTGGACCAGTCGATTGGTGCTTGAACCAGTCGCAAGCACCAGTCGACTGGTAACGACTATTTTCAGCTGTGAGTTCTATTTAAGAGAGCTCGGTTTGGCTGAGCAAAGGTTGACGAAATAAACTTGGTTAGAGCTTATTAGTGGTCTCCTAGTGCTCAGGTGTTGTCGGGAGTTTGTGGTGAGGTTTCTCCACCCACAAGGAGCGACAAGAGCTAGCCGGAGGTCTTTCGGGGATTCATCCACCGATGGATCGGGATCGTCCACCTTACGGACAGCCATGGAGTAGGAGTCTTATCTCCGAACCACGTAAACGGTTTGTGTTAGCATTTGTTTATTTGTGTTATTAGTATTTCCGCTTGCCCACGTTAACATTGTAGGAAGAATCAAGAAAAAACGTGGGTGACCGTCTATTCACCCCCCTCTAGCTAAACGGAAAGGTCCCAACATAGTGTTGGCTGGAATTCGAACGTTGGGCTACAACGTTCAAATTCGAAGTGGACCAGTCGATTGGTGTTGGCACCAGTCGACTGGTAACGGCTAGTTCAGCCATGAGCTCTATTTAAGGGAGCTCGGTTTGGCTGGCTAGGGTTGACGAAGTTGGCTTTGGTTAAAGGTTAATTAGTAGTCTTTGTGCTCAGAGGTCTTGTGTGAGTTGTGGTGAGGTTTCTCCACGCACAAGGAGCTACACGAGCTAGCCGGAGGTCTTCCGGGGACTTATTCACCAATGGATTTGGATCGTTCACCTTACAGATACACCATGGAGTAGGAGCTTTATCTCCGAACTACATACACAGTTTGTTTAGCATTGTTTTAATTTGCAGTTTGTATTTTCGCTTGTGCTTGCTAACACGTGTAGGAAGAAACCAGCGAATAATGTGGATGATCGGCTATTCATCCCCGTCTAGTTGGCACACCGATCCCCAACAACCTTTTAGAGAAGAGGTGATCTCGATCCTAAGAAAATAGCGTAGTAAACCCAAGTCTTTCATAACAAAACAACGAGCTAATTCAAACTTCAAAGACTTAATTCGATCAAAGTCATCACCCGTAATTATCATGTCATTCATATATAAAAAAAAGTATATGACCTGTATACGTACACTTGACAAATAAAGCTGAATCATGATTATTGGGACGAAGACAAGAGAGATAAACACTGCGGAGAACTTCACAAACCAAACACGAGGTGCTTGTTTGAGTTCATAGAGAGTTTTGCGAAGCTTGTAAACTTCACTAGATTGGTGAGCAACTCTAGGAGGAGGTATCATATACACTTCTTCTTGAAGATCACCATTTAAGAAGTCATTTGTGACAGTCATCTGAGATATTTTCCATTGATGTATAGAGGTAACGATAATTAAGATACGAATGGTGATCATTGTAGCAAGATACGAATGGTGATCATTGTAGCAACAGGAGCAAAAGTTTCCTCATAATCGATGTCATACTCCTAAGAGTAACCTTTAACAACAAGACGAGCTTTATATTGTTTGACAGACCCATCAGATTTATCTTTAATCTTATAAACCTAATGATAATCAATGACGCGTTTTCTGGTGGCAGAGGTATTAGATCCCAAGTATGTGTATGATACAGAGCAGTTAATTCCTCGTCCATAGCATTCTGCCAAAGTGGGTTATCAACAGCTTCTCTATAGGATAAAGGCTCAGAAAGATAATGAATAGAGGTGACAAAAAAGCAAAAGAACTAGAATAACAAGAATAAGGAAAATTAGGTAGTTTAGTAGATTTACGAGGGCGTGTCAACCGATGAATAGGATTATCCACAATCTCACCAGGTGATGGAATAGTCGTAGGAGGGGGAGGGGAGGGGGAGGAGAAGGAGGAGACATCTCGAAAGTATTAAATTCTACGGAGCTATCATGAGGAGTTGTGGGTGAGGCTTCATCGGTGTCGGTACTAAAGGGATCAACGTGAATAAGATCTGCATGTGTCATGTGATAGAGGAGGTATGGAGAAGAAAGGAATATGCTCAAGAAATACAACGTGATGAGATACATATAATTTTTTACTGACTGGATCAAAATAACAATATCCCTTTTAACCAACACCATAACCAAGAAAGACACACAAAGCAACTTAGAGGGTAACTTATCACGCTAGATGTGTGGTCGCAGAATAAAATAGGTACAACCAAAAACACGTAAAAATGAATAATTAGGAGCACGACCGTACCATTTTTGAAAAGGAGACAAACCTGAATTATAAGAAGTTGAAATCCTATTAATTACATGAGTAGTAGTAAGAACTGCTTCTCCCCAAAAGACACTAGGAACATCTGCAGACAATAAGAATGAGCGAGCTATCTCAACAAGATATCTATGCTTTCTCTCCACAACCCCATTCTGTTTAGGTGTTTCTTGACACAAGGTTTGATGTATAGTACCTTCTGATGCAAGTAAATGAGAAAAAACATTCGAAGTATACTCACCCCCTAAATCACAATGAAAATACTTGATAACAGCTGAATGTTTAGTTTTGACAAGAGCTTTAAAGTCATTGAAGATGATAAGATAATCAGATCTATGTTTCATAAGATAAACTTAAGCATAATGAGTAAAATCATCAATAAAAGAAATATAGTATCATGATCCCCCTTTATAGCAATAAGAGAAGGCCCCCATACATCGGAATGTACAAAATCAAAAGGATACCCTTCCTTGGCTTTTGACTCAAACTTCCTTAGGTCGTCTTTGGTATTTAAGATGTAGACTTTACATCCAAAGACCCTAAAATAATGAACTTGTGATACCCTTCCATTCCATAGTTAAAAAGGTGTTTTTCCTAGGAACCTATGTACCAAAACCCGGTTTTGAATATAGCAAGCGGTGTTAACCGTTTCGGCCCAAAAATAGCTAGGAAGGGAATATGCATTAAGCATAGTCCTATCAACTTCTTGTAAGGCTCGGTTTCTTCTCTCAACTACCTCATTTTGTTGAGGAGTCCTTGGGCATGAAAATTCATGCTTGTACCCATTTTCAACACAAAATTGTGTGAAACTTACGTTTTGGAACTCCCCACCGTGGTCACTCCTAATTCGGTTTATTTTGATTTGTTTTTTGTTTTCTACCCTTTTACTAAATCCTATAAAAATCGCTAGGGTATCATCCTTATGTTTCAAGAAATAAACCCATGTAAACCTAGAAAAATCATCTACTATGACTAGGCAATATTTACTTCATACAATTGAGGGAGTGCTATGACAATCAAATAAATCTATATGCAAAAGTTCTAAGGGTGTGTTTGGTTCAAGTTATCGTATATAACCTTAGTTATGTGATTACTAAGTAATCACATAACCAAGGTAATGGGGAATGAAAGATAACCTGAAGTTGTTTGGTTCAATCTAGGTAATCAAATAAAATCTTGTTTGTTTAGAGATAATAGTCTATAACCTAATATAATAGTTTACCATATTACCCTTTAGAATTTGTTTAGATAATTTTATTAAAATTTAAATTAAATTTATTTATTTTTTCTATTTAATATATTAAAAAAATAATTAAAATATAAAATAAAAAATATTTTAATTTAGATGTTGGTCGCCGGTCGTCGACGGTGGTCGTCGGTCATCGGTTGCCACCGACCGTCATCGGCCGTCGGTCGCCGATCGACGGTCGTCGCCGGTCGTCGATCGCCGATCGTTGGTCGTCGCCGATCGCCGATCGCCGGCCGTCGCTGATCCCCGGCCGGTGATCGACGACGTCGTCGATCGCCGATCGCCGGCCGTCGTCGGTCATCGATCGTCTGTCGTCGCCGGTCGCCGATCGCAGGCCGCCGCCTGTTGCCGGTCATCGATTGTCGGCCATCGCCGGTCGCCGATTACCGGTCGTCGGCCGTCGCCGGTCGCCAGTCGTCGATCGTCGGTCGTCGGTCGTCCGTCGTCGCCGGCTGACGGTCGATCGTCGGTCGCTGGCCGGTCGTCGGCCGTCGCCGGCCAACGGCCGGTCGCCGACCGTCGCCGGTCGATGGCCGATCACCGACCGTCGCCGGCTGTTGCCGGCCACCGGCCGTCGCCGGCCGCCGGCGGTGATCGTCGACCGTCGTTGTCAATCGTCGTTCGTAAATAACGCTTTCGAAAGTTAATAAATTGTAATGGTTATTTTCGTCTTAAATGTAAATATTGAAGGATAATTTTGGGAAAAAAAGTTACATAACCCCGGAATCATGAAAAACCTTACTTTCCTAAGGTTTTCCTATTCCTGGTTGCATGACCCTTTTGCTGACATGTCGGGCATCGTTCATTACTTGGGAATCGCTCATTATCGAAACCAAACAAGGTTTTCGTTGATAACCTTGGATGAATAACCAAGGTTATCAAGGATAACCCCCAACCAAACGCACCCTAAAGGTAAAGAAGTAGTGGTTAGGGTTTTACCTTTGTGTGATACTTTTGATTGCTTACCCTCTTGGCATGCATCACACAACTTGGTCTTCTCGTACTTGATCATTGGTAGCCCCTTCACCAACTCTTCCTTGGCCACTCTTGCAATGCTCCTCATGTTGACATGTCCAAGTCTCCGGTGCCACAACCATCCTTCTTCTTCTTTGGACATGAAACACTTAGCAACATTGTTAGTAGCATAAGTAAGATCAAGATAATATAAATTTGCCTCTCTAAAGCCTTCTAATATGATTTTCATTATGCCTTATTATACATTTCCTAGCATGAAATTCAACTCTAAAACCGGCATCACATAATTGACTCACACTTAATAAATTGAACTTCATATCTTTGATTAGAAGTACCTTATGTATAGAAATGGTGGAAGATACCTCAATTGTGCCCCTACTAATGATTTTCAACTTTCCACTATTCCCAAAGGAGACCGTCCCTTCTCTTAAGTAGCTAATAGTGGTGAATTTGCTCACATCCCCGGTCATGTGTCTTGAGCATCCACTATCTACTATTCACATAGTTGAGGCCTCCTTCACCTTTACCTAAACAACATGGAAAACATACTCTTTTGGTACCCATATCTTTGATCCATAAGCATCATTTAGAAATCTCTTAGGTACCCATGCCTTCTTTGTGGTTCCCCTAGCCCCTAGTCTCCTAGATGCACTAATCCTACCGGTAAGTGAGACAAAGGCTACCTCCTTTGTCCTAGGCCTATATCCTAAGCCGGCCTTGTTATACACAGCCCTTTGACTGTTGATGATGATATCTAGGTTACTAGATCCTACTTGAAATTTTCTAAGGGCCTTCGTGAGGTCATCTACATGTTTCCTTAGTTCCCTATTTTAAGTTGCAGCATGTAAAGCATGTGAAGAAGTAGAACTAGCATGTAATTTTTTAAATTTAGTAGATTCTACTCTAAGCATGACAATTTCTTCTTTTAGATCCTTAATTTTACTTCTAGCCTTAGCTAAGTCCATGTTAGTGCTAGAAATTATCTTTACTAAAGTAGAGGAGGGTAAGTGGTATACCTCACTTACCGAAGCTTCTGACTCTGATGATGAAGTGGAGGAGCTCTCATCTTCACTACTTGAGCTTCGTTCATCATCTGATGAATCTGAGTGGTCTTGTGCCATAAGAGCAAAGTGGGAGACTTGCTCTTCTTCTTCCTCTGAGGATGATGGATCATCCCATGTCGCCTTTAGGTTGGTGGCACCCTTCTCCTTTCCTTTTGACTTCTTCTTGTCCCCTTTCTTCTTCTCCTCCTTCTTGTCATCTCTTTTCTTCAATTGGGGGCACTCGTTCTTCATGTGTCCCTTTTGGTGGCAGTTGTAACATATGATGTCCTTGGTCTTACCCTTACCTTTGAACCATTTCCTAGCATGGGACTTGTTAGACAAACTTTTAAAAGCTCTACGAAATTTTCTTACTATGAACGCCTCTTGATCGCTATCCAATGAGGCACTGGATTCTTCTGAGTCTGATGATGAGGAGTAGATCACTTTCTTCTTCTCCTTCCTTTTCTTCTTCTCCTTTTCTGCAACAAAGGCAATACCCTTCTCTTTGGCCGAGACATTAGCTTGCTCGTGTAGCTTAAATTCACAGAAAAGGTCGTCTAATTTAACAATTGACAAATCCATCGATACCTTGTATGCATCAACCATGGACGCCCACAAGGTGGTTCTCGGGAAGGCTTGTAGAACATACCTGACGATGTCCCGGTTCTCGATCTTCTCTCCAATCACATGGAGCTCATTTATCACTTCTTTTACTCTTCCATGTAGCTGGCCGACGGTCTCGTTGCTCTTCATGGATAGGGATTGTAGTTGGGCCACTAGCAAGTCCTTCTTGGCTCTTCTGGACTCATTTGACCGCTCGTTTAATTCCACCAACTTGTCCCACAGTTCCTTAGCGCTCTTGAACGACCCCACCTTGTTCAGTTGCTCCTTCGAGAGCCCGCACTGCAGTGTGGTGGTGGCCTTGGCATTGGATTGCGCCCTCTTCATCACCTCCTTTGACCATGATCTCATCGGTGTTGGTTCTCCTCTTTCATCGACGGGCGCCTCGAAGCCATCTGCAACACTGATCCAGTTTTCAATATCATTCATAAGATAGTATTGCATCCTACCTTTCCAGTATGCGAAGTCGTTCCCGTCGAAGAAAGGTGGTCGTGCAGTGGAGTATCCCTCTTAAAACGCCATTAAATTTGCTCTGGTTGACGGTTAGTTCTTCCGAAACGCACCGGCTCTGATACCAACCGAAGGATCGTCTAGGCTTGCTAGAGGGGGGTGAATAGCACTTTTTCGGATTGGATCTCTACAAATTTGTTAGCGCAGCGGAAATAATATGCAAATGAAAATAATTACAATGCTAACACTTATCGTTTACTTGGTATCCACCCAGATGGGTGACTAGTCCAAGGATCCACGCCGTGAGCACCACTTTTCATTATCGAAAACTCTCCTTGAGGTGGAGAAACCTTTACAGTCGATCTTCCTCTTTTCAGAATACAGTAGAATACAAGAGAGGAAGTGGAAAACACTCTTCAGACGAGCAGCACTTCGACATTGTACGGAACCGTACCGTGCTCATGCAAAAAGGTGCTCCTTCTATAGGTGAACAGGACAAACTCGCAGTCTGTCCAGCCCTGCACCAGTCGACTGCCCCAAGGGCAGTCGACTGGTCTAGCATTAATTGCTAGCCAACGGCTAGTTTTCGGGGTATACTAGTCGACTACCCCATGGGCTGTCGACTGGTCCGAGGCCGAAAACTTTCTGTGGGTTTTGGCAGTCGACTGCCCCAGGGCCAGTCGACTGCCCTGCCTCTCAGCTCAGCTCCAGCCACTCCGGACCTTCTCCTTCACGTGTGCCTTCAGGTCTGCTCCCTTAGTTTGCCTCTTGAAGTCCTCTTCCTCTGGCTATCGTCCCTCGGATGCGCACGCAAGTCTTCCCTTGGCTTGCCTCCATGCCACCCTTCACGTGTGCCCTTGAAGTCTACTTCCCGGCTTGCCCTTGGAGCTCTCCTCCCTCGGCTCTCGTCCCTCGGATATGTCCAACATGTGTGATTCTCCAAGTCCTGCAAACTCAATCACACACATCAAATACAACATAACACTCTAACCTTAACATATTCAACCACACACATCAAAACCATGATCTTCCAATCATTTAAGGGTCGATTGCCTCAACAGTGAAGGCCACTGTAGTGTTGCAAAAATTGATGGCGTAGATGGTGCAATAATTCTTTTATCAACCTGAGACTTAAGGTGAATCTCCTCTACAAGCAATTCATGTACTACATAATCTATGGATGGGAGAAGATTGCGATGCAAAATTGTTCAACGCAATCCTTCAAAATCATTATGAAGGCCATCAAGAATTGGACCAGATGGCCCCGGGGCATGACACGATTGGTAATGACTCACTTGGGTGATCCCTCACTTTCCGAGTTTGATTCCTCCCCGGTAGAGAGCGCAGTATGCTGACGGAAGAAATCGTCATAGGCTGCTGCGTGGTTGGCCCATCGGGTACTGATATCATCAGTGGTGAAGTCACCACGTGTCTCCGTTCCGCGATTTACCCTCATTGACCGGTGGGGACTCTTGTCGAAGGCTATGGGGCAGGGCCGGTCAGCCAAGCGGATTAGTCGGGTGCAAGCCTGGATACCCTTTATAAATAAAAAAAAGAATTGGACCAGACGTTGTTCTATTATATTAGTGATATAAGCTGGAAATACTCGTAATTCTAAGGATTCTGTGAGTGCCAACTGATCCCATAGTTCTGACATGAAAAATAAAAGTCTTGGATACCCATATCTTGTTGTCGAAGTGCGCGGATATCTACTTTTAATTGATATTGTTTGGCAAAGTTAGATTGCGTGCATAACCTTGCCAGATGATCCCAAACCTCTTTAACAGTCTCGTACTTAGCCAACTGAGCACCAATGAAGTGTATAATAGAATTATTGATCCACGTAATAATCTTCGCATTATCGGTCTACCAAATATCCATCAACTTTGCATAATCAGCAACATTGTTATCTGTAGGTTTACGTCACACACCTGAAATATATCCCCATATAGATTTTCTATCCAAGAAATTTTTTATAACATATCCCTAATACGAATAATTTTTCCATCCAATTAACACTAATCGATTGAAGCGAATAATCTATATGATCACTCATCATGACAGAATAAATAGTGCTTACGAATAACCAAATAGTGAAAAAAAATAAGTTGATGCGAGAACAAAAGAAACCCAACCAATATTCAGAATGAAAAAATTATACGAACGCATCAGAAAAATTTCGCGAAAGCTGTGGATCGAATTAATAATTTTTCAATCGAATAATCAAAGCCATGAAGAACATTACTCTGATACCATGTAGAAATTGAGAAAAGAAAAATAGCCGTCTCGATAAATCCAAAAGTGTTTTACAAAGAAAGAATACAAAACCTTTTATAGATGGATTAAGAAACCCTAAATCCTAAACTAAAAAGGAAAAGAACTAAAATGCCCTAAAATCTATAAATAAATAATTAAAATATATACAATTTAACATTGGTATCTTATCCTCTAGCTCAAATGAGAGGAAGGGGCTTTGTGGAAGAGGTGGGAGTTCAAGAAGTCAAATGGCATGAACTCATACACGAGAAGCCTTTTTCATCCCTGAGAGCAAAATCCGAGCAAACGAATGAGGTTGACATGTTGGAGCCTCTCGACCGTGCTCACCTCAGTTCGAAACTGCTTCTCTCCTTGATGAAGGCCTTCGAGCTTCTTCATGGCAATATCATTATACCCCGGCAATGTCCCTTTGAACACTGATACAAAGCCTCCTCCCCTAGGTTCGTTGAGAACTTCCAAATGGCTTGCTGTAGCTCACTGTATGTGAACGAGATGATACAACTATGCATACCTATCCTATTCTTAATCATCCACCTACTTTTTCGCTTCTTTATCACAATCAAAATGGTAGGAACACTAGAAAACTAGATGGCTAGAACAATGACATCCATGATAAAGAGTACTCCCCCAACTTGCCACTCTCTTCTTGTCTCTTTCTAATTATTTGCTCCTGGGGCTATGGTGTAGTGGTAGGATGACTAGTCGCTATCCTAGACATCCACGGTTTGATCCTCAACTACGGTATATTTTACAAGAATTTTTTCTCCAAATGGAGCGCGAACCCTGGGACGCTGGGCTTCTAGACCGCCCACCGCAAGTGCTTCCCGATTTATCTTGGTGACCGGTGAGAAATTTTTGTGGGGCCAGGTCGATCACCCAAGGTTCATCTGCTACCTGGTTCAACATTTTTTTTCTTCTTGTCTCTTTCAGAAAATTTCAACT
This sequence comes from Boesenbergia rotunda, assembly GCA_024364735.1. Taxonomy (NCBI): domain Eukaryota; kingdom Viridiplantae; phylum Streptophyta; class Magnoliopsida; order Zingiberales; family Zingiberaceae; genus Boesenbergia; species Boesenbergia rotunda. The sequence continues at coordinate 156,523 of JAGFNQ010004961.1, forward strand.
CCGAGGTAGCCAAGCGCAAGTAAAGAGTACATGTATCAGATTGATTAAAATATTACAGCTCCAAGGCGAAGTTCACTGAGATGGAGTCTGAAATTGAGACTCTTGATGGAATCTGAAACTAAGGTAGAGTCTAAGATTAAGATGGAGTTTAAGATTGAAACGGAGTCTGAAATTGAGATGACATTTGAAACTGAGACAAAGTCTGAGACTGAAATAGTGTCTGAGGTCGAAATGGCGTTTGAGACTAAGATAACCTTTAAGACTAAGATAACATCTGAGATCGAAATGATGTCTGTAACCGAGATGACAATCGAAATCGAGATGGAGTATGAGACAAGATGACATCTGAGACCTAGTCAATGTTTGAGACTGGACGAGATGACATTTGAGACTAAGACAGAGTCTGGACTAAGTTTTATTTCTTGGTCGGACTTAATCTGCTTAGTTTACTACCTTCTGAATTAAGTTTGACACATCTTGACTTTGACTAATAGATCAACCCAGATATTGACCCAAAGCATACATAGGTGCCAAAAAGAGACCTCCGCATCACAAGGATGGGAAAAAAGTTAAATGACTTTAAAGCCTTCATTGTTTTTAGATTATATCATGTAAGAGTTGAATATAGACCCATGGAAGTTCCTACTCGTCACTAAGGTAAATTAGAAAACGTTTGTTGTGGATGGTCCTGAAGCTCAGCATGTACCCCATTTAAAGAAAAAATTCTTGTAAAATATGTTATAGCAGGATCCACCTGTGAGTATCTAGGTGATAACTAATGACCCCTCTGTTGCACTATAGTTCGGGGCTTTAAGAATTTATGAAACACTTACAGCCAAAAGGTATTTGATGTCAACTAGTAAACTTATTTCACTAAAAGTATTTAACTAAATTGAACATCTCAATCTCATGCTAAATAGGCATCTTTCGCTCCAGATCCGACAGCACATCAACCTCAGGTGAAGTACTTTTTCTCTAGCAAACCTCCCCAATCCCCAGATCGACGCAAGAAAAAGGCCACTCCCCTGGATCAGCCAAGGAATAGCATTACCATAGAGAAGGGGTGAATCCAAGTGATCAAGATGAGAAAACAAGCAGAAAACAATCAACTACAAACTGGTTTGAGCAATCTTAAGGAAACCATAGTCGGTTGGAACGACCACATGAGGATCGTCCCACACCACCTCTTTCTCAGCACCGTCGCTGACCATCTCTAGAGGAGAGGAGAAGAAGAAAAGAGGCTCCGGTGGTTGATTGACGATAAGCATAAGAACACACTTTGATTGAGAAGGTTGGATCGGAGAGATTTGTGTGGAGAAGAAGAAATGACCTCGTGATCGTGAATCGTGTAGAGAGGAAACGATCCAGCGATGAGGAAGGAAATAGGGGATTTAAGTGATGTGCCACTATTATCAATCCTTACCCTTAAATTTAGAATTTTATGCATTCTATTCCTCAAAAGTTTTCTGAATTTAACAAAAGGGTACATTGAAGTACGAAATGACTCACAAAGTTTTTAAAATGTCCTTCATTCGACCTGGTTCAGTGGATCCATTATCATTTACCATTCAAGTTGTTGCTCCCGGGACATAATGTTGTGATTAGATCTTCTAATAATAAATTTAAAATTTAAAATTCAGCTACTATTAAATATCGAAATTTAAGGATTGAAAAGGTAAATTTTGAAAATTAAGGGCTTAGATGGGATTAACAGAATTTAGAGGGTCTTTTTGTAAAAAGGCCAAAACTATTTAAAACCCTAAAACCTTCCTCCTGAATCAGTTTCTTCTCCCCGATTCCTCTCTACCCCGACGCCGAACCCACGCCTCGGTGGCTTCTCGCGAGCAACGGCGAGCAGTTCTCTTCGTCGACTTCTTCTTCTTCTTCTTCGTCTACGTCGACTCACACGGAAGAGGTGACGCTCCTCACGCAAACCCTAGGTGGCAACCCCTCTCCCTTACACAACAGCCCAAGGCCGTCGGTCCTCTCCGCCTTGCCGGTCCAGAACCAGCCGCGCCGACCATCATCAAGGTAAGGATTTGTTTGTATAGTGTCTCTCTTGGTTGATTTGAGCATGGTTGAGGTTGATCAGTGGGAGTTGGTTCGGGTAAGGATTTCTTAGCTGCTGATTTATTCTTAATTAAAATCGTGAGAGATGATTCTGTTGGTTTTTTATTATGCTTTTGGGTTGTTTTCCTCTGATTAGTAGCGTGGTGGTTGCAATTGATCTGTTATGATCTTGTGAAGAGTTTATTTGGGTTGCGGTTACTGACATGCGATCGACATGGATTTTGAGTTTAGAATTGGTGTTTAATTTATTTGTTTGTTTGTTTTGTTGTTTTGTCGTGATATGCTTGCAGTGAGGTCCTCATAGATTTTGGGTGGGGATATTTTGGTTTGTTCAGCCTTGAAGATGACCGTGAGATGGTTGGATGAATTTATAAGCTAGTTTTTGTTTCATCATTGATGGTTGCAGAGAGAAACATTGGTATTGTGTTTGGTCCTAGGCATTGGGTCTGTCATTAGTTTTTGAGGTGTCGCGAGTGTGTTTGTTGCTAGGTGTGCTTGGCTTTTGTTGCCAAGGGTTACCCATTTGGGAGTAATCCTGGCTAGGTTGAGCCTAGATGAATCCAATGTTGGATTGATCCAAACACGTTAGGGTTGCAAATACCACAACGTTAAAGGGGTTGCTGTTAATGGCATAGTTGTGCAGAAAACAAAGTTGTAGTTGGTGGGAGCTTCTTAGGTTAATTCGGGAATTAACCTAATAATTTAATTGTGATAATTAAGTTAAGAAAGAACTTATTGTTATTAACAATTTGGTTAAATATAGATATTGTAATTAGGACTTATCCTAATTATGTTTATATGTAGTTTAGCTAAGTATTTAATTTTATATGTAGCTAAACTGTGTCCTTGATACAAGACCTTGATTTGGATTTGTTGGGTTGATCGTGGAAGGTCTTCTTCGTTTACGAACATCTACAATAAAAGGTGGGTAATTCTCCTTTGTACTCATGTAGTTCTTTTACCTTTAAGCATGGTTATTTTATGTCTAAATAGGGTGCTTGATCTTGTTCCTTATTGTTTGTTATTTTAACATCGCCTTGATACTTTCTTCGTTGATCTTTGAGTATTCAAAATTTCGTATCCATATAGTCTCCTGTTGAATTTCTGTTCTGTAAAGTACCGCTTGAACGCGAGTGCATAGAGGTTCATTAATTACAACTAGGTTTATTTGACATTAGAATTATCCTACCTAGTAGTATACATGCATAATCGTTGGTTTTTTATACTTGGTTGATTATATCGTTGCATCGTTGATGCTTATTGGATTTGTTGCATCGTTGGTTTTTTGGTTGTTCGCGCATCTTATATCATGCACCATACCTGCACCGTTGCATACTAACGACTGTTGGGTTGTCATTTGATTAAGCCGTCGTTAGTCATTTAGTTGCTTTGTTCGCTCAACCACTTATTGTTGTGGTAGTTGTTAAAGTGCGAGCAACTGTCCTGTTATGCCATACATGTTGCAGTTGTAGGCAAGCAGTGACATCCTCATCGTTGTTTTCGAGGGATACTAGAGTTGTTGATAACTCCCCCTTTATTCCGGAATTTGGAGCAGTTGGTTCCCCAACATCCTGTCCACTGAACCACGGGTATTAGTAGTATTTGTTGGAGTGCGTACAGTTGTCACATCCTACCCACTCGGTTACACAGATGAGATGTGTTGGCAGCTTGACTAGCGTCAAGGTTACACATGTCATTGCATGATATGCATTTATTGCATTACGCATTTTCTTGTGTTTGTTGCATTAATATGAGCTATGGTTATTGTATTTGGTTGACATACATGTATATGTTGGTTTTATGGTTGTCGCGTTGTTTTATACATGCTTAGTTGTTATTCGATTTTATACCATATTGTTTTATATATGTTATGCATGTTTAGGTATTCTTATATTTTTAGAGACTGTACCTGTTGATTTATCTACTTGTTTTTTCTTCATATGTCATGCTTTTTGTCTAATCATATATCCGCAGAGTCCACTTGGACTCACCGCCGCTACCACCTATTTCTGTTTCAGATAGCAAGTAGTTGCGTTACTTGGAGTCAGGAGAGGATCCAGTCGCCAGTCCCACAGTATTGAGTTGGTTTAGATATTTGGTTTACTCCTCATTTTATTTCCGCACTACCTTTATTTTTGCATTTGTTTAATTTGTCTTAGTAGAGTTCTGTTTATTCGTATTAGGTGGGTACGTTTCTTTTGGACATTCTTTGGAGTTTTCTTTTTTTGTTTGTGATGGCTATGTCATCTAATTATTATAAACTATGTGGTTGTATTTATTTTCTTTATTTTTGTGATGCTAGCCGCTTATGGCTAAGCTATATTGGTGAGGTATTATATATATATGCTCCAACTTGTCCGCCGTACAGGGGAAATGTTGCCCGATTTTGAGTAAGCATGAGTCTTTAGGAGTGTGACAGCTACAACATTTTATCGAAAAATATTTTCCTTAATAGGTAGTGAATATGTAGGTAGTGAACATGAGAATCTTAATTGTCGCCCCTGGGATTATGGTGCAGCGGTAGGGCGACTAGTTGTTATCCCAGATATCTGCGATTCGATCCCTAGCTATGGTATATTTTGCAAAAAATTTCTCCAAATGAGACGTGAACCCTAGGTCGTTGAGCATCACAAAAATTATCATGAGATAAAATAAATTATCTCAAATTCAATATTATTTGACTGGACATCAATTCACTTCCAATCTATTGAATATGATTCAAATCAACAAATTCTTACTGTTAAAACGTATTTAGTAGTATTGTTAGAGATCTCATATTTATTTTAAATTGACTTTTGCAATTTTTATGCAATTTAATTGGATTTGCATCAAATACATTTTGAAAAAACAAAGTTAAATGACTTTAAAGCCTTCATTTTTATTTTTTAGATTTTTAGATTTTATTTTTAAAAAATAATATATTAAGTAACCGTTAAATCTGGACCCCATAAAAATTTTGATTGACGAGAATGGTAAATCGGAAAATATTCACGATGGGTGATCTAAAAATTTAACATCTTATGGTTACATGCCCCATTTAAAAAAAAAAATTCTACAAAAATATATCGTAATTAGGATCAAACCGTGAGTGCCTAAGTGATAATTAGTCATTCCTTTGCTGCACTATAGCCGGGGGCTTTAAGACTTTATTAAAAAATGATTAACGAGGTTTTTCTAATCTCGGACGACCAGCCCGACCCTACGAAAGTTTTCCACCGATCGCCAGAATAGATCGAAAAGTGCTCACGGTAGGCGGTCTAGAATCCAGTGTCTCAGGGTTCGCACCCCATTGAAAAAAAAATTCCGACAAAATACGTTATAACTGGAGATCGAACCGTGAATGCCTGAGATGACAACTAATCACCCTTCCACTATATCGTAGTTCTGGGGGCAAAAAAGTATTTAATGTCAACTAGTAAACTTATTTTACTAAAAGTGTTTAACTAAATTAAACGCCTAAATCTCATGCTAAATAGGCATCTTTCCCTCTTAGAATTTCTCTAATTTTGGATGTGTATTAAACGCTTATGGCTAAAAGGTATTTGATGTCAACTAGTAAAATTATTTTACTAAAAGTGTTTAACTAAATTAAACACCTCAATCTCATGCTAAATAGGCATCGTTCGCTCTGAGAATTTCTCTAATTTTGTATGTGTTTATTTTTCTTGATTTTAAATTCTATAGGGGCATTAAGATGGGCTTCCCTTGAGCGTGTGTGTGTTCGTTCTCCATCAAACATTTTTAATTTTGTGTTAAATGAGAATTGTTGTACGTACTTATAAGATTCTCATGAATAAGTCAATATTCATTTTTTAAGATTTTGGGTTTTATCATTGCGCATTTTTGCCTAAAATGATAGATAACCCGATAAGAGACATAGGTTTCGCATCAAATGAACACTCCTTTAGTTCATAAGTCTCTCTATGTTTTTTTTTTTTATTTGAAGCATTAAAAGATTTTTAATTTGATGATTCATAATTGATTAATTAGCAACTAGAAGGCAATCGATTGGATGCAATTCTAGTTGATCGATATCGCCATCAAACACTTTTCCGTAAATAATGACATAATGAAAATTAAAGGGGCTTTTTAAATTTTTGTTGTATGATTTTCTTCTATATGACAACATAAATGCAGCTAAAAAACAATCACATCAAATATTTTATGAAGAATCGTAGGAGACTCGGAGACTTAATTATCTGGATCAAGGCATCATCAAGTTAGTCTTCTTCCATTTCTTCACGCCAACGAAGAAGACGAAATCAACGACGACATTAGCAGAGAACATTGTGCACCGGCACAGTTTCAGTATCGTCGATGTCGATGAGCTCCATTAGATTTGCTCTAAAATACGGTTAATTAATAATAATATAATAATAGTAAAAAATATTTTTAATAAAAATAAAATAGGTATATATATATATATATATTTGTATAATCATGGTAAATGGTAAATAGGTGTTAAAAATTGAAAACAATTATATGGAAAAAATTTTTAAAAAAATCTTGAAATTTTGGAAATATTTAGGGATCCGAATTATTTGAGAAATAGTTTAATTTTGGAATATATATATATAAAGTCCCTTCCCCACTATGCCCTAAATCCGCCTCCCGTTGCCTCCACGGGCTGGCTCGGTTGGTAAGGCGTCTGGCTGCTTGTATCGAAGGTCTCAGGTTCGAGAGTCGTCAGTCGCACACGGGGTAAAAACCTGATCTGCTGGCTTAAATCCTCTTGGCCCCAGGCGCCTTACCCCACCAGTAAAACCGTGATTTACCCCCTCTGGACACTTGTGGGGTCGGGACTAGGGGGCCGCTAAGGTGGCGGTTCTACCTTTTTTGCACCTAAATCCGCCTCCCGATTTCTTTCTTCTCTTCCTCGCGCCCGATGCCGCCGATCCCTTCCCAGTCGGTCGTCGATCGTCGTTCGCCGGAGTTGAGCCAGCCCTCCTTGAGCGGGGGCGCCCTTGTCTCCTCCCCTTGCGAGCCAACCGAAGCCGAGCACCTCTCCTTTTCCTCTGCATGCCCGCTCATCGCCGACCGCCCGGAGCTGCTGCCCTCTTCATCATCTCAGTTGCTCCGTGGTCGTGATTTCTTCTGATCGCCGTAGATCACCGCCGACCTCCCCTTTCCCTTTCCCCTTAAGTGAGCAAGCCATCGCCGGAGTTGTGGAAACCTTTTGGGTGCCCAGCGAGCCAGCTTTGGTGGTTGGTCGAGGTTCGTCGCTGTGGTCGGCCGTCTATCGCATAGGTGAGTCCATGTGCTCCTTGCCTTGCCTTCTTCCTCATCGCCGATCGCAGCCTCAGCAAGCCACCAGCCAATCCACTCTCTCACGCGGGCCTCTTCCTTGTGCGATCTTGTCTCTGATGCCTATCTTCCTCTCCTCTTCCATGGTGCCGCTCCAATCGTTTCTTCCCCGATCGCGTCGCCTCTCCACTCCACAGTTGATGCTGGCCGGAGTGGACCATCATTTGTGACCAGGCAACAATAAGGCATTGATCCGGGATTGGGGAGGTTGCCGGGGGAGAAGATCACTTCAGAAGGTTTTCATGATTGCCGAATTTCATCAGGCTTGAGACACGGTGGTTGCCGACACCTACACAGGTAAGATCTAAGTTATTGGATGGTTAAATCAGTAAAGATGATTTGGTTTCTGATCAGAATTTGCTTGGTGTTGTAAGGCATTCAGTTAGGGGTTTTGGTAGAAGCTTGGATAAACTAGTCATGGGTTTTATTTCTTTGAAACTTGATCTAGTTTTGGGAGAGGCTGATGCCCTGTTTGATTGTGAGTAGAAAGTTTAAATTGAAGCTTTTGTCTATTAAACAGAAAGCTTGGATGAGTTTAAGGTTGTCCCTTTTGTTCTTGTTCTGATAGAGTTTTAGAATAGGATAGAATTGGATTAGTGAGGACACATTACATTAACTAGGGATCAATTAATTAATGAAATACAGGATTTAATAGGGTGGATTAATTGTGATTAAATTAGAGATAATCATCAATTAATAAATGATTTAAGTAATTAGGAGATGCAACTTAATTAGTTTTGGATTTTATTTAGCTACTTATCAGATATATGATTAGCTAAATTATACATCCTAATGCAGGACTCTGATTTGATACGAGCATTGGGACGTGAGATCTATTTGGATACGATCGACATATAAGACGAGTACTTCTCTTTTGATTCCTGTAGAATCGTTTACCTTAAATGCATGGATGTTTTACTTTCTGAGTAGGATTGCTTTACCTTGAATCTATTTGCCTTGTTTTCCTGCTTGATACTTATTCTTGTTTTACCTTTGAGTAGTATTTCAAATTGTTCAGTTATACAGTCTTATCTTTGTTGATGCAGTCTGGCCCTGATTGTTGTTTTGGTGTTGACAACGATTTTAGTTTAGGTTGATGATGATGATGATTATGATTAAGTCCTGATCGAGGATTAGGCATGATATGGAGGATTCTAGCCTGGAGGGCTAGGTGTTGGAAAAATCCTAACCTGGAGGGTTAGGTGTGAGAAATCCTAGCTTGGAGGGCTAGGTGTTGGAAAAGTCCTAATTCGGAAGGGTTGGGTGAAAAGTCCTAGCTTGGAGGGCTAGGTGAAAAGTCCTAACTTGGACGGTTAGGTGCAAATTCCCATCCTGGAGAATTAGGTGAAAAAGTCCTGGCTTGGAGGGTCAGGTGCCTAGCTTGGAGGGCTAGGTTGGATGAAGTTCTAACTCGGAAGGGTTGGGTGAAAAGTCCTAGCTTGGAGGGCTAGGTGAAAAGTCCTAGCTTGGAGGGCTAGGTGAAAAGTCCTAACTTGGAGGGTTAGGTGCAAATTCCCAACTTGGAGAGTTAGATGGAAAATCCTTAGCTTGGACGGCTAAGGTGAATGGTAACTTAGCTTGGAGGGCTGAGTTTGAGTCCCTGGATCGGTCTGGTGATCGATCAGGGATTCTGGCACGCTGCTCCTTCGTGGATCGGTCTGGTGACCGATCCAGCGATGACTGATCGGTCAGGTGACCGATCAGGGAGCACACAGTGAGGTTGGGAACCTACTGTGTTGCTCCTGATCGATCTGGTGACCGATCGGGGAGTATGCGTTTCACCCACTGACTGGCTCCTGATCGGTCTGGTGACCGATCAGGGAGCGAGCAGTGAGGTTGAGTTCCCTCGCTGAACTGCTCCTGATCGGTCTGCTGACCGATCAGGATCACTGTGCAGATCGTTCTGGTGAACGATCCAGCGTCGCAGGTTCCTCACTATGATCGATCAGGCTCTAGCCTGATCGGTCTGGTCATGATCTGATCGGTCTGGTGACCGATCAGGAGGCTTCCTGATCGGTCTGATGACCGATCAGGAGGTCTGGACTGCGAAGCTCAGAAATCGCCCAAGAAAGGGGTGGATCGTTCAGGTGATCGATCCACAACCTGGGATCGGTCCGGTGATCGATCAGGAGAAGTCACAAAGGAATCGCGATTTCTGATTGAGCGTTGGGGACCGATCAGGACGGATCCTGATCGGTCTGGACCTAGGGAGTCTCTCTGATCGGTCCGGTGACCGATCACTTTAATTCAAATTACATTGTCAGACGCTCTGATCGCGTCTGAACACAACCGATTTGCTGCCACTTTCCTCTGATATTTGATATGCTGGTTGATTTGCTGTTCTAATACTCTGATCAAGCTACAGGTGACAGGGAAGGATTCAAACACTTAAGGAGAGGTCAATGGAGGCTTTCCTTGGAGCAGGTTTGTCCATTTTCCCATCTCAGGTTGCAACGGCGAGCTGCAGACTGGAGCGGAGACTGGAGCTTGACTGAGGGGAGCTCAGTGAGTCCAGAGATAGCTCAGTAGAGGCTGGCGTTGGCAGATGAGTAGCTGGGAGCTACAGAGATGTTGTCACCTGGTGCTATGTGAAGAATCAAAAAGGGCGGTGGATGGCTTCGTTGAAAAAAGGTCTTGCAAACTATTGTTCTGGCCGTGCCTTGAGTTCTCCACAACTTGCCTGCTGTGTTCTTGCGATCTTCATCACTTTTGAGCAAGCAATTGAGAAGCAACCATCGTTTACTTGAGCGCTTGAAGGAGAAAACAAGAGGCTTGGAGTCCGACAGTGGGAAGACACGGAGAAGGGTTCTTGCGTGAGATCGCCACTGGGTGGAGCTCAGGGAAGCTTGCTGTGTTTTTGTCCTTGCTAAGTGTTTGAGTAAGATCCTTCTTGTTGTTTCTTTGTGCTTAAACTATATCCTTGTTTGAAACACACTGTGGTGAGGTTTCTCCACCGAGAAGGAGGTTGCTGATTTATCCGGTGATAACCGGGGCTTGATCTGCCGACGATCAAGGGATCGCCCACCTTAAGGGCACGCCAAGGAGTAGGGGCAAGTTATCCCCGAACCTTGTAAACCCTCCTTGTTAGCGATCTTGCTAGTTGTGTGTGTTTTGCTTCCGTTACGTTTTCTGCATAATATGTTCTCTACTCTTTCCGCTGTGCTACTGATATTTAAGTTGCAGAAATCGCTATAAGTATTCAAGTTGCAAGTGGTTGGCTATATTCACCCCCCCCCCTCTCTAGCCATCCGATCCCAACAAGTGGTATCAGAGCCTGGGGCTCTGTTTACGGCTTAACATCCAAGAGTTATCAAAAAGATGGCTTTGAGAGAAGGTTTCTCCACCACCCGACCTCCATTCTTTGATGGCTCCGACTTCCAGTATTGGAGATCAATGATGGAATACTACTTGAAGATGGATATCCACACTTGGTTCGCAGTGAAGGAGGGATTCATTCCTCCTAAGGATGACGAAGGCAAAGAACTCGAGTCTTCACGGTGGACTGCCGAACAAACAAGAAAGAGTGAAGCCGACGCGAAGGCGGTTGTCACTCTACAATGTGGCATGAACAAAGATCAACTCATCAAAGTTGGTCCTTTCACAAGTGCAAAGGACTTGTGGAACAAACTCATTGAGCTTCATGAAGGCACCCGAGACTCGAGGATTGCAAAGAGAGATTTGTTCCTCAATCAACTCCAAAATCTCTCCATGAAGGAGAATGAGTCGGTAAGTGAGCTTCATAGTCGTTCAAGGAAGTCCTCAATAGGTTTCATTCAATTGATGAAAAGGTCGAGAACCGCGACCTTGTGAGGTATGTTTTGAAAGCATTTCCAAGGAATGCTTTGTGGTCATCTATGGTGGATGCCTACAAAGTATCCAAGGATTTATCTATTGTGAAATTAGATGATTTATTTTGTGAGATGGAATTGCATGAGATGACTAACAAAGGCCCCAAGGAGAAGGGGAATGCCTTAGTTGCAGGGGACCGAGCCACTAAGAAGAAGAAGGAGAAGAAGAAGGAGAAGGAGGTCTCATCATCTTCATCTTCTTCCGAATCCGAATCCAATTCCGAGGAAGATGGCAGCGGCTCCTCCTCATCCGAAATGGCCAACTTTGTGAGGAGGATGATGCGAAGAGACCGACGTTTCAAAAGTAGAGGTAACACTAGTGAATTCAAACTTGACAAGAATAATGCATCTTGTTTTGAATGTGGTAGGAAAGGGCATTTTAAGAATGAATGTCCGAAGCTTAAGAAGAAGGAGGAGAAATCCAAAAGAAAAGAAGAGAGATCTAAGAAGAAGAAGAAAGCTTTGAAGGCCTCTTGGGATGAGTCATCTTCTAGCTCATCCGATGATGAAAAGGAGGAGAAGAGCACAAGGCAAGTGGCACTCATGGCTCTTGGAGAGGAGAGCAGTGATGAATCTTCAAGCTCCGCAAACACGGCTTCATCATCTTCGGATGATGAAGAGGTAACTTCTCCCGAGCTTGAAAAATGCTATAGAGCAATTGCATGTTTAACTAGTATGCTTAAGAAATCCAAAAGTAAGGTTAAAGCATTGCAATTAGAAATTGCTCAATTGAAAGCTTCTAGGGATGATAACATTGATGACTTGCATGTTGAATTACTAGAAGATGAAATTAAATCTTTGAAACATGAGATCGTAGATTTGAAATCCTCTAAGGTTGAGGAAATCAGTGATTTGCATGATAACGTGTTAGTAGAGGAAAACCAATCATTAAAGAGTGAAGTTGAGAAGCTCAAGAATATTCTTGGGAAATTCTCAAATAGCTCTAAGACCCTAGATATGATCCTAAATGCCCAAAGAGCGGTTTACAATAGGGCCGGTATTGGTTACCGCCCTAAGGAACCCTCATTTGTATCTCTCATGTCTAGGACTGACATGAGACAATCTAGGACACCCAAGACTCAAAAGAAAGTTGTCAAGGCATGGGTGCCTAAGTCATGTTTAGTTGACACTTTAGGTCCCAAGGTTTGGGTACCTAAAACTTCTATTTTTCGAATTGTGTAGGTTATGATTGAGGGGGAGCATCTATCAACTTGGTTCATTGATAGTGGATGCTCCAAACACATGACCGGGGATAGATCATTGTTTACCACACTTCACAAGAAAAGTAGAGGTAATGTATCATTTGGTAACAATGGTAGTCTTAAGGTCATAGGAATAGGAGACATTCAAATATCCGAATGTCTTAGAATCTCAAATGTCCTTCTAGTCAAGGGGATGAAGTTTAATCTCCTAAGTGTCAGTCAATTGTGTGACACGGGTTACACAATTGACTTCCAACCAAGTCAATGTCTAGTTAGACAAAATGACACCTTGGACACGGTACTAGTAGGAGCAAGAGTAGACAATATTTATCAAGTTTCATTTAAAAGTGCTACTAATGCTTTTGCTAAGTGTCTTATGTCAAAAGAAGAAGAGTCCACCCTTTGGCACCGGAGGTTAGCGCATGTGAACATGAAGAACATCCGGAAGTTGGCCACCAAGGGACTAGTTCGAGGCTTACCGAGCATCAAGTATGAAAAAGACAAATTATGTGATGCGTGTCAAATGGGTAAGCAAACAAAATCTGCACATAAAGGTAAAAGCGCTGTAAGTACTTCCAATGCATTAGATTTACTTCACATGGATCTATTTGATTGTAGTACTATTATATCATTGAATGGAAGTAGATATTACTTTGTTATCATTGATGATTTTACTAGATACACATGAACCTACTTTTTGAAATATAAGGACCAAACCTTAGATATTTTCATTTCTTTTTGTAGAAGAGTTGAAAATGAGAAATCATTAACAATTAAGACAATTAGAAGTGATCATGGAGGTGAATTTCAAAATCAAAGGTTTTTAGAATTTTGTCAAGATAAGGGTTATAGACATGAGTTCTCTACTCTTAGAACACCACAACAAAATGGTGTTGTAGAGAGGAAGAATCGTGTACTTCAAGAGGCTGCACGAAGCATGCTCAATGAGTACTCACTCCCGAGTAACTTATGGGCCGAAGCTGTAAATACAGCGTGCTATGTGCAAAACAGAGTCCTGATTCATAGATTTTTAGGAAAGACTCCCCATGAACTTTGGTTTGGAAAACCACCTACGGTTAAACATCTTAGGGTGTTTGGTTGTAAGGTGTTCATCCTGAACACCAAGGATCACCTTGGAAAGTTCACGGCAAAGATTGATGAAGGGATACTAGTCGGGTACTCCCTCGTTAGTAAAGCCTACCGAGTCTACAACAAGAAAACTAGATTAGTTGAAGAGTCTTCTGATGTGGTTTTTGAAGAAATTCCGAAGTCAATTGACCAATCAGAAAATGCATAAGGAGTTCAACTCGAACTAAGGAGACTTAGTTTGAATGAAATTCCAAGTGTTGTTGATGGTGATGAGTCGGATGACGGTGAGCCTAGACAACTCATTGATCAGCCGGATCCTGAGGCTGAACCTGTGTCTAGTGAACCCGTTCAAGAAGCACCACCAACACCAAGGCAAACTAGACTAGCCTCTAGTCATCCCCAAGAACAAATTGTTGGAGACATCCATCAAGGGGTTAGGACTAGATCATTCTTCCGGAATGAGGCTAATGAAGTTGCTCTAATTTCCGAAATTGAACCTAGAAAAATTGATGAAGCATTAAATGATCCCGATTGGATTATCGCGATGCAAGATGAACTAGGTCAATTTGAAAGGAGTCAAGTTTGGGACTTAGTCCCTAGACCTAAGAAGACCACCATTATTGGAACCAAATGGGTCTTCAAGAACAAATTGAACCACAAGGGAGAAATCATTAGAAACAAGGCACGCTTGGTAGCCAAAGGCTACAGTCAAGTTGAAGGCCTTGATTATGATGAGACTTATGCTCCCGTGGCACGTTTAGAGTCCATCCGATTGATGCTTGCATTTGCAGCACATCGTGGCTTCAAATTATTTCAAATGGACGTCAAATCGGCCTTCCTAAATGGTTTGATTAGGGAAGAGGTCTATGTCGAACAACCTCCGGGGTTTGAGAGTACCGAATATCCAAACCACGTGTTCAAGCTCAAAAAGGCACTTTATGTCCTTAAACAAGCACCCCGGGCTTGGTATGAGCGGTTGTCGACATTCTTGATTGAAAAGGGCTTCGTTAGAGGTCAAATAGATCCTACACTGTTTCTACGACGAGATGGTGAGAATATATTTGTAGCCCAAGTATATGTCGATGACATAATTTGTGGCTCAAACAATAAGGGTTATTTAAATGAGTTCATTGGACACATGGAGAGTGAGTTTGAAATGAGTCTAGTGGGAGAGTTGACTTTCTTCCTTGGACTTGAAATCAAGCAAACTCGCGATGGTATCCATGTGCACCAATCAAAGTATACACATGAAATGCTTCGAAAATTCAATATGAGTGATTCGAAAGAGGTAACCACTCCCATGGCTACAAACACAAGATTAGACAATGATGAGAGTGGTAAACCTGTTGATTTAACTCAATATCGAAGCATGATAGGCAGTTTGCTATACCTCACAGCTAGTCGACCAGATATACTATTTGCTGTAGGTATGTGCGCGAGGTATCAAGTCTGTGCCAAGGAATCTCACCTAATTGCTGTTAAGCGAATTTTGAGATATCTCAAGGGCACAATTGGTGTAGGTCTTTGGTATCCCCGTACCGAATCTTTTGATTTGATGGGCTATACGGATTCCGACTACGCTGGATGTAAGTTGGACCGGAAAAGCACTAGTGGGGGCTGCCAATTCTTAGGGTCGTCCTTAGTAAGTTGGTCGAGTCGGAAGCAACATTGTGTTGCTCTTTCCACTACCGAGGCAGAATATATCGCCATGGGAGAGAGTATATCGCAATTGTTGTGGATGATTCACACCCTAGAGGACTATGGTTTGAGTTACAAGGGTGTGCAAGTGTTATGTGATAACATTAGCACAATCAACTTAACCAAGAATCCAGTCCATCATTCTAGGACAAAACATATTGAAGTAAGACACCACTTCATTAGGGATCATGTAGCTAGGGGGAACATCATACTCTCACATGTAGAGTCAAAGTCAAACCTAGCTGACATTTCACTAAACCACTTCCCGAAAATGAATTTAGCTTTCTAAGACGGGAATTGGGAATGTGTCGCACTTCATAGTCTTTCTATTTGCACTCAAACTCTCCATGATTATTTCAAATTGTTGGGAACAATTGGGTCACGTTGGGAACATCTCACACAAACTATAAGGTTTAACAAAACGTTTTTGTTTGCTAGATATGGGGTGAGATGTTAGGTTCAACTCAATTTCTCAAAATGTCATTGCATCACTTGAGAAATTAAGTTGACGAGATAATAATCACGGTGGTGACCAAGTATGGGGAAAACCATTGCATAACATATGTGTATATGGCTCCATGATCATACTTGGACATTCCAATCAAGGCAACTTGATTGGAAACTTGAATTTGGAATCAAAACTTGGTCGAATTTGCTTGATTGATTGTTGATTGAGTTTGACTCCATTTGTATGGGTCAAAGTGATTGTTGAACCTATAAGGACTTTTGATTCTTGTTCAGGGATCAATTCTAGTCATGGGATCATGTCCAAGTTCGACAAAGTCCATCAAATATCGTTTGAAAAATTCAGAAGTTCTGAAACTGAACATTTCAGTTCGTATCAGGAACTCTGATCGGTCACCAGACCGATCAGGCATAGGGCTGACCGGTCCCTAGACCGATCTGACCCCTTCTGTGGTGATCGGTCCACAGACCGATCAGAGAGTCAGCGGTGACTCTCCGAACTTTTTGACCAAGGATTCTGAGCCAGCCTGGATCGGTCTCCGGACCGATCTGGCACCCTGTGGGGATCGGTCCACAGACCGATCAGGGAGCTCAGAGGTTTCTCTCCGGACCCTACTGATCGTATCCTGATCGGTCACCCGACCGATCAGGAGCGCGTCTGATCGGTCATCCGACCGAACAGGCCCATGCCAGTCCGATCAGGATGTAGTCTGATCGGTCTGGACGCGACCAGATCGAACGGTGATCCGTTCGGATGCATTAAATTCTGGTTGGTGGACTGATCCACCGACCGATTAACTTCGCGGAACCCTTTGAACTCGCGAACCCTAGCGCCGAAAAACCCCTTGCGCGACCCTGTGTGAGCAAGAAGGCTATCCTCGTGTTCCTCTTCCTCGCGTGAGCGTGAGTGTGAAGTTTTCTCTAGTCTCGTGCGCGTTCCTCTCTCGCAGAAATAGTCTGCGATTTTCTCGTGCGTCGAGTTCCTCCTCGCGAGTTTTTCCGATCCAAGAATCATCTCAATGGCACCTAAGTAAGTTGTTGGTTTTGATTTTCTTGTAAATCAGTTCATGAAACTTTGTTTTGGAGCTAACCATGTCTTTGGCTCTGTTCTTGCTGTTGTGTCGTGACCCCTATGTTTGCCGTGACCCTACTTTCTCACCTTATGATTGGGTATGATCTTTTGATTGGGTCTCATCCTATAAATGATCAATTCTTTCTTTGTCGTGATTCACCCTAATTGTATGATCAATCTTACCAAATGCATTAAATTTTATATCATGATCCATTTAACTTTTTAGAAAATTTGCTAAGGGAAAGGAGATAGCAGAGGGTAGTTCAAGGGGAAAAACTCCCTCGTCGTCTGCACCTTCCAGAAGGCCACAGCCTTCTACTATCTCCCGGTTTCCCAATGCGGCCTGTGAACAGGCTTTTCAAGCAAGGACCTTCAAACTATTACCCTGCAGATCCATTGATGTTCCCTTCCTGACTGAGTTCTGTCCCTCGGTCATGGAGATTGTCACTTACTACAATCTGGGTTTTCTTCTATCCTTGGAACGGACCATAAACTACGACCTCGTCTCTGAATTCTACAACAACCTCCAACAAGGTCCTCAAGGAGGATTCGAGTTCACTACTCGTGTCGGGAAGATGAACCTCGATTTTTCATATGAGATTCTAGCTGAGTACTTGGGTGGTCGACGATCACCTAACCTCTATTCGATTTATCCAGAGCTCCCTGATCCTCTGTTAGCACCATTCGCAGATGTTACCTCTGACTCTATCTATCAGCACTTCTTCGGTCATCCTCGCCCTGCCGGGCTTGATGAGTTGGGTCCAGTTTTTCCTACCTTTGCAGCTCTCCGCCTTGCTCCATCTGACTATGTTCTTTTCAAGATAATCACAAATTGCATCTTACCAATCACTTCAAAACCGTTGGCCGAGATCCGACCCTACCATTGCCTTATGCTCTACGACATGCATTGCCGGATGGACTTCGATATTATGGAGAGCATCTTCCAGTCTATCCTATCCTACCGTGAGCCGAGTCGTCGCACGGTTTATATGCCGTTTGGTCACATCATCACTGATTGGCTTATGTCAGTTGGTGTTGATGTCACCAAAGGCAGGACCATGCCCATGGTTAAGCAAGATTGTCGGTTGGGTCGGCGAGCTTTTGCGAAGTCTGGTATGATCATTCGTGAGCGAGATGGGGTGTTGGTGTGGAAGGATGGGCGAGGTCTCGGTGAGTTACCTGGCGGAGCACCACACTTCCAGGCGCCACCCGATGCTGCTCCCCATGAGCCCCATGCTGCTGACGATTACTACGATGAGCCCGAGCCAGATTTGCGCTGGCAGATTTCAGAGCTCGAGTGGACCATCCAGCAGGATCTTCATTTACGAGAGCTTCATCGAGAGGAGATCCACTCGGAGTTCAGGGCATTCGATCGCCGATTGACCGGCGTAGAGTCTACTGTTTCTGGGGTCCAGGCATTACAGCAGACGTGGTACGAAGAGTGGCGCCGCCATACATTTCCAGGGGATCCTCCTTCGGGCAGCGCTGCACCGGGATCGACTGATGCCACGATGGATGACCTCATGCGCGATGACGACCCCCCCCCCCACTGACACTTGAGCTTGGATGTCTGCTGTCTTATCATGATTTGTGTATTTGACTGTGATACTTCTGGGATGTATGCTCTGTGACTTGATTGTTGTGACCTTGTGTCACATGTATTTTGCTACTTGTCTGGATGTCTTATGCTTTGACTTGTCTGACTTTGCTTCACATGCTTATCTGATCTTAGTTTGTTTATTATTGATGCCATGTTGTTTATATGACTATGATCTGCATCTTTGATCTATTGCCATGTTCATGGTTACAATGCCATGTCTACTTGATATTTATGGATATTACGGCATGCTTTGTGAGTTTATACTTCATACTCATATGATGCATGTGATTGGTATGTCTTGCTATATCTTTTTCACATGAGGTCGTATGATTATTCCACAAACTATCACATCTTTGTCGATTTGGGATACCTCTAGGGTTGAGGGGGAGTTTGTTTTAATCTTAACAGTCCCTCTTGCCCATTTTCGGTGTTCGACAAAGGGGGAGAGTGTGAATTGGTTAAGTTTAGAATGATCATGTTGTAGGGGGAGGATCTGGATTCCCCTATTATTCTAAATTTGGAAAATGGATTGAGAATCCCTAAACTTAAAATTGGGTTGTCAAACAACAAAAAGGGGGAGATTGTTGATGCAGTCTGGCCCTGATTGTTGTTTTGGTGTTGACAACGATTTTAGTTTAGGTTGATGATGATGATGATTATGATTAAGTCCTGATCGAGGATTAGGCATGATATGGAGGATTCTAGCCTGGAGGGCTAGGTGTTGGAAAAATCCTAACCTGGAGGGTTAGGTGTGAGAAATCCTAGCTTGGAGGGCTAGGTGTTGGAAAAGTCCTAATTCGGAAGGGTTGGGTGAAAAGTCCTAGCTTGGAGGGCTAGGTGAAAAGTCCTAACTTGGAGGGTTAGGTGCAAATTCCCAACTTGGAGAGTTAGATGGAAAATCCTTAGCTTGGACGGCTAAGGTGAATGGTAACTTAGCTTGGAGGGCTGAGTTTGAGTCCCTGGATCGGGTCTGGTGATCGATCAGGGATTCTGGCACGCTGCTCCTTCGTGGATCGGTCTGGTGACCGATCCAGCGATGACTGATCGGTCAGGTGACCGATCAGGGAGCACACAGTGAGGTTGGGAACCTACTGTGTTGCTCCTGATCGATCTAGTGACCGATCGGGGAGTATACGTTTCACCCACTGACTGGCTCCTGATCGGTCTGGTGACCGATCAGGGAGCGAGCAGTGAGGTTGAGTTCCCTCGCTGAACTGCTCCTGATCGGTCTGCTGACCGATCAGGATCACTGTGCAGATCGTTCTGGTGAACGATCCAGCGTCGCAGGTTCCTCACTATGATCGATCAGGCTCTAGCCTGATCGGTCTGGTCATGTTCTGATCGGTCTGGTGACCGATCAGGAGGCTTCCTGATCGGTCTAATGACCGATCAGGAGGTCTGGACTGTGAAGCTCAGAAATCGCCCAAGAAAGGGGTGGATCGTTCAGGTGATCGATCCACAACCTGGGATCGGTCCGGTGATCGATCAGGAGAAGTCACAAAGGAATCGCGATTTCTGATTGAGCGTTGGGGACCGATCAGGACGGATCCTGATCGGTCTGGACCTAGCCTGATCGGTCCGGTGACCGATCAGGAGTCTCTCTGATCGGTCCGGTGACCGATCACTTTAATTCAAATTACATTGTCAGACGCTCTGATCGCGTCTGAACACAACCGATTTGCTGCCACTTTCCTCTGATATTTGATATGCTGGTTGATTTGCTGTTCTAATACTCTGATCAAGCTACAGGTGACAGGGAAGGATTCAAACACTTAAGGAGAGGTCAATGGAAGCTTTCCTTGAAGCAGGTTTGTCCATTTTCCCATCTCAGGTTGCAATGGCGAGCTGCAGACTGGAGCTTGACTGAGGGGAGCTCAGTGAGTCCAGAGATAGCTCAGTAGAGGCTGGCGTTGGCAGATGAGTAGCTGGGAGCTACAGAGATGTTGTCACCTGGTGCTATGTGAAGAATCAAAAAGGGCGGTGGATGGCTTCATTGAAAAAAGTCTTGCGAACTATTGTTCTTGCCGTGCCTTGAGTTCTCCACAACTTGCCTGCTGTGTTCTTGCGATCTTCATCACTTTTGAGCAAGCAATTGAGAAGCAACCATCGTTTACTTGAGCGCTTGAAGGAGAAAACAAGAGGCTTGGAGTCCGACAGTGGGAAGACACAGAGAAGGGTTCTTGCGTGAGATCGCCACTGGGTGGAGCTCAGGGAAGCTTGCTGTGTTTTTGTCCTTGCTAAGTGTTTGAGTAAGATCCTTCTTGTTGTTTCTTTGTGCTTAAACTATATCCTTGTTTGAAACACACTGTGGAGAGGTTTCTCCACCGAGAAGGAGGTTGCTGATTTATCCGGTGATAACCGGGGCTTGATCTGCCGACGATCAAGGGATCGCCCACCTTAAGGGCACGCCAAGGAGTAGGGGCAAGTTATCCCCGAACCTTGTAAACCCTCCTTGTTAGCAATCTTGCTAGTTGTGTGTGTTTTGCTTCCGTTACGTTTTCTGCATAATCTGTTCTCTACTCTTTCCGCTGTGCTACTGATATTTAAGTTGCAGAAATCGCTATAAGTATTCAAGTTGCAAGTGGTTGGCTATATTCACCCCCCCCTCTCTAGCCATCCGATCCCAATAATCTCTTGATTTCTGATCTAAAAGGTATTGTGTTTACTGTAGAACTATCATTTGACCAATCTAAGGTTTGGTTGACATTAGATAAACCCTACCTAGTAGATTAGTGCATGTTTATTTACTTTGGTGTTATTTGTGTTTCGTATCGTATTGATTGCATATTTTGGATCTGTTTGAGGTTGTGTATATTAGTGACATACATCATAACATTTAGGCCGACGACCACTGGCTCCCTTGTGGTTGAGACGGGTCGTCGGGTATATTTCCTGTTGTACCACGCTCAGTTGGAGTGGTGTGCAAACAGTTGATACTCCCAGGGTGTTTGGAGTCCCCACAGGTGTTTCGGGATTTGTCAATATCAGGGTCACAGTTGTTGTGGTGTATTTGCATAGCCCCAAGTGCTTGACTCTTGTATCTTGTCCACTCAATCTACCCAATGTACTCAATCTACCCAATATAGCGGTGGTTGGTGTGTGTACAGTATAGGTCATCACATCATGAGCATATTATGCATTGTGCATTTGTTTGTGTTTGCTGCACTTGTTTGAGCTATGATTATTGCATTTGATTGACATGCATATATGGTTATGATTTGCATTTTATTATATGATCTGGATATGTTCGGTGGTATTAACAATTTATGGAGGTGTTAGGGGGATTGCTGATTTTGCTCCTACGTGTTACATGATTTTCAGGTATATTTTATTTGTATAGATGCATTAGTTTATGTTCTTTATTCCGAAGACTGTATACCCTTTGTTTTCTTTATGCTTGTTTTACCTTTTTATATACTATGCATTTATTTATTCTTATACCCGCAGAGTTTCACCCAGAACTCACCACCCCTCGTTCTTCTTTTTCAGGTAAGCGATAGTCGCGTCTCGTACTGCTAGGAGAGGATCCAGCTGCCAGTCCCCAGTATTGAGTAGGTTGTTTCCGTTTTCGTACTTTCATGTTATTTTTATTGTATTTGTGTCGCTTGGGTTTTGTTATTATTTTGGATAATATTTGATTTTTTTGTTAGACGTGTATTTAATTGCTTTAGCTGGATTTTGATTTGTTGTATTTTAGTTTATGAATATTTAGTTATTTTGAATATCATTTATTATGTAAATTATTTAGTTGCGTGGTTGTGAAATTTTCTTTTATTTCTGATTGTGTAGATGTCAGCTGAGTGTGACTGTGTTTTATATGTGTGGAGTGATGTATATATAAGTTTCAGATTGTCCATTTTACAGGAAAGGTGTTGCTTAATTTTTAAACGAATACAGACCTCTTGCCGTGGTAATAAGGAAGTGTTTGGGAGAGCTTCTGCTAGCTGCTTTTTAGATTCTAGCTATATAGAAGCACTTTTGAGTGTTTGTGAATACCAGATTCTGCTTTAACTTCTATAACTTTTAGCCAAAAGCTGGAAGGAAGAATTTGATGCTTTTTTCTGCTTCTGCTTTTTTTTACTTATGGTCTAGAATTAAAAGTAGACATTTATACCCTTAATAATTTATCATTTTACATAATTGTCACCCTACTTTTAAATAAAATTTTATATTTTTATATAATTTATATATTCATAATTTTTTTATAAATTTATATAAATTTTATTATTTTTTTATATTTATATTTTTATTAATTATATATATTTTAAACATATATATTATTAAAAAATTAATTTTGATATAATGTTCGAAATATAATAATAAATATATAAAACATTATTGATGGTATATCAAAATTATATTTAGATAATTAAAAAAAATAATTTATATAGTTTAAGGATATTGTTGTCATTTAACTAAAAATTAAGCTTGGAAGCAATTATTCACCAAACACTCAAACTTTACCTTGTATCAGCTTTTAGCTTCTATTTCTAAACACTCCATGTTTTAGCTTCTCACTGACTTCAAGATAATCTTTACAAGAATTACTTTTCAAGAAGCAAAAGCTCTCCCAAACACTCCCTAAGTCGAGCCACACACAATTAATTTGTTTGTCATAAAATTATGTATACATTTGTTTGTCAGAAAATAATTTGATTAGCATTTAAAGATTGTCATAAACTATATATAATATAATATGTAGAAAAGTATTGGTTTACTATTTAATCGATAGATTAAAGTTGGTATATTCCATAAATTTGATCGGGTCAATATTTGAATTGACATGTGGTTCAAACAGTTTACTCATCAGTCATCCGTGTAACTAAAAGTATTGACTCCAAATTTATCTGATTTAATTGTCGGTCAAATTTTTATAAACATACTTCTGCTCACACGCTGAAGAAAAGTCCACAACCTAGAAAACAAAAATGAACTGGGAAAAGAAGTCAAATGTGGAGAAATGACATTATTTCGTGAAAATATAATTAAGAATCTGTCAGTCACTTCGCACTTCTTCACGTACGGCAATATCATTCATTTGTATCAAATGGGCATTTTGTTGATGTTTGATGATCTTAGATATCTCGAATTCGTATTCGTGGGTGTCCACTGAGTATGCCTATATTTATTTATTTATTTATTCAGATTTTGAATTGTCTTTGATCATTAAACTTTTTTTATTTTTTATTTTGTGTCGAATGGGCATCATGTTGCACTTCTAAGGTTCCCATTTTATCATTGTTGTCGAATGGCCATTGTCGAAGACTTGCTAGACCACCGGCTCGAGGGCGAAGCTGACTTGGGAGAGTTTGAAGTAGTTAATTGTAAATTGGCTGGTTGGTGCAATCAGGATGATGAGGGTTCCACTTCAATGATGAGTCAAGTTGTTGAAGTTCTAGAGGGCAATCAAGACATCAACATTCCTCCTGTTCAAGGTTAAAATATTGCATATTCATATTTAGCATGTTCTTAGATGATTGCAACCTTAAAAGTTGCATTATATGTTCGTGTCTAGAATGTAATTGTATAATTTCACTATAATAAGAGATGTAAATTATTTGTTCTAAACTCTCAATTTATTTCAACTTATACAGTTTAGTATTGGAACAACTAAACTTACACAGTTTCGTAGAATTCAGCCACCTGTTTGCTGCATGTGAATATGAATTTAGAATCTGAAATAAACACATGACTTACTCTACTTCTTACAACATCAAGATTAATATACATCAAGCTGCTACTTTTTTTTTTCTTGCCTCCGGAATTATGATGTAGTGGTAGGGCGACTAATCACTATCCTAAAGATTCGCGATCCGATCCTTAGCTACGATTTACATTGATGACTAATGAAAAATTTTCGTGGGACTGAACCGGTCATCCCAACTTCATTACGCATTCTTCCTAAGATTTCTCATTTATAATCAGAGCTATTTGATGTGTGGCTTTTGGTCCCAGAACAATTTGAAGTGGTATTCCCAGCCTGAGTGCTTCGGTTTGATCAGCACTCGAAAAAGAAATTGATTGGTTGAGGAACATCAGAAGCAAGCAGAAGTGATCTCGGGACGGGAGGGGCATCGACATTTATGATCCCTTCGAGCACCTGAACGACCTGCCCCATTGTTGGCCTGCAGCTCTCGTCGTCCTGAATGCACCAGCAAGCGATCTTGCAAGCTCTGTCCAGCTCTTCCATGTTCACTTCTTCAGGCCCCAACTTGCTGTCTAGCACACCCGCAGCGTCGCCTTCGATCAGTTTGCTCGCCGCAAACGTTGGGAAATACCTTGTGCCATCTTCCTCTGCTGTTGTTTGCTCCAGGTTTCTCCTTCCCGAGATGATCTCCAAGAGCACCATTCCGTAGCTATAGACATCGGCTTTCGCTGTAATGGCGACGCCGGTAATCCATTCGGGGGCCAGGTAGCCCTTGGTCCCTCGCAAAGTCGTGAGGACTCGACTGAAGTCTCGTCCCATGAGCTTCGCGAGACCGAAATCTGCCACCTTGGGGTTGAACGAGGCATCCAAGAGAATGTTCTCCGGCTTGATGTCGCAATGTATGATGCACTCTCTGCATTGCTCGTGTAGGTAGGCAATTCCTCTCGCGATGCCGATTGCGATTTGGTATCTTATCCTCCAGCTCATATGAGAGGAAGGGGCGTAGCGGAAGAGATGAGAGTCCAAGGAACCATTTGGCATGAACTCGTACACGAGAAGCCTCTTCGATCCCTGAGAACAGAATCCAAGCAGACGAACGAGGTTGATGTGCTGGATCCTCCCGACAGTGCTCACCTCCGTTCGAAACTGCTTCTCTCCTTGACCAAGTCCTTCAAGCTTCTTCACGGCGATTTCATTAGACCCCGGCAATGCCCCTTTGAACACTGATCCAAAGCCTCCTCCCCCGAGCTTCGTTGAGAACTTCCGAGTGGCTTGCTGTAGCTCACTGTATGTGAACGAGACGAGATGGCTCTGCATAGCCTTTGCTTTCTTAATCATCCGCCTACTTTCTCGCTTCTTTATCACAATCAAAATGGCAGGAACGCTAGAAAACAAGATGGCCAGAACAATGACACCGATGATAACCCAACTTGCCACTCTCTTCTGGTCTCTTTCGGAAGATTGCAACTCCGAGGCAGCCAAGCGCAGGTAAAGAGTCCCTGCATCAGATTGATTATATTGCTCCTGCAGATTCAGTAACCCTCCATGCCAAACAAAGCAGCCACTACCGTTGTAGGAATAAGCATTGCAGGAGCAATTACTCAGGCAAGCCAACTCGCAGCCTTCCGTACTAGCAGCCGTGGTCAAAGTGTTGGGGCTGTCAGGTAGCCTAACATTTGTCATTTCAAAGAAGCCGTCGTTCTCAGAATTGTTGGCGTTTCGTTCGCATTGCAAAGGAGTGATCCTCTGGCAACCTGCGCTTCTGTCACCCAAATTCCACTCATCCTGGAACATCACTCTGTAACCCCTAGCACAACTGCAAGAAGGCCTGCTTATATCACTGCAGCTACCGAAAGGTCCGCAGCTCGCATACACCGAGCAGCTAAACGTGGGCATAGTCCAGAAGATCATCCATGATTTTGTATTCTCTATCCACGTCGAACTGAGCATCTGGCCGGACTCAGAATCGACGATTAATCTAATCTTCAGGTTGGGATCATTGGCAGAGTAGATGAAATAGGTCTCCTCTGTGTTGTTGATGAAGGTGAAGTTGACGACGCCTCTCCAGCTCATCTCCGGGACAGAAGGGAAGACGTCTCCGTCCCAGATTCCGCTGGTCCAATATTCCTTGGACGAATTCCATAAAAGAATATACTGAGACGTTGCACCGGTTGGAACACTCTGGAGAGTGAAGAGTCCAGGAGAAGGGTCAATTTTGTTCTTCCAGGAAATGAGGCGTTGGGGTGTGCTGGTGAGCTTGTTGAACCCGACCTTGGCGCCGGGAAGCCAAGTGTCGGTGGGGTGGTCGAAGCTCTGCCAGAAGACGAGAGAGGAGTTGGATTCATCCCTGAGCTGGAGATTACCCGTGTCAAGGATGACAGCGACGACCGTGGAGTTGGACGTGGCAGCGTCAGTAGACCATATGACACCGGCATTGGAGTGGTTGACGAGGAGGACGAGATTGCCATCGACGGAGATTCTAAGCTCCGACATGGCTGGGTCTGTGACAGGGGAGGCTCTGTTGGCCACCCACACGGGGGTGAGCAAAGGGATCTTATTGTACCAGATGCCGACGTAGTAGCTGAGGGAGGGGCTACCCGGTGGCACGAAGAAGCCGAGCCTGAAGTTGCCATCTTTAGAGGTGATGTTTTGATTCCCAGAGAGAGACCGGTTTGCAGAAATTGTGTCAGTCGTTGTAGCAGAGGAGAAGAGGATGAGGAGAAACAGGGAGAAGGAGAAGATGAGGCATGAAGATGTGGAGCAGGAAGCCATGGCTGCTGCTGTTGTGGAGCTTGGGCTTGAAGAAAGATTGAATTGAAGTGGGATTTCTGGATGATCTAATAATGGAGGGGCTCTGACTTCTTCAACCCCACTCAAAATTCCAAAAAAAGTCATAACAACGTGAAGAGCATTTATTTATTTATTATTATTATTTTTCATTCAAATAAAATTAAAATCAAATATAAAAACGAACATAGTATATATTTTTTAGGGGAAAAAAATTAAAATGCATCCTTTTTTTTTTTGCCTGAATCATCAAATAGGTGTCTCATTTTAATTTTTTTAATAAAAAGAAGCCCTTGCCCTTTCCTGTATGTTTTCATTATTATTTTCTGATTAAATATTCTATCTAAATTTTAGATACACGTGGTATAGCAACTAAGATATTTATCTCCGTCAAAATCTGACAAAATTTATATATTCATCCTCCTTATATACTAATTATAATATTCATGCTAAGAATTTTCATGATATATTTTTTCCATATTGACTTAGAATTGATTGATAAAGTGTTAAGACGAATGTCATCTTTTGCCACTACGATACTTATCTCTTATAATTTAATTGAATATGCAATTCTAATCGTTATGATGATATCGTAAATGTTATAATATAGATATTTTTTAATAAATTAAATATTTATTATAATGGTTACGAAATAGTTATTATAATATCATCAATTAATTTAATATTTACATGAAATATAATAATAAAAATAATATTAAATAGGAGGTGGATGAGATAATAATAAAAATAATATCGAATAGAAGGTGGAGTTTTTCTAATAAAAAATTAAATATTTGTCATATTTATCTTTGAAGTCCCTATTGCATTAAGAAAAATAGAGCGTGAAAGGTCACAGTCAAAGTCAATCAAATCAACCCGGTAAAGTATTTTAAAATAGTCAAAGTCAATCAAATCAAAGTCACAGTCAAAAATTGGAGTATTGGATTACATCTTCCAGACCTTCTTAGTCTCTGTTAAATTTATTAAAAAAAACTTAAAATCAAATAGAATAAATACGTAGTCAATATGTTTTATTTTTTATATAAAAATCTTTTGTTTATAATAAAATTATGATAATTCTTAAGTTATCAAAGGGAAAGAGGGTGCATAAAATTATTGATTTCAACCAAATAATAAATAGTGTACATGTGTGTAATGTAATTAGAATATAAATCAATTTAGAGTGACAAAATAGTTTACACAAATAATTTTTAATAAAATTAACTAATATAAATATATCTACTTTTAAATAGGGTTCTTGCTTAAAATCCCCAACTACAACCGAAATTTTGCTCACATTCCCTTGCTAAAATTTCCTTTATTCTTACTCCCCGAACAAACATATTTTTATGCTTCAACTACTTAATCTATATCAATTTATTTAATTGATCTCAAAATAATATTATACTCATCCGACTTCTAATGCACTCTCCTGACTTCAACCCTAAAGCATTGGTGGCCGTCCAAACTAATTTCATCGATGTTGAAGGCCAAAATCGGGCGGTAAAATTTGACTTTCATCTTTAAGTGCAGAATTTAATGTTTCGATTTAAAGTATAGAACTTTTGAAAACCAGTGAAGATTCGTCCTCCATTTTCAACTCAAAAATTATTGATGAACGTCAGATCTGAAAAAGTAAGAAGGTAGTAATTGTTGGGGATCCATATGCCCGACTAAAGGGGGGTGAATAGCTCGTTGCCCCCAAATTCAATCGTTTCTTCTTACACGGTTAGTTTGCGCAAGTGGAATAATATAAACTAAAACTAACACAAAAGAAGACAAACCAATTTACGTGGTTCAGAGATAATGCTCCTACTCCAAGGCAGTCCGTAAGGTGGACAATCCTGATTCGTCGGTGGATGAGTCCCGGAAGGCCTACGGCTAGCTCACGTAGCTCCTTGTGGGTGGAGAAACCTTACCACAACTTGCACAAGACTCCTGAGCACAAAGACTACTAATTGGCCTAATCAAAGCCAATTTCGTCAACCTTAGCAAGTCAAACCAAGCTCCTTTAAATAGAGCTCGTGGCTGAACTAGTCGTTACCAGTTGACTGGTGCCAAGACCAGTCGGCTGGTTCCAACCGAATCTGAACGTTACAGCCCAACGTTTGAATTCCAATCGACACCAGTCGACTACATAGAAGATCAATCGACTGATCTTTCTGTGTCCTACACCAGTCGACTGCTACAAGCCACAGTCGACTGCAGTCGATTGCTACAAGCCATAGTCGACTGCAGTCGATTGCCTAAACCCTAAACATAGGATTTCCCTTCCCGAGTGCAATTCTCTCAGCACTTGGACCCTGACGATTCAGCTGACTCTTCACTTTGCAGCCTCAACCTGTGGCCTTCAAGCCTTCTTCGACTTTGGCTCTCGTCCCTCGGATATATACGAGCCTGTGGCTCGTCCTCATGCCATCCTTCGCATATGCTTCAAAGTGTGTTTCCCTCGACTTATCGTTCCTGCTTTGTCCACGGTCCCTCAAACACATACAAGCCTATGGCTTGTCTCCTTATATCATCCTTCACCGGACCCAAAGCCGTCTAGCTAAGCCTATGTGTATCCTGCAAACTTGCACACTCACATACACGTAACAAATACAAGGGTGAACCTAACTTAAACCCTTTGCCCAAATATCAAAACACATGGTCACTCCAGATCATAGATTGCTCCAACAATCTCCCCCTTTTTGATGTTTGACAATCCGTTTAAGTTAGGGAAAATAAATAGCAAATACAATGCTAAATAAACATTTGGACTTACGTTGTGAAGACTTCACCTTGGACTTATACCGTCAATGCATATGCAATCATGCAATGCAAACATGCATGAATCCTATCACAAGGCATCCCCCACACCTAAACTCCTTAATGAGTTAGAATTTTTATCAACAAGGGCTTTTTAAGAATCTCTCCAAGGCTTTGCCTACATTGGCCTTACAAAGGCTTTTTAAGAACCATGCTAAGGTTCCCCCTTTGCCAATAAATGAGCAAGAATGCTCCCCCTTTACCTAAGCTCCACCTTGACCTAGGATTTCATACAAAGACGTGTTTGATTTCCCTCATAAACCTAACACTTCTCCCCCTTTGCCATACAATAAAATGACTTCAACAATATCCCAATTATTTGATCCTTTAACCTTTAATGACTATAAACGTTGTTTATTAACCCCCATAAGGTTATACATAAGTTTACACTCATTTGGAAAATTTCTGACTTTGTTGAAAATAATTTTAGTCTGTATCAGTCGACTGGGATAGTTACCAGTCGGCTGACCTAGTGTAAAATACGGGGAAAATATATATATATATATATATAATAAAATAATATATATATTAGTATATATATATATATATAATTAGAGGGAAAATTTTGAAATAATTTTCCTGAATTTTTGGAAATATTAGTAGGGAGAATTGGATGCAAGATGGGTTGGTTTTGAATTATTTTAGGAAAAAGTGAATTTTCGGAATATATATATATATATATATATAATAAAAATATAATATATATATATATATATATATATAGTTATAAAAGGGAAAGTATTAATTATATAATACCCTTTTCTTCTCCTCCCCTCGTGCCCTAGCCGAAGTCGCAGCCGCCCGACCCCTTCCTCCCCTTCGCGTCTTCTCCCTTCGCGCGAGCCCTAAATCGCAGCCGCCCGGGTTCTTCTCCTCCCCTCGCGTGCCTAGCCGTAGACACCTGACGCCGACCCTCTCCTCATACTTCTTCTGCGAGCCCTAGCCGCAACGTCGCTCCTTCCTTCTTCCCCTTCTCCACGCAAACTAGCAGGCGATTGTGCTTTCTCCTGCGGTGGAGCAACGACCGCAGAACCGCCTTTTCCCTTGGCTTTGTTTTCGGTGTGTCGGCTATAGGGTTGGAGGTACACAGGAGGAAAGTCGCGTGAGTCCCAGCAGGTATTAATCTTTGAATGTCTATCCATTCTTTTGTGTTCTCGAATTCTGTTGGTGAGGGCAGTTCTGAATTCCTGTTTAGGAGGGGTTGCTAGGAAGAAGATATCCACGGATTCATTAGCTAATTTCCGGATTGAAGCAGGGAGTTGGCGTGCCGTTTCAGGTGAGTTCAAGTTCTTGGTGATGGTTAAACCTTGGATGTATGTTCTGATGATTGGGCTAGGGTTCTGTCAGGGATTTAATTCTCTGATGAAACTGCGATTTAAGAATTTGAATCTTGAGGGGTGCTTCTAGGTTGCTGCCGTGAGCTTATTGGTGGAGTTGATTATGTTTAGGGGATAGATGCTTAAGTTATTTCTTTGAGCTTGTAAAATCTTGCCATGTGATACACTTAGGCCTATGTATATATGTTTGGATCAGATTAATCAAAATCTAAACTAAGTAACTTGAGATAATTATGGGTTACTCAGTTAATTATAGTTAACAAAATGAAACGGGATAATTAGGACAATCCTAATTAATTAAGATAGCTCGTTTAGCTATAGATTTCATATTATTGTAGCTAAATAATATGCCTTTGATACAGGGCATTTATTGGATTTAGCATTTCTGATCATTGGACGGGAGGTTCTTTTCTGATACGAGTATCTCTGATTGAGGCGGGTCCCCTTTGACCTATCTTTTAGATATTGTCATATTGCTATACGTAGTTTGTTATATATAACAGTAAGATTGTATGCTATATCTGCCTTAGTATACCTGTATTTGATACATGCTGTTTATCCTTGAGGTTATCTCCCGTTTAGATTCATACAGTCTCATTTGATGTCTTGTGAACATATATGTGCATAGAGGTAGTGATATGCCCTTTTTCTTTCATTTGACATTTATGGATCACTAGGTACCTTGTCATTATACCTAGTAGGTTACTTGTATCCCATGATATAGGATTCAGATTTATACCTAGCACCCTGAGGTGTTAGTTGAGGACTTGGTGGGTGTTATATGTGCTTGGGTCATGCACCATCCTTGCATTGTTGCATGCTGACGATCATCGGCTCCTATGTAGTCTGAGCCTGTCGTCAGTTACATGAGGATATGCACACACATCCACTCACGGGTAGTGGTTACCATAGAGTGTGTGCATTTGCCCTGTATTGCTCCGTTCGGCCACTATTTGGAGGGTGGGTCCGGGCGTGGTAGCAGCCAGGGATCCCTTCTCGTACTGAGCCACGAGGAGATGAGAGCTTGACTCCCCCATTGCTTGGGGTAGGAGCGGAGTCTCCACCAGCATCCTGTCCACCCGGTGACTCAGGAGCAGTGATGGCAGGGTGCGTACAGTTGTCATAGCTCTACCCTTTCGGACGTTCATTTATGACAGATGGACGATGATCTGACTGGTGTCAGGGGTGACACATATCATTGCACCATGTGCATATTTTGCATCGTGCATTGTTTGCTGCATTTGATTTCTACACTTGATTGACATGCATATATTGGATACCTGTTTATCTTGGATTATATGTCATACTTGTTCCATAGGGATTTATCTCACCCTCTGCAGGATAGATGGATTCGGGTATGTACCTGTATTTAGTATCTTCAGTATACCTTTCCGTTTGGTTATATGAGACTGTATTAGCGTAGACCCTTATTGTTATTGTAACGTACTATGCATATCTGCTGGGTATCCGTTGAGCTTATGGACTCACACCATTACCATTACTTTTTGATTTCAAGTTGATATCTGCCAGGAGGGTCCGAGTTGCCAGTCCCGTGCTTGCTACTGAATTGGTTTATGCATATTTCTGTTTCTAGACCATGTTATGTTTTATTCCGTTGCATTGGATTTTTCGTGGACTTGTAGTACTTGTCTTATTTTATGGGATTGTACTTTTAAGTCCTATGTTGGACTCGTGTGTGGTTTTGCGGCATTCCTGCCCCCTGGCAGCTCAGGTAAGTTCATATTTTGGTTTTAACAGTATATTGTCTGATATATATGTTGTCTGATTAGACTTGAGGCCTGAGGCCCATATAAACTGCGTGGGATTGTTATATCTGTGTTATGTATGTGTAAATTGTCCGCCGGACAGGGGAGGTGCTGTCCGATTTTCTATTGGATCAGCGGCTCCTAGGTCTCGGGGCGTGACACCTAGTCGAAAAACCAACCTCAGAATTATCAATCGACTGTCCTCTACACCAGTCGACTGATACTTTGATATCAACATATTTCAACATTTCTAACCCAAATTCAGAAATGCATCAGAAATTTCACAAATTTCCAAAAATTTTTAAATTTTATGAAGAGGTTTGTGGTACCCGTGTCTACTTGGAAAAAATGCATTAAAAAATGTATCTATCACCAATCTCATGATTGACACAAAACTCAAAATTATCTAAATGGTTCAATTGAAGATTGACCTAAAGTCCTAGTTTTGGCTTCTTCTTGATGTATCTGCTCTTACCAAACCATAATGCATCCCTAGCATTGGTTTATATGACATCTATACATCAAAAACTAATTTTCATGCAATATGACCCCAATGTCATATTTTCATCTATGAAACTCACTTCCAATGTGTCAAAACCCAAGAATTGAGACTCAAGTCCATCTCCAAATTCTTTGGCACATTCTATGGTCCATCTAGACTTCCAGAAGAAATCCTCCCGAGATCCATTGACCATGAGACCCAACTTGGCTCCTAGAACTTCCCCTTGAGCTCTTAGTCTTAGCCACCTCCCTAGGTGACTTTTCTACAAACACAAGACCACACCGGTGTACCTTTGGTGATTCTTAGTCTACAAACCTAATCTTCTTAACTTTGGATACCTTGCCCTTAGTTAAGATTTTCTTCTCTTTAACCTTGGACATTTTATCCTTGGTCAAGATCTTTTTGCCCTTAAATGACATTCCCTTGCCAGTTTTGGACTTCCCCTTGCTATAGTCATATAACACCCTTCCATATGACTTCTCCATAGCATTGGAGATCTTAGATCGCTATTCTAGACCCGATCTATCATTGTTAGGTTTTTAACTACCCAATACTATACCTAAACCCTTAGATCCAATAGTGAATCTATCTAGGATTTTCTCTAATTTATCAAGCTTTGCCTTAAAGCTTGATTTTCCCTTTCTAGGTTTTTAAACCTAGAATCGACATGTCCACCTTGGACATTCCTATACCTACCCATTCTAGTCATATGTCTCCCCTTCTTGGGATTAACATATTGATTTTTAGGTCTAATGGTTCTAGGTTTATCATGATGCAGGAATTGCCTAGGATTTTGATATGCAATATTAACTCTATTTTTATCATAATATCTAAAACCAAAATTATACATTGACAAATAATTTTCATTATTTCTAACATGCATGGAGGAGTTTAACTTTGAATTACATTTCAAATTAAAGTTAGGGATTACCTCCCTTACCCTTGTAGCTCCCCCTTGATGTGAGCTCCTCTTCTTCTCCTTCTTCTCCCACTTTCTCAAATGCTCCAACTTCTTGAATTCTCTTTTCTTGAGCATTTGGTGTGGTAATGTCCTAGCTTACTACATGTGAAATACCTAATGTGCCTCTTCTCCTTCTTTCCCATACAACCCATGTTAGATTTTAAAGAAATTGACTTGAGTTTAGGGTTTACCTCCTTTTTCTTATCCAATGGACACTTGTCCTTGTAGTGCCCTTTTCTTGCACCCAAAGAAAATAATGTGATCTTTTGACTTTATTTGGTGGAGGTGGAACCTTTTTCTTGCTTCGATATTGAGGATGGTCTCTCCTCCCCCTCAACCCTTGAAGTGGAGACTTCTTCTTCACCCTTTAATGAAGTGGATGGTGTTGGAGCTTGGATGGCTATAGAGGGGGGGTGAATATAGCCAGACACCCACAAGTTGCTCTTTGATATTTTCTGCGTGATCAGATTAGCAGCGGAAGCAAATGCAGAACAAAGAACAAAGCAGAGAAGGAAACACAAACCAAACAAACGCTAAGACGAAGATGTACAAGGTTCGGGGATAACTTGCCCCTACTCCTTGGCGTGCCCGTGAGGTGGGCGATCCCTTGATCGTCGGCAGATCAAGCCCCGGTGACCCGGATAAAACAGCGCCTCCTTCTCGATGGAGAAACCTCTCTACAAGCGTCTCAATAGGATACAAGGTAAGCTCACGAGACTAAGGAGGAACCTCTCACAAGACAGTAGCAAGAAAGCTCAAGAGAGAAGCTACACAAGGAGCACAACAACACCAGCGAAACCCACAGCCACACTTGCTTGTTTCCTTTCGTTCTTGTCGCCTCCTCTGCTTCTCATCTTCCTCTTAAGCTTATGCTTCATCGCCAGGCTCCATCAGCATCCCCTGAGCACAGCCTGAACCCACTGACCTCCCTGAGCACTCAGTCCACTGAAGTCCCTCTCCAGCTGAGCCTCCGTCAGTCGCCAGCCATGCCTCAGTTGCCGTTGAAACCTGAGAAGGAGAAACAAACAAACCTGCTCCAAGGAAAGCCTCCTATTGACCCTCCTTGAGTGTTTGAATCACCTGCTATCACCTGCACACTCCATCAGAGGCTTAGCAATGCATATCAAATGAAATCAGCAATGTATCAGAGAATCGACAGAGAAAACAGTCGCGATCAGAGCTTCTAACAGCGTATTTGAATTAAAGTTCTGCTCCTGATCGGTCACCAGACCGATCAGGAAGGACCCTGATCGGTCACCAGACCGATCCAGCAGTCTTCTGCACACTCCTGATTGGTCCCCAGACCAATCCAGCATTCTGCTGCACACTCCAGATCGGTCCCCAGACCAATCAGGCTCCAGCCTGATCCGTCACCAGACCAATCAGGCTCCAGCCTGATTGGTCACCAGACCGATCAGGAGTCATCCTGATCGGTGATAGTGAGAACCTTGCGACAAATGATCGTTCACTAGACCGATCTGAACAGTATCCCTGATCGGTCACCAGACCGATCAGGAGCAGATCAGTGAGGTTCCCAAAACCTACTGGATGCTCCCTGATCGGTCACCGGACCGATCCGGAGCAGAGCAGCAGGTGAACTATATGCTCCCTGATCAGTCACCAGATCGATCAGCCATCGCTGGATCGGTCACCAGACCGATATCCACGAAGGAGCACAGTGCCAACTTCCCTGATCGGTCACCAGACCGATCCATGCAAGCCTAAATGCACTCTAAGTCACGAGAACAAGCCTCTAACCCTTCTCTGACTCGTGCCATGCCCAGCTTCACTCACTGGGACTTCAACCTAGCCCTCCAAGCTAGGACCTGGCTTCACTCACCAGAGTTTCGGTCACCCGGCTTCACTCACCGGGACCCGACTTCACTCACCAGGATTTCAACCTAGCTTCACTCACTAGGATTTCAATCACCTGGCTTCACTCACCGGGATTTCCATCACCTGACTTCACTCACTAGGACCCGCCTTCACTCACCGGGATTTCCATCACCTGGCTTCAGTCACCAGGACCCGGTTTCACTCACCGGGATTTCCATCAACCTAGCCCTCCAGGCTAGGACCTGTCCCTCCAAGCCGAGACTTTTCCACAACTAGCCCTCCAAGCTAGGATTTTTCACACCTAACCCTCTAGATTAGGACTTTGTGCCCAGTCCCCGACTAGGACTTAATCTCAATTCGTTCAACCAAACTTAAATCAAAACTTAAATCGTTGTCAACACCAAAACAACAATCAGGGTCAGATTGCATCAACAGATGGTTCCT
Source organism: Boesenbergia rotunda (assembly GCA_024364735.1). NCBI lineage: Eukaryota > Viridiplantae > Streptophyta > Magnoliopsida > Zingiberales > Zingiberaceae > Boesenbergia > Boesenbergia rotunda. Next base: position 192,959 of record JAGFNQ010004961.1, read on the forward strand.
CAATTTCTTGTGTCACTTCACTTGAGAAGATGGATGATTCTTTTTCTTCTTTCTCCTCCTCTTCGGATGTTGAGCTCCTCTTCTTATCCGATTGGTCCTTCTCTTCTTCTTGGACCATCAAGCCCATTTCCTTGGGCTCTTCTACTTCTTGTGCTTGTGTAGGGTTTTGTTGAAGAGCTATCATCTTGCTCCATAGCTTATGAGCATTTTTCTATTTACCTACACCACTAATTATATCATTAGGTAAAATATTAAGTAAAATTGAAATTACCTTATCATTTGCCTTCGATTGTGTTTGTTGCTCCTTAGTCCAATAGCGTGGTCAGAGTTTTTTCCCGTGCTTATCTTTCGAAACTTCAAATGGTTCTTCAATGGCGATCATTAGATCCCAATCTATGTTGAACTAAATCTTTGTTCGCATCCTCCAATAATCGAAACTCTCACATTGTAGGGAGGTGGAACATTGATATCGTCTCCTAATCTTTCTTCGACCGTCATTTCCTCTAGCTCTTTACTCTCCCAGCGGTTAGTCCATAGATGAGCGACCTCGACTCTGATACCACTTGTTGGGGATCGATGCACCCGGCTAGAGGGGGTGAATAGCTCGTTGCCCCCCAAATTCAATTGTTTCTTCCTACACAGTTAGTTTGTGCAAGAGGAATAATATAAACTAAAACTAACACAAAGGAAGATAAATCAATTTACGTGGTTTGGAGATAAAGCTCCTACTCCACGGCAGTCCGTAAGGTGGATGATTTCGATCCGTCGGTGGATGAATCCCCGGAAGACCTCTAGCTAGCTTGCGTATCTCCTTGTGAGTGGAGAAACCTCACCACAACTCACACAAGACTCCTGAGCACAAAGACTACTAATTGGCATTTAACCAAAGCCAATTTCGTCAATCCTAGCCAGCCAAATCGAGCTCCCTTAAATAGAGATCGTGGTTGAACTAGTCGTTATCAGTCGACTGGTCTGGTTTCAACCGAATCCGAACGTTACAACCCAACGTTCGAATTCCAGTCGACTGCACAGAAGATCAGTCGACTGATCTTTCTGTGCCCTACACCAGTTGACTGCTATAAGCCGCAGTCAATTATGTTAAATACTGAAAATCTAAGGGGCTCAAATGGGAAAAAATTCAAAAATTAGGGGCCTAGTTGGAATTATCAAAACTTGGAGGGTGTTTTTGTAAAAAAGCCAAAACTATTTAAAAAGCCCTAAACTTCTCGCGAAACCCATTTCTTCGCTGTTTTCTTTCCCGACACTGAATCCATCGAGCACAATCCCTCCCCCAACGCCGCAACCTCTCCTCCTTCTCCACCTTACGCCGGTCAATGCTCCCACAGTTTCGTTCAGATGTCATAGCCGACGACTTCTTCTCAGCTTCCTTCTTCCCTTCTCCTCTTTCCCTACCCTCACTACCGAGCCTCTTCGACTTTGGGGTTAGGCGATTAGAGGATTGGTGGAGGTGTTGCGAGTTCAATCGGTGACCTGGTCATCCTTCGAGATCCGTAGTCGGCAAGCCATGTTAAGGAACACTGTGATTTCTTGGCAGCGCGAGTTGGTGTCGGATGGGAGCTGGGAAGATCCTTGCCAGCACAGCTAAGGAATTCTTCGATTTAGGTTCCTTTCTGTTGATTGGGTGTTGTTTTAAATAGAACAATAGGGGTGGAATGGTTGTTCATTTTCCTGTTCTTGAAGTTGGTACGCTGTGAGTTGGGATTCGTTGAATTGCTTTTATTTAGCTTTGGATGATCGAAGATTTGATTTGTTGGGATTTGGAATGTAGGGTTTTGTTTTGGTTTGGAGCTCCTTGTTGTGTTGTGGGTTTCATTTCTTCGATTTCGAATTTCTGTTGGGGGATAATCAGAGCCATGGTTTGATTAGTTTTGTGTGTGAGTTATTTAGCTTTGTGTGGGATGGTCAGAGATTTGTTGTGGTTCAATTTGGAGTTTTATCAAGTTCTTAGATCACTCTCAGTTTGGTAGAATTCAGACATCTATAATAACATATAGGAGTAGCTTTCAAATTTTTGAGTTGTCTCAGGTCTATTGCGAAGTTAGATTTTGTGTGAGTAGTAGAAACGCTTTACTTTAGTGACTGGAATCATGTGGTGTATAGTTCTATAACTTAACAGAATATTTTGTCATGTGTGTTACTATAAGTCTTGCGTTTGTAGAGTTATGCTGTAGGAGTAACTGCACTCGTTATTAAGCATGGTTTTGAATGTTTTCTTGGATGTGGTTTCCCCTGTCATGGACAGCAAGGGTACTCTTGATGGTATACATGGTTAACTTGATTTGCGTTGGTGCAGTGATTTGTAAGGAGCAACTAGAACTCCTATTTGTGTTGTGTTTTATAATAGGCTGTAGGATGTGTTGGATTCAATGGAGAAATTGTGTTGGTTGGGTTTTTGAAATGGTGGTGGTTCCTCAGGTTAGTTTGGGAAATTAACCTAACGACATAATCTTGTTAATTAGGTTAAGAAGGAACTCAAAGTGGTTACGATTTAATTAGGAAGATGTGTAATTAGAGTTTAATCTTGATTTTTATTTAGTAATGAATTTAGCTATTCTATGGATTATATCAATAGTTTAATTATAATCTTGGTACAGGACCTTGATTGGATACAAGGTCTTGGACGGGAGATTTTATTTGAATATATTCTACATAAAAGGCGGATACTATTCCTTTGTATTCTAGTAGTTCTTTTATCTTTTATGCATTGCTTGTTATATCTGATTAGGACTGCTTGACCTTATTCTTTGCTGTTGATTATTTTATACCGTCCGTTGATACTTCCTTTATTTGACCTTCGAGTTAATTCATATTTTTATGTCCGTACAGTCTCTCGTTGATTTTCATTCTGTAAAAGTACCGCTCGTACGCGAGTACTTAAATGTGTAGGACCGATGCACGTAAGAGGGGGGGGGGGTGAATCACGTGACTTTTAAAACATACGTTTTAAAATCAGAGTTGATAGAAAATCGTATGGTGCTTTGAAAAACGTGTGCGGCGGAAGAATTAAAACGAAACACGAAAGCGAAAAATAATAAAAAATAAGTGAGGAGTTTTACTTTGTTCGGAGCCTTCGGCGACTCCTACTCGAAGGCCCAGGCTCCTTGAACCTTTCCTGTGGGCAATCCACTAAAATCCTCTACTGGTAAACTCCGGTAGAGCGATTCGAATACAAGATTGGGCGGAAGTGTAACGACCCTACACTTCCCCCTTAAATAATTTCAGTGCAGACAGAACAATTAAAAATGCGTTACCCAACACTTAAGATTATCTGAAGCAGCTTGGGTGTTGGGAGCGATCTTCCGGCAGCGGTCGGACAACGTCGAGTCAAAGCACAAACCGCAGTAGAGGAGCATGGAAGCAGGAGAGCGCCAAAGCTTGAACCAGAGAAAAAAAACTTATGTTGTTAGAGGGCTCGCTTGCCTCTTTTTATAGTGCCTCGAGCTGCCAATATTCAATCCGATGCATGATCTTCTTAGCCCAAATTTTATCCATCAGCAAGTTATTCTTTGGGATATATAATTCAAAGAAGATAATGTTTCTATCCTTTGCTTCACTTAAAAAAATAATTTAAATAAAGTTTAAACTCTCGTACAGAATAATATTTTATCATTAGTAGGAATAATTTTATTCTTAAATAAAATAAGAAATACGAATAATTTAAATGAGAGTTTATCTTCCACCGAGGCTTTAAATGAGGAATAATTTTGTAAAATTTACCTACAAATTCTAATTAGTTCACATATCAAATAAAACCTGTAAAATAGAGTTAATGCAATGGACTAAGATAAGAATGCATTTAGAGTTAATTAGACCCCATCCAAACCTGGTTAAGGATCTAACCAGGACTCAACCGAGGTCACCAAAGTGGGCCTAAGTTGGACTGCGCCTATAGTCCTAAAATAGGACCCGTCCTCACTGGTTCGCTCCTCCAGTGACTTACCTTACTTACCTCGTGCAGCTCTACTCAACTTCTTAACCCACCAAGTCATCCTACCAGGGCTCAACCACCCTGGTCTTTTTGTCAAGTTTCAACCAACTTGGGCTTCAACCAATTGTCAGGCCCCACGAACCCAACTGGACTTCCCACCAGGACTCAACCACCCTGGACTTCAGCCTGGTGTCAGGTCCTAAGTCTTTCAACCCTGCACACTTAGAAAAGAGGTCAAAACCAAAAGCAAGTCTAACTTTATCCTATTTGTCATTCATCAAAACGTAAGTTTAACTATTAGTGCAAATTGCACCAACAATCTCCCCCTTTTTGATGAAATGACAACCTGGGTTAAAGTTGGAAAATACCAGATATGCAAATGACATGCTCTAAGATTAGGAATTTTTAATTTTCTAACCTAACCCTTAAACCCTCCCCCTTTGGCATTCATCAAAACAAAGAAATAATAAGTGCACAAGCATCAGAAATAAAACACGCAGTTAAGTAATATGCCAGCTAAGTAAAAAATACTTTAAGTATTTGGGGAAGAAAAAAAATTCTTAGCACGCATTCAGTTTCTAAAATAATAAGTGCACCACGCTTTTTTTTAACTAACATATTCGAACGAGCACAAAAAGTGAAAGATTTTAACTCATGCTCCCCTTGAACCAAGTAAGAATTTTAGCCCTTTTTAGGTGTCTAACCTTAGTTACTAGCTAACTATCTAGATGATAGTAGTGTTCACTGGGTTAGTCAAGTCAAGTAATAATGTCTTGCTCAGATTTTAATTCACGACTACTTGACTTGATCACTGTAATGTGAGTATTTTACGCTCAGACTTACTGCGATGCACAAACTTAAGCATTCTAAGGTCCAGGCAAAGTCCTATGCATCTCACAACCGTTCTATGTTTTGCAAGCACAAATAAGTTAACCTTAATGTGTTTTGTGAGATGCGGCTACCTAAATCTATAGGTTCATGCAGTTTTAGGGGTCAAACTTAGGCTAAATCCACCATTTTTTTTCAAATGCAAGTTTGAAATACTAAAATTAAGTCAATTAAACCAAGAATCAAAGTAATTAAGCTAATGGTCAAACAGAATATGCGAGCTGATTATTCAAAAGAAGTAAGTGTGATCAGGTCAGTTCTAGTTTATAACATACATTCCTATTAACCTTCTTAAGTTACTAAATTCAGATTCAGGGAGTGGTTTAGTAAATATATCAGCTAGGTTAGCCTTAGATTCAACATGGTTAAGTTCATTTTCTCCTTTATTAACATGATCTCTGACAAAATGATGTTTAATTTTATATGTTTGGTCCTAGAGTGGTGGACTGGGTTTTTAGTTAGATTAATTGAACTTAGATTATCTATAAAGATTTTGACTTTCTTAAAATCTAAGTTAAAGTCTTTTAACGTATGCATCATCCAAAGTAATTGGGCTGCACACTCACCCATGGCTATGTACTCAGCTTCAGTGGTGGATAGGGCAACACAGTGCTGTTTTCTACTGAACCAACTAACTAGTGAGGGTCCTAGAAGTTGACATCCACCACTGGTACTTTTCCTATCTAATTTACAACCAGCATAATCTGAGTCAGAAAATCCAATAAGTTCAAATTGGGCTGTTCTAGGGTACCAAATTCTTAAATTTTCTGTCCCTTTAAGGTACCTAAATATTCTTTTAACTAGGGTTAGATGTGACTCTTTAGCACATGTTTGATACCTAGCACACATACTAACTGCAAAGAGAATATCAGGTCGACTTGCAGTCAGGTAAAGTAAGCTGCCTATAACACTTCTATAATATTTAAGGTCAACCGTTTTGCCATTTGGGTCACTATCTATAGTTTGATTGGTAGCCATAGGTGTTTTAATTTCTTTTGCACTATCCATTCCAAATTTTCTAAGTAGTTCTTTAGTGTATTTTTGTTGATAGACAAAAGTACCCTCACTAGTCTGTTTTATTTGTAGCCCTAAAAAGAAAGTTAATTGACCTACTAAACTCATTTCAAATTCATTTTCCATTACCGTTATAAAATCTTGCAAAAAATTTGAGTTAGTTGAGCCAAATATTATATCATCTACATATACTTGGGCTATAAAAATATCAGTTTTTAGGGTTTTAACAAATAGTGTTGGGTCAATTTTGCCTTGGTTAAAACCTTTAGATACTAAGTGGTTAGACAGTCTTTCATACCAGGCCCTAGGGGCTTGCTTAAGTCCATATAGGACCTTTTTAAGTTTAAAGACATAGTCAAGGTGTTCTAAGCTTTCAAAACCAGGGGTTGTCCTACATAAACATCTTCCTTAATTAGGCCATTTAGGAAGGCTGACTTAACATCCATTTGATACAATTTGAATCCTTTATGGGCTGCATAACTTAAAAGCATCCTAATAGACTCAAGTCTAGCTACAGGGGCATAGGTTTCATCATAATCAAGTCCTACTTGGCTAAACCCTTTAGCTACTAACCTAGCCTTATTCCTGACTGTTTCACCTTATTCGTTAAGTTTATTCCTAAAGACCCATTTGGTTTCAATAAACTTTTTGCCTTTAGGTAAGGGTACTAAATCCCAGACTTGACTACGTTCAAATTGGGCTAACTCCTCTTGCATAGCTATGATCCAATCAGGGTCAAGTAAAGACTCTTCTACTGATTTTGGTTCAATTTTGGAAATTAAAGCAATCTGGCTAAGGTTTCTAAAGGCTGACCTAGTTTGAACCCTCAGTTCTGGATCACCTATGATTTGATCAATATGGTGGGCTGAGCTAACTCGAATGGTTCTGGTTTGGTTAGGTGAAGGTTCAGTTAGATCATGGTCTTAGTCTTTAATTGGGCTTTCATCTGGGTCAGTACTGGACCTAACAAAATCAATTGGTAGGTAGGTGGTTTGATTAGAGTCATTTTGGGTCAGATTTTTTATCAAATTTTACATTTGTAGTTTCTTCAATTTTTAGGGTAGTTTTGTTATAAACTCGATAGACTCTACTAATAAGGGAATAACCTACAAAGATACCTTCCTCAACCTTAGATGTAAACTTTCCTAAGTGTTCTCTCGTATTTAATATATACACTTTACATCCAAATACTTTAAAATACTTAATATTAGGTTGTTTGTTATAATAGATTTCAAAAGACGTTTTTCCTAGATTTTTATTTATAGTTATTCTATTTTGTACATAACAGGCTATACTGACAGCCTCAGCCCAAAGGTATTTAGGTAAGTTGTATTTATTTAGCATTGTTCTGGTTGCTTCTTGTAGTGTTCTATTTTTTCTTTCTACAATTCCATTTTGTTGAGGTGTTTTAGGGCAGGAGAATTCGTGGTGGTAGCCATTTTCTAAACAGAATTGATTAAATTTTTGATTTTTGAATTCCCCACCGTTATGGCTCCTAAGTCTTATAATTTTAACCCCTTTTTCATTTTCTGTTAATTTGCAAAATTGAGTAAATATATCAAAAGTTTCATCTTTGTTTTTTAAGAATTTTACCCAGGTGAATCTTCAATAGTCATCTATAATTACTAAACAGTATAGATTCCCACTAATTGATTTTACCCCATGTGAGTCAAATAGGTCTAGGTGAATTAATTCAAGAATTGATTTAGTTTGAGTTTGATTTGTTGGTTTGTGAGTTGATCTAGTTTGTTTCCCTTGTTGACAATCATTACATAAGGTTGTCTCAAAGTTAGGTAACTTTGGTAGGCCTCTAACTAAACCATTTAGTTTAGGTAATTTTCTGAAGTGAGTGTGTGAAAGTCTCCTATGCCAGAGCCAAGTCTCATCCTTATGTGTTAAAAGACAATTTGCTAGGGGACGGTTTAACATAATTTCATAGATGTTATTGTGCCTATGTCCTCTGTGTGTGATGTTTGGGTTGTCAGTGTGTTTGATCAGACATTCATTGGCCAAGAACCTAACCTTATACCCAGTGTCACACAATTGGTTGATACTTAGTAAATTGAAGTGAAAGTTTTCAACAAGTAAGACATTTTTAATTATAAAATCAGACTCAAGTTCAATGTTACCTAGGCCAATTACCTTAAGTTTACCGTTGTTTCCAAACGCAACGGTCCCTAGACTTTTGTACTTGAGTTTCGTAAACTTGGTGGGATCCCCAGTCATGTGTCTGGAGCACCCACTGTCGATAATCCACTTGTTTTCCTACAGTTAGGTAGGAGATTTTTTAGAATTTAGTTTAAGTTTTGAATGAGTTAAAGGAATGATTTAAAGAAACTTAAGAAATTTGAACTCCAAAAAAAACTTAAGAAGTTTAAAAATTTGAATTTTTTAAAACGCTTAGGAGAATTTGAATTTTGAAAAACCTTAAGAAATTTGAAGACTTGAAATTTTGAAAAAGTTAAGGAATTTAAAAGATTTAAGGAATTCAAAATTTTGAATTTTGAACAACTTAAAAAGGACTTAAGGAATTTGAAATTTTGAATTTTGAATTTAGTTGTCCTTATTCATCTCACTTGATCTAAGTTGTCAATCAAAGGGATCCTGTGATTTGTGTGAGATAAGTTTGAGTTTGTTTTATAAAAGTTAATCTGACCTTTGTTAGATTCAGGTTTGACAAGAAACAGTTTAAAAGTATACTTCCATAATTGGTTTCCAGGCCGTGGCGAGGCACAGAGGTCTTCTTTGGCCGAAGCCTTATTGGATCAATAACCACTTTCTAGGCAAAACCGCTTAAGGAAGTTGTACTTTTAACCTACCTATTGAAACTCCTTGGTCTAACTAGTCTAGGATGTGGCGGGGTAGTTTTGGCTAGTTCCACTGGGCTAAGAAGACCAAATAGAGGACGCCTTCCCCTACCTGACTCCTTAGATCAGCTTCCCTAACGTATTATCAGCTCGCCCTACCCTGGTATTGAGTAGGTCAAGTGTCAGACTAACTTTTGAAACTAGTCCTAGGTACCCAAACGGGTAAAAGGTGACTTTGAGGTGCCAACTAATTTGATGCCTCCCCCTAAATTATAGGTAGGGTGTTTAGGGTCAATGTAATGAATGTCCTTTTTGGGGACATAGTATTGGTTCTGCCCTACTTGCTTTGTTAGGTAAGCTTTCGGGACCCACGCTTTTCGCCGATTTTCACGTGGGTGGACAAATAAGATAAAGGATTTTTGGGTCGATCCTGATTTTTATCCTATCCCAGATTTATTGTACACGCCCTTTTGAGATCCAAGAATAAGGTCAAGATTCTTGGACCGGGTTGTAAAAGTTGTTAGTATGTCCTTGAGGTTTTGAACTTCACCCTTTAGGGTGGAGTTATCATTTTCAAGTTCAATTGTTCTTTCATTTTGAGTTGATTCAGTTAAGGTTTTGGTATTAATTAATTGCTCCTTAAGGTCTTGATTTTTCTTAAGGAGCTGGTCATTCCTAGATTCAGATGCAAGCAATTTTTTATTTAAAACAGAGATAATCTTAAAAAAAATTATTAATTGAATCTAAGTATACCTCAGTCGAGCCGTCCGAAAAGAGTCCGATCTCTTGGCTCGACTCGTATTCGGAATCTTCGTCGCTCTCCGAGTCCGATCCAGGTCCGGTTGCCATTAGTGCGAGGTAACTTGAGTTTTTTGGTGGTTCATCGTCGGAGTTGTCCAAGCTCTCGTCCCAGGTGGCTTGTAAAGCCTTCTTCTTCATGTTCTTCTTGGGTTGGTCCTCCTTTTTATAGGGGCATTCATGTTTGAAGTGCCCTTTTCTGTTGCAGCTGAAGCAGGTCATTTTGCTTTTACCTTCATTGCTGGTGGGCTTCATTATCTTTTGGAGGTCCCTTTTTGAAAACTTGTTCTTCTTTTTGGCAAAAACTTTTCTTACCAAGTTCACCATTTGCTCCTCGTCGTCTGAGTCTGACTCTGGTTCTTCTTGAATATTCTTCTTCGACTTGACCTTTCTTGAAGAATCTGCAAACAAAGAAAACCCTTTCTCGACCTTGGCGTTAGTTTGTTCATGCAACTCCAATTTACAAAACAGTTCATCTAAATTTATTTTGGAAAGATTCCTAGAAATTTTATAAGCATCTACAATGGATGCTCATAATGAATTTCTAGGAAGACATTTAGTGAATACCTTATAATGTCTCTATTTTCTTGTTTGTGCCCAATCAGGTGGAGTCCATTTAGTATGTCCTTGATCCGAGCATGAAGTTGACTTGCAGATTCTCCTTCCTGCATTTTCATATTAAACAATTTATTTAAAAGCAAATCCCTTTTTGTTACCTTTGCATCAGTAGTGCCTTCATGCAACTCAATTAGTTTATCCCAAAGTTCTTTTGCTGATTCGATTGGTCCGATTCTGTTCAGCTCTTCTTTGGTTAGTCCGCACTGGAGGGTGTTCTGCGCTTTGAACTCGATCTGAGCTTTTTTCTTCATTTCCAGGTTCCATCTATCGGGCTTCAATGACACCTTGTTTCCCTCGTCCATTGGTGGTTCGTAGCTAGTTTGCATCATGAACCATTGATCCATATCGGTTTTGAGGTACACTTCCATTCTCCGCTTCCAGTAGGGGAAATCTTCCCCGTTGAAGAGCGGAGGACGAGCAGTGTTGTAACCTTCATTCTGGGCCATCTGTGTTTGACAAAAAAATAACAAAACTCGTTCCAAGACTAAGTCTTGGATTAGTGGTGTGGTACAAAAAAAAGGAATAAGAAAAGAGCGACTCGAAATGGTGTTGCACCAAATTCAAGTAAAACTGAACGAACAAAAGAAAAAGATCTAAATTTAAGCAACAATACCTAATTTAGATTGTGCAACGAAAAACACAAAATGTGAAGAAAAATGGATCTCCCCTGGCTCTTACGGTGGTTGCACCGATTCAGAGCGTACCAACGCTCTGATACTACTTGTAGGACCGATGCACGTGAGAGGGGGGGTGAATCACGTGACTTTTAAAACTTACATTTTAAAATCAGAGTCGATAGAAAATCGTATGATGCTTTGAAAAACGTGCGTGGCGGAAGAATTAAAATGAAACACGAAAGCGAAAAATAATAAAAAATAAGCGAGGAGTTTTACTTCATTCGGAGCCTTCGGCGACTCCTACTCGAAAGCCCAAGCTCCTTGAACCTTTCCTGTGGACAATCCACTAAAATCCTCTACCGGTAAACTCCCGGTAGAGCGATTCGAATACAAGATTGGGCGGAAGTGTAACAACCCTACACTTCCCCCTTAAATAATTTCAGTGCAGACAGAATAATTAAAAATGTGTTACCCAACACTTAAGATTATCTGAAGCAGCTTGGGTGTTGGGAGCGATCTTCCGGCAGCGGTCGGACAGTGTCTAGTCAAAGCACAAACCGCAGTAGAGGAGCGTGGAAGCAGGAGAGCGCCAAAGCTTGAACCAGAGAAAAAAAAACTTATGTTGTTAGAGGGATCGCTTGCCACTTTTTATAGTGCCTCGAGCTGCCAATATTCAATCCGATGCATGATCTTCTCAGCCCAAATTTTATCCATCAACAAGCTATTCTTTGGGATAATTCAAAGAAGATAACGTTTCTATCCTTTGCTTCACTTAAAAAAATAATTTAAATAAAGTTTAAACTCTCGTACAGAATAACATTTTATCATTAGTAGGAGTAATTTTATTCTTAAATAAAATAAGAAATACGAATAATTTAAATGAGAGTTTATCCTCCATCGAGGCTTTAAATGAGGAATACTTTTGTAAAATTTCCTTACAAATTCTAATTAGTTCACATATCAAATAAAACCTGTAAAATAGAGTTAATGCAATGGACTAAGATAAGAATGCATTTAGAGTTAATTAGACCCCGTCTAAACCAGGATAAGATTTAACCAGGACTCAACCGAGGTCACCAAAATGGGCCTAAGTTGGACCGCGCCTACAGTCCTAAAATAGGACCCGTCCTCACTGGTTCGCTCCTCCAGTGACTTACCTTACTTACCTCGTGCAGCTCTACTCAACTTCTTAACCCACCAGGTCTTCCTGCCAGGGCTCAACCACCCTGGTCTTTTTGCCAAGTTTCAACCAACTTGGCTTCAGCCAATTGTCAGGCCCCGCGAACCCAACTAGACTTCCCACCAAGACTCAACAACCCTGGACTTCAGCCTGGTGTCAGGTCCTAAGTCTTTCAACCCTGCACACTTAGAAAAGAGGTCAAAACCAAAAGCAAGCCTAACTTTATCCTATTTGTCATTCATCAAAACTTAAGTTTAATTATTAGTGCAAATTGCACCAACAAAATGTTCATTAAACACCACTAGGATGGTTGGCATTAGAGACAACCTACCTAGTAATTTAGTTGCATATTCATTGTTTTCTGGTTTGTTGTTTTTGTTGTTGCATCGTTGCTATTCAGTTGTTTGTGCGTATTGGTATCATGCACCATACCTGCACTATTGCATACTGACGACTGTTGGGCTTCCATATGGTTAAGCCGCCGTCAGTCATCTAGTTGCTTTGCCACTCAACCACTGGTTGTGGTAGTTGTTAGAGTGGGAGCAACCGTCTTGTTACGCCACACTCAACCACTCATGTACAGTGGATGTTGGAGTTGTAGGCAAACAGTTGACACCCTCACCGTTGTTTCTGAGGGATATCAGAGTTGTTGATAACTCCCCCTATATATCGAGGTTTTTGGAGTAGTTGGCTCCTTAGCATCATGTCCACTCAACCACATCTATCAGTGGTATTCGTTGGAGTGCGTACAGTTGTCACTGCCCTACCCACTCGGCCACACAGATGTCATGTGTTGGCAACTTGACTGGCATCAGGGGTGACACATGTCATTGCATCATATGCATCTATTGTATTTATGCATTTTCTTATGTTTGTTGCATTTATATGAGCTATGGTTGTTGCATTTGGTTGACATGCATGTTTGTTTGATACTATGCTATGTCGGATGTTTTCATGTTGTTTTATACATGTTTTGTACACTGTTGTATTCTGCTGTTTCATATATCTTTATGATGTCATGCTATTATCTATTCATATACCCGCAGAGTCCGTCTGGACTAACTGTTGGTGCAGGAAGCACCATATCGAACCTTGTTTTGATATTGGCAAAGGGTTCAAAGTTAAGTATTATTGGTGATCTAACAATGTTACTCAAGTGTGCAGGAAAAGTCCTAGCGAAGGGCTGCTAGGCACCTGGCGAAGGACTGCCAGGAAATAAAGTCCTAGCGAAGGGCTGCCAGGAAACAAAGTCCTAGCGAAGGGCTGCTAGGCACTGGCGAAGGAATGCCAGGATAAAAAGTCCTAGCGAAGGACAGCTAGGCACTGGCAAAGGAATGCCAGGGTACAAAGCCCTAGTGAAGGACTGCTAGGCACTGACGAAGGAATGCCAGGGTACTGAAGCCCTAGTGAAGGACTGCTAGGCGCCAGGCGAAGGACAGCTTGGGACTGAAGACCTAGCGAAGGACAGCTAGGCACCGGGCGAAGGACAGCTTGGTTTCCAAGACCTGGCAAAGGACCGCTAGGCAAAAGTCCAACCAGAGGAGCGGTTGGCATCAGGTACATTCTCCCGAGAGGAGTAGGTGAGGACGCGTTCCCCGTCGAGGGAACAGTGGGCATCGGTTCGACCTAGGGTTCCATTTTGGAGGCTCAAAGTCAGAACCAAGACAGCTAAGGCTGTATAAACTAACATCTTGTTGCTTTATAGTGTTTTGGACTAATCCTGGATGCAGGACCGAAGGAATGAGTGTCTGCAGCTCAGAGAGCCTCAAAGGAGTGAGGCAACAGCTGACCAGGGCGCCTGGAGTGTCCCGGGGCCCAAGGTGAAAACAAAATACATAATGCAAAGGAAGGCTTCGACAGTTCATGTTCGGGGCGCCCCCATGCTCCCGGGCGCCCCCGCTACACCCGGGCGCCCCCAGCGCTCCGGGCGCCCCCAGGTGAAGCTACCGAAGCAGCTCCAGCGAAGCCAAGAGGATAAGAGTTTGACCCGGTCAATCCGGGCGCCCCCAGCGTCCCGGGCGCTCCGGTCAAGATCTGATCCCGAGTTTGAAGGGATCAGAAGCGGACCGAGTTAAAGGCGGATCGGCCGACATGTGGGGGGGCGCCCCCGACGTTCCGGGTGCCCCCAGGGCCAATAAAAGGGCCCTCGACCCCGAGGCTTCAAACAACGAATTCTTTCAACGCTTCTACGCTCTTCTGCTTCCGCGCTCTGCTCCGGCAACCTCCCGACTCAAGATACAAGCGCCGACGACGTCCTACTGCTCCGGAAAAAGTAATTTACATCGGACGTCGATAAATTGAAGAGTTTAATTTCAGTACTACACTTTAACTGTAATTCCATTTCTGTAACTGATTTTGCGCGATTATAGTATTGCCTGTAGTAAACGGTCAGCGACCGTGGGCCTTGGAGTAGGAGTCGACCTAGGCTCCGAACCAAGTAAAAACCTTGGTGTCTGTGCGTGTTTGTTTTTAATCTTCCGCTACGCATTCTCTTTTCAAATCCGAACGTTTAACGATATTCACCCCCCCTCTATCGTTTCTCTCGATCCAACACTAACCACCCCTGTCTCCTATTTTTGTTTCAGGTAGCAGGTAGACGCACTACTAGAGGCCAGGAGAGGATCCAGTTGCCAGTCTCACGGTGTTATGCTTGTTTCCGTATTTGGTTTACTATCACAGTACATTATTTCTGCATTTTCGTTAGTTTCACATTTACTTCATGGATTGTTAGATGTTTTATTAGTCTGATGTTGTAATAGTAAAAGTATGTTCATCTTTGGACATATGTTGGAGTTCATGGGTATTCGGACTTTCTTTTAGCTTTATTTCTGCTAAAAGACATTAAATGTTTTGCGATGTTTAAGTTTAATTTATGTTTATCATTTTTATTGATATAAAGTGCGTGGTTGTGTGTTTAATTTTCAGTTTTAATGGCTGAGCCATCATATATGAGGAGAGTAATGTATTATTTGCCCCAAATTGTCCGTCGTACAGGGGAGATGCTGCCTGATTTTCGAGTAAGCATGTGTCTCTGGGGGCGTGACAGATTGCCCAAACCCTAAACCTAGGGTTTCCCTTCCTGAGTACAATTCTCTTAGCACTCGGACCCTCATGACTGAGCTGACTCTTCACCTAGAAGCCTCGACCTATTGCCTTCAAGCCTTCTTCGACTTTGGCTCTCGTCCCTCGGATGCATACGAGCCCGTGGCTCGTCCTCATGCCATCCTTCGCGTATGCCTCGAAGTGCGCTTCCCTCGGCTTATCGTTCCTGCTTTGTCCATAGTCCCTCGGACACATACAAGCCCACGACTTGTCTCCTCATGCCATCCTTCACCGGACCCGAAGCCGTCCAGCTAAGCCTATGTTTATCCTGCAAACCTGCACACTTACATACACATATCAAATACAAGGATGAACCTAACTTAAACTATTTGCCCAAACATCAAAACACATGATTACTCTGGACCATAGATTGCTTCAACAGAAATCAAAACAACCGGAGGACAACTAACGTAAAGAAGTGGTTTGCATTGTATTTTGAAGGCAGAAACATACTTATTCGAATAGAAGGCAAGTTATGTTTTAGTGCCCTAAATTTTTACTAATTTGTTATTCTTATTTGTAAAATAAAATTAAGATTATTGTTTGTGTATATTTCTATAAAATGGTGTAAAAAATTGAAACCTTAGTTCATAAGTATTGTCAATTTTGTTAGGTTGAATAAATATATTTCGGCATTAGAATTGCATTTTTATGAATGAGTTTGTATTGCATCTTTTTTATTTTAAGGAATGAATTAGATATGTGGGTGTTTTATAGTGATTATCAATATACTGAGTAATGTACCTAATTTAAGAACTTTGATGCCTAAAATTTTTAGGGTTTATATTTTAGGATATGAATGGGTACATTATTCCATTTTTTGGTGGTGTCGATTCTGCTAGCTCGAATAAAATTAGTTTTGGTATTCAAATTGCATTTTTATGACTATGTTTATGTTTTATCTTCTTCTATTGTAGAATTAAAAGATATATATTACTTTTGTGTATTGATTATCAATACATTGAATATTACGCGCAATTTAAGCGCTTTGATACCTAATTTTTCATTGTTTATACTTTATGGTATGAATTATAAATAAATCAGTTTTAACTAAATTATTCATGTATTTTAGTGTTGTTGATATTGTTAGTTTGGATAAAATTGGGTTATGGATTTCTAATTGTAATTTTATGATCGTGTTTGTGTTTTATATCTTCATTTGAATAATTGAATTTCGATCATATGTGAATATTATTATGTAGTGATTATTAATAAATTGAATAATGTACTCAATTTCAGTGGTATAATACCCAATTTTGTATGGTTTGTAATTGATGGTATAAAATTTTTTTTTGCTAAATTGTTAATTTATTTTTTGCAAAAATGGGAAAGAAAGCTCTAAAATTAAAGAATGTTATGGGAAGTACCATGGAGAAGGTTAAGGCAAAATCCGTGGAGAAGGATAAGGGTAAGAAAATAAAGGAATATGAGATAAAGAACAAAAGCAGTAAGCAATCTTATTGGCATTGTTCATCAATATATTTCAGAGATGTATTGGATGAAGTATTACTGAATTTGGGTAATAAGCAAAAAGAGAGAATTAAAAACACTCCACTTGCTCATGGCTCAAGATGTTTGAGATGTCCATTAGTAGTACCAAAATTAATTTAGTTTTAGTGAGATTTTAGTAGTTGTCTGTAGGATCAGTGTCGGTCGATAGAGGGGGGAGGGTGAATATCGACTCAAAAAACTCGTCGGAATTTCATTGGAAAATGACTTTCTATCAGGGTTAGTACGCAGCGGAAAATAGAAAAAGAAATTAAAGAAAGACAAGATAAACACGTTGGATTTTACTTGGTTCCCAACCCCCAGGGTCAGTACATCCAAGGCCTAAGCACTCAAGCATGAGTCCACTAGTGGTCTCCTTTCCGGACTTTCCGGAGACGGAGAAACCTGTCTTACAGTTCAAGTTACAAGCAAAGAATAAGTAAATTAAATTCATAAATAAAAAGCAAACCAAACAAAACAGTGAAGATCCGGCCAATCCGAAAGTCCGAAGTGTCGAGCACTTCTTCCTGGAGCCTCCTTGGTCGCAGAGCTTCGACTTGAGCGCTTTTGCTTTGCAGAATATGCTTGGACAGATGTGAAAGTTGATGTCATGGAATGAGGGGTCGAACCCCTTGATATATAGGCTTCACGGGCGCCTGAGGCTTATGGGGCGCCTGCCACGTTGCGATCAAAGCCTTATCCAGCACCGAAATCACGGAAGGGGATAAACCAGTCTTCCCAGGCGCCTGGGAGTGGGCTGCCCAAACAGGGGTGCCCAACATCCCTGGGCGCCTGATTCAAGTCAGGCGCCTAGGATGTCCTTCCCATGTACGTTTTCTCCTACATTTGCTTTTCTATCTTGCCTCCAACTCCAGGTACCTGCAAGACAACAAACACAAGACAAACATGCAAATAATCTTAGCCTTAAAGAATGGTTCTTGTGGGGACCGGTGCCGTTGATTGGGGGGGGGTGAATATCGACTCGTTAAAAAAATTTGCGGAAACTTGCCTTTCGATTCTCGTTCATTCTAATCAGAGGATTAGTAGCAGCGGAAATAATAAAGAACGAAAATAGAACAACCTAGTATGTAAACGGATTTTTACTTGATTCCCAACCCCCCAGGGTCAGTACATCCAAGGCCTAAGCACGGGAAACGCCCGTCCACTAATGATCTCCTTTACGGACTTTCTAGATGCGGAGAAACTCGTCTTACAGTGCACTTTTTACAATAAAAAAGATAAAGAAATTAATTGCATAAAATAAATCAAACCAAACGAAATGTCGACGATCCCGGCCGATCTGGAACTCCGAAGTGCCGCGTACTTCCTCCTAGAGCCTCCTTGGTCGTAGAGCTTTGTCTCTAGCAGTTTTTCTTCCTGCAGAACACTTAGAATGTCATTGTGATTGTTGTACTGAGTTGAGGGGTCGAACCCCTTTATATAGCTTTAGCACGGGCGCCCTAGAGCCTCTAGGGCGCCTCAGTTGCGGTCAAAGTTCCATCCAAATTGCGAACTTCACGAAGCTGCCAAATGACCCAGTCTTGGGTGTCTGGGAGCATGTTGGGTGCCTGATTCATCCAGGCGCCTGGCATCCAGGGTGCCTGGATTCTTGGGGCGCCCTGGAGCAGCTTTCTAGCTGTTTTGTGTGTTTGTTTGCCTGCTTTGCCTCCAATTCTAGGTACCTGCAAGATATACAAACATAAGACAAACACATATATATTCTTAGCCTTAACGACTTGGTTCTGACTTCAGATTTCCCACGAAACCCTAGGTCGAATCGACGCCTATGTTCCCTTCCCGGGGAACGCGCCTTTCGCCTACTCCTCTCAGGAGAAGGTTGCCACCCGGCCCATCCGGTTGGAGTTTTGTCCAGCTTCACTCACCAGGACTTTTGCCCAGCTTCACTTACTAGGACTTCGTGCCCAGTCCACGACCAGGAAAATTGTCCAACCCTATGTCAGGACTTCGGTGCCCAGCCTTCGGCCAGGACTTATTGCCCAATTCCTCGAATCAGGACTTCGTGCCCAACCCTTGGTCAGGTCTTCGGTGCCCAGCCCGCAGCCAGGACTTAGTGCCCAATCCATGATCATGACTTAGTGCCCAATTCTTCGAACCAGGACTTATTGCCTAGGTTAACTAGGACTTTCCTTCACTTTGGTACTGTTTTCTTGACTACCCTTCTCTTGTTCAATGTATCACTAACTTAAGCATATTGTTAAACATTGAAACACTAGAGGAGGACATTACTAATGCATCTTGCACCAACAATCTCCCCCTTTTTGATGTTTGACAATATTTTAAGTTAGGTTGGATTAAAGGACTAAGTTATACTCCTTGGGATAAAATGGAAAAAATTGATCTAAGTTTGGAAAAACATTTTGATCCTTGAAAAAACATTTTGATTTAAACTTTGACCCTTGGAAAAAAATATTTTGATTTACATTTTGATCCTTTGGGAAAAAATTTCTAATTTATGCTCTCTATTCCTTTGGGAGAAAAATTCCTTTGGGAGAAAAAAAAATTCTAACTTAAGCTCACTCTCCCCCTTTGTCATACATAAAAAAAATGACAAAATTAACTTGCACCAACAATGAAAATTTTAAAAAAATCTTTTCCTTTTGAGAGTACTTAGTATAATTCTTTGAAAGTATATCATTTTTGATAAAATAATTTTCGAAACTCTTCCCTTTTTGTTTGAAAAAGACTAAGTACTAGTTAAAAAACTAAGTACTTAACTTGCACCAAAAAAAATTGTACTTTGAAAAAGTATTGTGCACTTTTGGAAAAATATTTTGTACTTTTAGTAAAATATTTTGAACTTAGAAAATTTTGCACTTAAAGAAATATTGCCTTAGAAAAATTTTCAGTTTAGAAAAGATTTTCAACAAAAATTGTACTCATAAAAGATTTTCACTTAAGCCACTTTAAAAAAAGTTTCACTTAGAGAAATGTAGTGCATTTAGACAAATTAGTATTTTGAAAGAAATTTGCACTTAGTACTTTGAAAAATATTTTGCATAAAAAAAATTTATACTTTGGGAAAAATATTGTGCACTTTAGGAAAATATTAGTTTTTGAAAAATATTAAGTACTTTTCAAAATATTAGTACTTTGAAAAATATTTAGCACTTTTGAAAAATATTTTTGCCAGAAAAAGTCTTTTTAATATTATTTTGTTTTGAAAATATAATATTTTACTTGACTTGGTTTCTTTTCCAGTCTGACACAATCCTAGGAAACCTTGTTAATTACAAGGACATTTCCCTAAATGTCCTGAAAATTCTCCAAATTCAAGTAAATATTATTTCAAATCGATTCCAATAGTCAGAAGGATTTTGAAAATAAGTTCTTGACTTGGATTCTTTTCCAGTCTGACACAATCCTAGGAAACCTTGTTAACTACAAGGACATTTCCCTAAGTGTCCTGGAAAATTTTCCAAACTCAAGTAAGATTATTTTCAAAAGTGATTCCAAAAAAAATAAGTTTTTGAAAGTGATTTTTAAAAAAATGACTTTAAAATAATAGTATTTTAAAGAGAAAATACTTATGTTTTCAAAAAGATTCTGAAACTACAGTGTATGTAAACATTTTAAAATATTCAATAATTCTTTTAATTTTACCTCCCCCTAAACTTGAGCAATCCTCGGAAGCTTGTTGACTACAAGTAATCTTCCTCTGAGTCTTAGGGTTTGATTCAGACCAAAAGAATTATCTAATAATTAAAAATTGTCAAAAAATAGAATTACTTTCTTTTGACTTAGACTCCTTCTAAATCTGACACAATCCTAGGAGTTCTTGTAGATCAAGAAGAAAACTCCCAATGTGTCTTTCAGGGTTTATCAAAATCAAAAGATTAACTTAAAACAATTTCTGAACGAAAGAATAGAAAACGTTTCTGAACGAAAGATATCAAAATCAAACTGATAGTATGATAATTTTCAAAATACTTTTCGAATAATTTTCGAAAGAATATAATAAGTTTCTTAAACATTTTTCGAAAACGTATTTTGAGATAATAATTTTTAAAGCATAAAAGTTTTTGAAAAATATTTTTGAATTAAAAAAACACACTCCCCCTGAACTTGACACCGTCTGACTCTAACTAAGTGTCTTAAGGGACTTTAGTGTTGACCTAAAAGGCTTGTGTCTAATTGTGTAGGTCAAACAATTTTTCGAAAGGATATAATTTTGAAAATCTATAATATATAAGCAATCAAACAAGCATGAAATCCATAAAAATATTATTATGTTAAAACATTATTTTAAAAATAGATTTTTATAAAAATATTCTAAGAATTTTGAAAATAATTTTGAAAAGC
The DNA here is from genome assembly GCA_024364735.1 of Boesenbergia rotunda. NCBI lineage: Eukaryota > Viridiplantae > Streptophyta > Magnoliopsida > Zingiberales > Zingiberaceae > Boesenbergia > Boesenbergia rotunda. The sequence continues at coordinate 213,740 of JAGFNQ010004961.1, forward strand.
ATCTTTCAATTTATTAGTCCTTAACATCTCACCCATTCTAAATGTCTTAGTACAAGCAAGCATGGTTGTCTTATGGGTGTATTGAGAGATGCTTGAATAATTTTTCTTTTAATTAATGTTCAATCTAAGATTTAATTAAAACTTGTGTTAGATTCAAATTTATCAAATAGTAAATTAAATTTGAGTTTCGATAATCGACTTCCAGGTCTTGGCGAGGCACCGAGGTCTTCTTTGGTCGTAGCCTTATTGGAGCAACAACCCTTTCCTTGACAAAGCCTTTTATCGAAAGTTCATTTTCAAATTACTTCTTGAAAAATTTTGGTCTAACTAGCTTAGGTTTTGGATCAGTAGCTTCGGCTAGTTCCACCAGACTAAACAGACCAAGTAAGATAAGCCTTACTCTACTTGACCTTATTAGAAGGGCTTCCCTAACGTACTATCATCTCAACTCCACCTAATACTATGTTGTTCAAGTTTCAACTAGTCTTTTCCTATCTACCCTTCTAAATCATGCATAAAATTAAACATGAATGTCATGACATAATAATAAAAAATTAGCAAATGCATGAGTCAAACAAGTCAAAACATTTTACTTAAGTTTCTAATAATGTATCAAATTCCCGATTTGATACATGTCGTGTGAACCCGCGAATATGTCAACCCACTTTGACATATTTAATTTTATTAAATTTATTGTTGCAGTTGGGTAAGATTTTATTTAATTTGAGTTTAAGTTATTAAGATTTAATTAGAATTAAGAATTATTAAGACTTAATTAGAGGATTAATTAGATTTGGATTTAACGTTGAAGTTATTTAAGAATTAATTAAGGATTAATTGGAGTTAAGTTAATTAAGAATTAATAGAAGTTAAGTTAATTAAGAATTAATTGAAGTTAAGTTAATTAAGAATTAAAAAAATTAATTAAGGTTAAAATAATTAAGGATTAAATTAAAGAAGAAAAATTAATTAAGATTTAATTAAGGATTAAATAATTAAATTAAGGTAAAAATTAATTAAGATTTAATTAAGGATTAAATTGATTAAGGTTTAATTAGGATTAAATTAATTAAGGTTTAATTAGGATTAAATTAATTAAAGTTTAATTATGATTAAATTAATTAAGGTTTAATTATGATTCAATTAAATATGGTTTAATTATGATTGAATTAATTAAGGTTTAATTATGATTGTTATGATTTAATTTGATTTAAGTTTCAAAATTTCTAGGTTAATTAATAGTTGTGAGTTTAATTGCATCATTTTTATTATTTCAAAAATGTCTGACTTATCTACTATTTCTTCTTCATTTAATTTTTCAAGTTTTTCTAACACTTCTACTTTGTTTGAATTTTTGTAGATTTTATTAACTGTAGCCTTAATTCTAGAAAATTCATCTTCCTCCTCATCCTCATCATCAAGGTCATATTCTTCTATATCTTCATAGTAAGTAGAGTAATTTTCAGGGTTACTAGTTAGTGTTTTATAATTATCTTCAAGATTATCCAATACATTAATAATCAAATCATTATCTAAAGAGATTTTATTTTCAATATCCTCAAAATTATCCTCAACAACCTCAAAATTATCTTTAATATCCTCAAAAAAATCTCCAATATTTTCAGGATTATCTTTAATATCATTATTATCCTTAGAAATATCCTTAGCAAAATCTCCAATATTTTCAGGATTATCTTTAATATTTTCAGAAAAATTATTAGAATTAATTCTAAAAATTATTGCATTGATATTAAAAATTAACGAGTTGAGATTTGATATTTTCCTATTGTCTATATTTGGTAACTGGTCATTCAATATATTGATTTGATTATGCAAAAAGTCTAATTTATCTGAATAATTATCTAACTTATCTAAACTATCAACATTATTGTATGATTGTGCAGGAATTTGTAAATTTTTACAAACATAAATTTTTCGTACCTTGGACGGACATTGATTCTTGTAGTGTCCGTGCTTTTGACATTTGAAGCACTTGATGTGACTCTTGTCCCTACAGACTCCTGGCGCTGGTTCCTGCTTAGCCGTCGTTGGTGAAGATCAAGTCGTACGAGTAGGACACTGATTTTTATAGTGTCCTCTCTCCCTGCACTTAAAATATGTAATATGAAATTTGAAATTTGCCATAATTAAAGAAAAATACCTGATTCACCCCTGGGCTCCCCCTCAACTCCTGACGTCTTTGCTCCATCGGCGGTTAGTCCGGTGAAGAGCTACCAGGCTCTGATACCACTTGTGGGGACCGGTGCCGTCGATAGGGGGGTGAATATCAACTCGTTAAAAAAATTTGCGGAAACTTGTCTTTCGATTCTCGTTCATTCTAATCTGAGGGTTAGTAGCAGCGGAAATAATAAAGAACGAAAATAGAACAACCCAGTATGCACACGGATTTTTACTTGGTTCCCAACCCCCCATGGTTAGTGCATCCAAGGCCTAAGCACGGGAAACGCCCGTCCACTAATGGTCTCCTTTTCAGACTTTCTGGAGGCGGAGAAACCCGTCTTACAGTGCACTTTTTACAATCAAAACGATAGAGAAATTAATTGCATAAAATAAGTCAAACCAAACGAAATGTCGACGATCCCGACCAATCTGAAACTCCGAAGTGTCGCGCACTTCCTCCTGGAGCCTCCTTGGTCGCAGAGCTTCGTCTCTAGCAGTTTTTCTTCGCGCAGAACACTTAGAATGTCGTTGTGATTGTTGTATTGAGTTGAGGGGTCGAACCCCTTTATATAGCTTTAGCACGGGCGCCCTAGAGCCTCTGGGCGCCTCAGTTGCGGTCAAAGTTCCATCCAAATCGTGAACTTCGCATAGCTGCCAAATGACCCAGTCTTGGGCGCCTGGGAGCATGTTGGGCGCCTGATTCATCCAGGCGCCTGGCATCCAGGGCGCTTGGATGCTTGGGCAGCCCTGGTTCAATGGGGGCATCCTGGAGCAACTTTCCAGCTGTTTTGTGTATTTGTTTGCCTGCTTTGCCTCTAATTCTAGGTACCTACAAGATATACAAACACAAAACAAACACATATATATTCTTAGCCTTAACGACTTGGTTCTGACTTCGAATTTCCCGCGAAACCCTAGGTCGAACGGACGCCTATGTTCCATTCCCGGGGAACGCACCTTCGCCTACTCCTCTCAGGAGAAGGTTGCTACCCGGTCCAACCGGTTGGACTTTTGCCCAGTTTCACTCACTAGGACTTTTGCCCAACTTCACTCACCAGGACTTTGTGCCTAGTCCACGACCAGGACTTATTGCCTAACCCTATGTCAGGACTTCGATGCCCAGCCCTCGGCCAGGACTTATTGCCCAATTCCTCGAATCAGGACTTCGTGTCCAACCCTCGGTCAGGTCTTCGGTGCCCAGCCCACAGCCAGGACTTAGTGCCCAGCCCACGGCCAGGACTTAGTGCCCAATCCATGATCAAGACTTAGTACCCAATTCTTCGAACCAAGACTTATTGTCTAGGTTAACTTGGACTTTCCTTCACTTTGGTACTATTTTCTTGACTACCCTTCTCTTGTTTAATGTATTATTAACTTAAGCATATTGTTAAACATTGAAACACTAGAGGAGGACATTACTGATGCATCTTGCACCAATAGTTCTGACTTTAGACTTCACTCGAAACCCTAAGTCGAACCGACGCCTAATGTTCCCTTTCCAGGGGAACGTATCCTCACCTACTCCATACTTAGAGAAGTTACTTTTGCCAACCAGAACCTCCAGTTGGACTTTCGCTTAGCCTCCGAGAACCTAAATCTCGAGACGTCCGACCTTGACCCGTCTCTACTTCTGTTTGCGATCCCTGCTCAACTAAAGCTTTTGCCAACCGGGACCTCCGGCTGGACTTTTGCTCGGCCTCTGAGAACTCAGATCTCGAGACGTCCGACCTCGACCTGTCTCTACTTCTGTCCACCATCCTCGCTCGGCAAAGACTCTGTTGCCCGATCCCTGACTAGGACTTAGTGCTCAGTCCCCCGAACCAAGACTTCGTGCCCAGCTTCACTCACCAGGACATAGTCCACCTAGCTTCACTCACTAGGATTTTGTCCACCTAGCTTCACTAGGATTTCATTCACCTAGCTTCCCTTGCTAGGACCCAGTTTCACTCACTAGGATTTAGTTCACCAAAATCACTCCTTTGCTAATCATCATGATCCTGACTAGACTTCCTCCAATCTTTAGCTAAATATAATCTCACACCTCATGTCCGGTGTGGTTTAATCCCTTGGTCAAACTGACTAACCCTAGGTTTTATTCATTCTGCCAAATATCAGATCCTGTTTGGAACCCTTTGTCAACCTGATCAAACCTGAGTTTACCCTACCAAACATAAGGTCATGTTTGGTTTAACCCTTGATCACTTTGACTACATCTTATATTGTCCAACATACATTGTTACTAACTCTAGTATATTGTCAAACATCGAAACCCTAGAGGATGACTGTTCATCACTGATACATTTTGCACCAACAATCTCCCCCTTTTTGATGTTGACAATATCTTAAGTTAGATTAAGTCTACTTGTTCTAGGTTTAACACTTGGGAGAAATCGAAAAAAAATCTAACTTAAGCCTCTCTCCCCCTTTGTCACACATCAAAAGTTAATAAACAAAAGAGATAGATTTGCACCAACTATAAGAAAAAAAATTATCTTAAGCCTTTCTTCCCCTTTTTAGATAGTCTCTCTCCTCCTTTTGAAAATATTTAAGATATATATACATATTTTGAAAAATGATTTTCAAAACTCTCCCCCTTTTAAAAAATTAAGTACTTGTTCTAGAAAAAATATTCTAAGTGGTAGTAAGTACTTTAAAAAAATATTACACCAACAATATGTGAAACATTTTGTTTAAAAAAATTGAACTTCCCTAAGTTAACACAATCCTATGAATCTTGTTAATCACAAAAACATTCCTATGTGTCTTAGGGATTTTCAATAAATGAACAACTTTAATGTTTTAAAAAATATTATACTTTTCTTGATTTGGTTTATTTTCCAATTGACACAATCCTAGGAAACCTTGTTAACTACAAGGAAAATTTTCCTAAGTGTCTTGAAAATTTTTCCAAACTCAAATAAAGTATTTTCAAAAATTTTCAAAAGTATCTAAAGGACAAAACGATTTTTATGATGAGTTTTGAAAATAGAATATTATGTTTTCAATTGATTTAAAAGATAGTGCATGAAAACATAATATTTTTAAAATTTTTTAATAGTTAGATTAATTTAACCTCCCCCTAAACTTGACACAGTTCTAGGAAGCTTGTTGACTACAAGTGATATTCCTCTGAGTCTTAGGGTTTGATTCAAACAAAAAGAGTTTAAAAAACATTAATAAGTATTTTGCAATAATCAGTAATAATATATTAATTTATTTTGACTTGGACTCCCCCTAAATCTGACACGATCTTAGGAATTCTTTTAGATCATTAAGAAATCTTCCTATATGTCTTGAGAGTTTATCCAAATCAAAAGAACAATTAAAGTAATTGTTGAAAAATATTTTTGAAAAGTATGATAATTTTCAAAGAAATTTTTGAAAAATATTTTGAAATAAGTTTTTGAAAAATAATTTTTGAACCGCATTTTGAAATGATAATAATTTTTTAAGGCACAAATCATTTTGAAAAGATATAAATTTTTGAAATGAATAATTTTTTAAAATAGTTTTCTAAAAGTAAAAATCCGCAACAATACAGACTCCCCCTGAACCTGACACCTTCTGGCTACCCTTGTTAACTACAAGGACCTCTACCTAAGTATCTTAAGGGACTTTACTGTTGACCTAGAAGGTTTGTGTCTAAGTGTTGGTCAACCAACTTTCGAAAAGATATAATTTTTAAAAATGTATTTATATGTAAACACCCAATCAAGCATGAAATTCATAAAAACATTATTATGTTTAAACATTATTTTGAAAATAGATTTCTAAGAAAATATCCTAAAGATTTTGAAAATATTTGTCAATTAATTAGTCCTTAACATCTCACCCATTCTAAGTGTCGCAATACAAGCAAGCACGGTTGCCTTATAGGTGTTTGTGAGATGCTTGAATAATTTTTCTCAATTTAATTTATAGATTGCTTGACCTTGAGTTAGATTCAAGTTTAACAATTTGTAATTTAAAAGCATATTTCAATAATTGACTTCTAGGTCTTGGTGAGGTACAAAGGCCTTCTATGGTCGTAGCCTTATTGGATCATCAACCCTTTCCTTAGACAAAGCCTTTTAAAGAAAGTCTACTTTTAATATACCCTTTGAAAAATTTTGGTCTAACTAGTCTAGGATGTGGCGAGGTAGCTTCGACTAGTTCCCTAACGTACTATCATCTCGCCCTATCCTGGTACTAAGTTAGGCATGTATCAACTAATCTTTTTCCTATCTATCCATTCTAAATCATGCAGAAAAGTAAACATGAATGACATGACAAATATTGAGAAAAATAAGCAAATGCATGAATATGACATTTATGCATGAGTCAATCAAGTCAAAATATTTTATTAGGTTTCTAATAAAGTATCAAATTCTCGATTAGATACAGACCGTGTGAACCCGCAAATATGTCAACCCATTTTGACATATTTATTGTTATTAAATTGATTATTCCAATTGAGTAGAATTTCTTTAGTTTCATAATTGAAGGTAATTAATTTGAATTTAGTTCGTGGATTTTGTTGAATTAAGAATTGTTAATTAATTAAGAATTAATTGAGATTTTAAGTGGTAAAAAGTTAGTTAAAATTTATGTTATTAAGGATTAATTATGATTAAAAATTAATGAAGAATTCATTTAAGTTTATATTGTCACAATTAATTAAAGTTTAAATTATTAAGAGTTAATTAAAGGTTAAATTATTAAGAATTAATTAAAGGTTTAATTATTAAGAATTAATTAAAGGTTTAATTATTAAGAATTAATTAAAGTTATAAGGTTTAAATTATTAAGAATAATTAAGGTTGAAATTATCAAGATTTAATTTAGGTTTAAATAATTATGGTTGAGATTTATTGGTTGCAATTATCAATTAAAGTTTAAATCGTTAACAATTTTGGATCTAATTGCATTATCTCCATTAATTCAAAAATATTTGAATCATCTACTATTTCTTTTTCATTTAACTTTTCAAGTTTGTCTAATACTTCTGCTTTATTTGAATTTTTATAAACCTTATTAAATGTAGTTTTAATTCTAAGAAATTCATCTTTAGAGTTATATTCAGACATTGTATCATTATCTTCATCTTCAAAATCATATTCAGAAATTATATCATTATCTTCATAGTAGGTAGAATAATTTTCAGGACTATTAATTAAAGTTGTAGCATTATATTCAGAAATGGATTGAACATTAATTTCAGAGATATTAGAATTATCAACAATAATTTCATTCGAATTATTAGAGTTATCAGAAAGATTACTAATCACACCTTCATTATTATCCTTAGAATTATCTGAAATATTATTAATTAAGATTTCTTGATTATCCATAGGATTATCAAAATTATTAGAAAATTTATTAATTAAAATATTATCATTAATTTTAAAAATCATAGCATTAATATTACTGATTAAAGAATTAATATTTGGTGTTTTATTATTATCTATGTTGGATCCAATAGTTACTAATTTGTCATGCAATATACTTAACTCATTATGCAAATAATTTAATTTAACAGGAAGATCTAATTTATCAAGACATTGAAAATTGTTGCGAAAATTAATTTTTGTTACCTCCTTTACCGTAGTCGCATTTTTCGGCGTTGTGGATCGAGCCTTTTTCCAGTCTGGGCACTGGTTCTTGTAATATCCAGCTTTTGGCATCTAAAGCAGTGGATGTGGCTCTTGTCCCTCCGAACTCCTGGCGCTGGTACCTCTTTTGCCGCCGGTGGTAAAGATCGAGTTTTACGAGTTGGACACTGGTTTTTATAGTGTCCTCTCTCCCTGCACTTAAAATATATAATATGAAATTTAAAACTGGACATAATTAAAAAAAATACATGTATTCACCCTTGCTCCCCCTCAATTCCCGGCTTTTTTGCTCCTTCGGCTGTTAGTCCGGTGAAGAGCAACCTAGCTCTGATACCACTTGTAGGATCGGTGTCGGTCGATAGAGGGGGGGTGAATATCGACTCAAAAAACTCATCGAAATTTTGTTGGAAAACGCCTTTCTATCAGGGTTAGTACGCAGCGGAAAATAGAAAAAGAAATTAAAGAAAGACAAGATAAACACGTGGGATTTTACTTGGTTCCCAACCCCCAGGGTCAGTACATCCAAGGCTAAGCACTCAATCGTGAGTCCACTAGTGGTCTCCTTTTTGGACTATCTGGAGGCGGAGAAACCCGTCTTACAATTCAAGTTACAAACAAAGAATAAGTAAATTAAATTCGTAAATAAAAAGTAAACCAAACAAAATAGTGAAGATCCGACCAATCCGGAAGTCCGAAGTGTCACGCACTTCTTCCTGGAGCCTCCTTGGTTGCAGATCTTCGACTTGAGCACTTTTGCTTTGCAGAAAATGCTTGGACAGATGTGAAAGTTGATGTCTTGGAATGAGGGGTCGAACCCCTTTATATATAGGCTTCAAGGGTTCCTGAGGCTTATGGGGCGCCTGCCACATTGGGGTCAAAGCCTTATCCAGCACCGAAATTGCGGAAGGGGATAAACCAGTCTTCCCAAGCGTCTGGGAAGCCATAGGCGCCTGGGAGTGAGCTGCCCAAACAGGGGGGCCTGATTCAAGTTAGGCGCCCAAGATGTCCTTCCCAGGTGTGTTTTCTCATGCGTTTACTTTCCTATCTTGCCCCCAACTCCAGGTACCTGCAAGACAACAAATACAAGACAAACATGCAAATAATCTTAGCATTAAAGAATGGTTCTGACTTTGGATATCACCCGAAACCCAAGGTCGAACCGACGCCTAATGTTCCCTTTCCCGGGGTACGCGTCCTTACCTACTCCATACTTGGAGAAGTTACTTTTGCCAACCAGAACCTCCGGTTCGACTTTCGCTTAGCCTCCGAGAACCCAAATCTCGAGACGTCTGACCTTGACCGGTCTCTACTTCTGTTCGTGATCCCCGCTCGACTAAAGCTTTTGCCAACCGGGACCTCCGGCTGGACTTTTGCTCGGCCTTCGAGAACTCGGATCTCGAGACGTCCGACCTCGACCCGTCTCTACTTCTGTCCTCCATCCTCGCTCGGCAAAGACTCCGTTGCCCGATCCCTGACTAGGACATAGTGCTCAGTCCCCCGGACCAAGACTTCGTGCCCAGCTTCACTCACTAGGACTTAGTCCACCTAGCTTCACTGACTAGGATTTCATTCACCTAGCTTCCCTTGCTAGGACCCAGCCTCACTCACTAGGATTTAGTTCACCAAAATCACTCCTTTGGTAGTCATCATGATCCTGACTAGACTTCCTCCAATCTTTAGCTAAATATAATCTCACACCTCAAGTCCGGTGTGGTTTAATCCCTTGGTCAAACTGACCAACCCTAGGTTTTATTCATTCTGCCAAACATCAGATCCTGTTTGGCTAACCCTTTGTCAACCTAATCGAACCTGGGTTTACCCTACCAAACATAAGGTCCTGTTTGGTTTAACCCTTGATCACTTTGACTACATCTTATATTGTCCAACATACATTGTTACTAACTTTAGTATATTGTCAAACATCGAAACCCTAGAGGATGACTGTTCATCACTGATGCATTTTGCACCAACATTGTCTTCTCATTCTTTATTGTTTGGTGACAACATTATAGTTTCATTCACATCGACTGAGTTTAGTATCATCCTTGTTTTGGCCTACGTGGGGTAATCGGTTGATCTTAGATAATAGCATGGAGTCCAAATTTGTTGCTTGGCTATTTGGAGGAAAAGTTGGCAATATAAATAGAACCACGATTCATGATAATATGTGTTTATTAGCCAATCTAAGAAAGATGCTAAAGTGGATGATTTTGTTAGGCTTTATTTATTTTATATTTAACTGTATTATTTTTTCTGTTGGTAACCATTTCACATTTTCACTCCTCAATTTATTATATGATACATTGATAATCTGATGGGGTTCTTTGATTACTTGTGGAGAGATGCAACATATAGATTTTTGTACAACCAAATTATCTTACATACCAGTAATGGCAAAGAAAAGATTAGAAGTAAAATATATGTAAAAGGTTGTATTGTTGGTTTGATGGTGAGTTTTTAATTTTTGAAGTGTGATTGTGATATGTTTCATACTATTATATTAATTAATCTCTTTATGTATTTAGGCATGGTTATATGAAAAAAAATTCTTACGTTTGGATATGCACGTTCTTTATATTATTTTCCCTTGTTGTTTGGCTAGAATAGAGTAAGATTTCAATCAAATGTGATGTTGCTGTGTCACGTCCCCAGAGGCTCATGCTTGCTCGAAAATTAGGCAGCATCTCCCTGTACGACGAACAAGTTGGGATATTTATACATCACTCACAACATATACAATGGCTCAGCCATCACAAATATGAAATAAAACTGAAATAAAACTCTACAATCACGCAGTTAATATCTTTAAGAAAAAAATAAAAATAGCAGAGACGAACATACCAGACCAACAAGATATAGACATCAATATGCTAAAACGATACCAGATAAATAAAATAAATATTAGTTTAGGAATTAAATACGAAAATAAACCAAACACTAAACCAAACTCTGAAGCAAATCGACATGGGGGACTGACAACTAGATCCTCTCCTTACTCCAGGTAATGCATCTACCTGCTACCAGAAATAAAAGTAGATGGTGGGGGTGGTGAGTTGATGGCCCCAAAAGATGCTATCACGAATGTGGGTCTCAAAATTTAGATATTCGTAAAGCTGGAAACCCCTTTTTGCTAACAAAGAATAAAATGTAGTAAAGGGGTCACAGATCGTATTTTTCCTAGGGCTAGTTAAGGTTGTTTGACTCAAGCTCGAGTTTATGTGTCGTCAAATGTTTTTGGGTTTCAAATAAAACTTGGGTTTGGTTTCAATTAGAAATGAAAACTCAATGAAGAGAAAGAAACTTAACTAAATGAACTGAACAAGGTAATGACAACTACTTAACTCAACTAATGGGAAACTTAGTCAACAAATGCAACTTAACCGAATTTTGGAAAACAATTCTGATATCAAATGCAAACCAAATGCTAAGCAATTGAATCAACACAGTAGCTGAATTTCGATTGAAACTAATGCAAGAACTTCAAACCTAATTGCAGCAATGACACTTGATACTAATGCCGAAATTAAAATTTAAATGCAGTAACAAGCTAGATGTGAAACAACCTGTTTTCAAGTTCAATAACACACTGAAAGTAACATTTAACTTGATACCAAACACTGCGTAAACTGCACTTGATACAAAGTGCAGCATTGAGACACACTTGATACCGAGAGGAGTGAACTTATGTGCCAAAACTGAACTAAATGCAGAACTATAAACTGATGTAAAGCAAATGACTTTGAAGCAAACAAATCAACTGCAGAATTCAGAAGCAATTGAATGCTGAGTCACTACTTTTTAAGAGCTGAACTTGATGTGCCGAAATGAACTGATCAATACAAAAACAAGCTGAATGCGAAAATGAATGAAAAACTTCAGTAATCAAACTCAAAGCAAAGATTTGCAAACTAGCTGCAATGTTCAGGAACAAGCCAATGCAGGATTGGATGAAGAAATTCAGAAACAACTGAATGCAAAGCAAGCTGATACGCAGGAAAAAAACTGAATTTTAGAAACAATTCTAATGCAGAAATGAAATGCAGGGAAACAGAAACTGTATGCAGAAATTCGGCAGCAAAGTGGACGCAGGACAAGCAAACGAGCTGAAATTGGTGCACTAATCTAAAGATTCAGAAAAGCTTAAGTAGAACTAATGTTTACTTGACACAAATTCAGAAGCTATCAGAAATAGAGCTGAAACTGATACGCAAGAACAAACTAATACGCAACAGCTAAACAAAATTACAGAAATGAAACTCAATTCAGAAATGATTCAAGTGCGAAGTGAAATGATCTAGTGCAATTGTTGACTACACAAACAATCTAACTGATTAACTTGGAGAACTGAAATCTAATTAAAGCAGATACAATTCAGAAAAGAAAGCTAAAGCAGCTGATACAAAGTTCAGAAATGGCATTGCTTGCAGAAATCAAAATTACTGATAAGAACTAGAATTTGTAAAGAAACTAAGCATCGATCCACTCCTTAGCTCAAGTTCTTCTTGCCGTCACACAAGAGTGAGCCTCAAACCCGTAAGCTCAACAAATCACTGGGAAAACTGTCTCTGCGAATCAATCCAACTCAAACTCTGCTCAAATCTGAAAAACTCATTCGATCTCTTCAATCTCGCTGTGGTTGATTGCGACGATGGCTTGGGGATGATCAGAGCACTCCAGAGGACCCTCCGGCTAGCTCAGATGGATGAAAATGGTACACAAGTGAGACCAAGGTAATCAAATGGCAGCACTGATGAAACCTCACTCAGCTATGTTCTTGGGGCAAATTGGAGCTGGAATCTTCATGGAGAGATCTTCCCAATGATCTAGAACTTGATCCAATGAAGAAATTGATGCGGTCACGCCCTCGGATGAAGCAAACTCGAAGAAGAAATGAAGAACACTCGAAGAAGATGAAGACATCGGCGAAGTCGCGACACTGCGACCTGGGGAGAAATTAAGTTTATATAGTTTGAATTGGACGACTCAGATTGTTCAGGACAGATCCAACGGTTAGATTTCAACCGATCAAACCCAATCTCTCCAGATCTCAATCATGGTTTGGGATCTGCCTCGGAGTAGCTCGGATCTTCCAGATTTTCAACGGATGGTTCAGATCAACCTGATCTTTGAATAGACGATCTAGATCCTCTTGGCTTGATCCAACGGCTGGATCTTCTCTGATTTACCCCTAAACCTCAAGATCTCATTATGAAGGTCAGATCTACCTTTCCCCAGCTGGGATCCATCTGATTTGCTCTTGATGATCCAGATCTGCTTATCTTCTGAATGGACGGCTCACAGTTCTCCAGAGCTTGATCGCCTTGATCTGAGCCTGATTTTGACCAATCTTGACCTCGGTCCATGATCCTTTCAAAGCCTACAAACATAGATTCATAATTAAGTTCCAAAATCTTTCAAATGTATAAAGATTCGCAATAAAGCCCAAAATAAAACTAATCTATAGAACCTAAGGTAAATTCAAGGTTAAGCATGTAAAATATGGGTCAAACATGGATTTTAGAGTCTGAAATAGTCAACAAAATAGTACTTATCAACTCCCCCACACTTAAACTTGAGCATCTTACGAAAACTACTAAATATGTATCCCCTAGATTTTCTCAAACATAAATAGAAGCAATTGAAAAGAAATTACCTAAGGTTGCCAATTCTCAAAAAATCTAAGCTCTATGGATTAGTATCTCGTCCTTAAATCAACAACTTAGCAATTTCATCCTTCATGATTCATTGAGATGAATTTAACTCACTAAGCCTTTCAAGGGAAATGTTGGTGGCTCTCTTCTTGAGTTCTAAATGCATGATGAAAGTGGAGCTCACTCAAACACACATGCTTTTTGCACTACCATAGGCTTGCTTGTTATCTACTCTCCACCATTATTCATGATTCGGATCCACATCTACAAAAGTTTATTTCAAACAAGCTAAAGACATATAAAATGGAAGAATGAAGTGAAAGCTAAGAAAATAGAGAAATGGATGAAATGAGAAACTTGGTTGCTCAAGAATATTTCTAATGCACTTTGCCCTCTTTATAGTCTTCTATTGAAGTCAAAAGTGTGGTGGAGTAAGAATTTGGATAATGCCTTTGATTTGGATGAAGAAAACCCCATTGGTCTCAATGTGCCAACACTTCAATTGAGTGCCATTTTGTTTCCCTTTGCTCTTGTTTTCTGCTTTAATGATCAGCTGCTACTTTCTGTTTTAGTTCTTCATTTTGTTCAGTCATGATGTGCTCAACTCCCAAATCCTTATCAGAATCAGCTCCAATCCTTTCTAGTGCCGTGAGCTTCAAAGGAGTTGCTACTTCCTGTTTTTACTCTGCATTTTGTTTGTTGCTGCAGTCAATTAGTTTCTGAAATTTTTTACAGCTTCAGAATTTTGTACCTAATGGAACTCCAACAAACTGATTGATATCAGCTTGTATCTCAGTCGAGTTGCTTCTGTAATTCAGTGTGTTTTTTTCCTTTAGTTTCCAACTCTTCTTCTTTTCCATAGCTGCAATTTTTTTCTTTTCAGCTTACAAACTATTCTTTTTTTTCTTTCTTCAAGTTTCAACTTCATGGCAATTAATTTCAAACCTTGCAACTCTCTGATTTCTTCAAAACAATTAGCATCAACTAGTAGTGGAGAAATTGATCCAAGCTGTTTCGGATTCCAGCTTCACTGCATTTTTCCTTTCTCTGTTCTGATCTAAAACATCCAAGAAGCCACAATTTCTGTTTTGATCAGCAGTGGATATACTCAACACTCTTTTGATACATTTATGTACTTCATTCCGTGATTCACAGCCTTGAGAAAACCAAATTCAGTCTCAAGTTGATACAAAACTGTCTCACTAGCATTCCAACTGTTTTTCCCCTTTCTTCTTCTCTAGCTGCATTTTCAGCTCAAATTCTCAACCTTGCTGCTCTCCAGAATTCCTGATCACTTGTCAGCAACCCTTTCAATTCCATTTCGGTTAAACAACTCCACTTACTGATTTCTTTCTAGCACTTTTCAGAACTTCTTTGCAATTAAACTGCACATGTTTCAGCCGGATTCACAATGAAAGAACAACTTCACCTCCAATTCATAACTGAATTTTTCACTTGTTTTTGATATCAACTCAACTCAAATTGGCATCTTACAACATAATGCCAAAACATTAGCCACCTCCCAAACTCAAATTGGCACTTGGTTTTTTTATTCACTTTGGCACAAAATTTTTTTCTTTTGCGTGCCACTTCTTTTCTCTTTTTCTTGTTCAGTTTTTTTTTCATTGCGTGCCACTTTGATCTTCAACTTATAATAAGGAATCTAGATGCCTCAATTGTTTTCCTTCTTAACTACTTCCTCCCACTTGATCTATCTTGATACCAAACTCAACTCAACTTGGCACCTTTTGGCTTCAACCGCAAAGATTTTTTTCCTTCTTGACATGAAATGCCTCTTTGATACAAAATATTTCCAAAACACTAGCCACCTCCCTCACACTTGATCGTTTGTCCGTCTCGGGCAAAGTAACATCAAGAAACATCCCAAACAAACAAGTTCATAGAAAAGTGTGATTAAGAGTAGGAAATATAGAAAGTAAAATAGAAAAGATTATGTATCAAGTACGATTATTGCTAAAAATGATATGGAAAAGAGAAACAAATTGATTAGCCTCTATAGATGTGATCCAATCATTTAAATATGGTTTTGAAAGAACCTAAGCAAGTTCTAGAGTACAATCACATGTGTGTGTCACAAAAATAAAGCTAATTCTCACTAGGTACAAATAACTCATCTCAAGTCATCACTTTAGAATCTAAAGCCAAGTACTACTCAAGCATCCAAGAATTCATCCATTAGCTCAATCCTTAAGTTTTAACAACCAAATTTAATTTATTTTCAAGAGACTCTAAAATGACATGAAGATAACCTATAGGGATACATTTATTCCTATTCACTAAGAAAAAGTGCTAAAAGAAATAACATAGTATTTACAATGTCTATTTATTCATTCTATTTTACCTAAGAATTTATTATCAACAACTCGCTTCCAAAAAGAAAAATTTACTCCTAGAAACATGAAAATGATATATACAAGGAAAGGTAAGTGCAAGAAAAGTAAACTCCCCTTAAGTTGGGTAGATAGCGTCCTTGATGTACAAACCATCCACCTCTAGCTCCTTTAATTCTTCAAAATACTTTTTGAGCCGGTGGCCATTGACTTTCCACACAAAATCATTAGCTTCCTCCCTAATTTCAACAACTCCATAGGGAAAAATGTTAGTTACAATAAATAGACCATCCCACCTTGACCTTAACTTACCTCTTATCAATTTGAGTCTTGATTTATACAATAAGACCTTGTCACCAATTTGGAAATCTTTTTTCAAGATGTGCTTGTTATGGAAATTTTTGGTCTTTTCCTTGTAGATCCTTGAATTTTCAAATGCTTCTAGCCGAATCTCTTCAAGCTCTTGAAGTTGCAATTTTCTTTCTTCTCCCACCTTGGTAGCATCGAAATTACAAGCCTTCACTGCCCAATATGCTTTGTGCTC
The DNA here is from genome assembly GCA_024364735.1 of Boesenbergia rotunda. Classification (NCBI taxonomy): domain Eukaryota; kingdom Viridiplantae; phylum Streptophyta; class Magnoliopsida; order Zingiberales; family Zingiberaceae; genus Boesenbergia; species Boesenbergia rotunda. The sequence goes on from JAGFNQ010004961.1 coordinate 230,058, forward strand.
TATTTCCACGGGGAGATGACAAGCTTTACCATAGACCAAGCGGTAGGGAGACATGCCAATCGGAGTCTTGAATGCCCTTCTATAGGCCCAAAGTGCATCATCTAGCCTTTTGCTCCAATCCTTTCTAGTGGGCCCAACAGTCTTTTCCAAAATAGATTTAATCTCTCTGTTAGAAATTTCAGCCTGTCCATTTGTTTGGGGATGGTAGGATGTAGAAACCTTATGTATAACCTCATATTTACTAAGCAATGCCTTCATGTGTTTATTGCAAAAATGAGATCCTTGGTCACTTATTATGGCTCTTGGAATTCCAAACCTGCAGAAAATGTGTGACCTAACAAAACTAACAACAACAGAAGAATCATCAGTCTTGGAGGGAATAGCCTCCACCCATTTAGAAACATAATCCACAGCAAGTAAAATATACAAATAACCATAAGATGTAGGAAAAGGTCCCATAAAATCTATTCCCCAAACATCAAAAATCTCACAGAAAAGTATAGCGTTTTGGGGCATCTCATTTCTCGCTCCTATGTTCCCAGTTCGCTGACATCTATCACAATTTTTATAAAATACATATGAATCATGAAATAGGGTGGGCCAGTACAATCCACACTCTAGCACTTTCCTAGCAGTTCTTTGGGGTCCAAAATGCCCCCCACAAGCTGATGAATGGCAAAATGTAAGGACAGAAGAAAACTCATGATCTGGTACGCATCTCCTAATTATTTGATCATTACAAAACTTCCATAAATAAGAATCATCCCACACATAGAATTTTGCATCGCTTTTAAGTTTATCTTTTTAAGCTTTAGAAAAATGTGTGGGAAAAACACGTGCTACCAAAAAATTAACTAGGTCTGCATACCAAGGTGTCTCACCATGTACTGCAATAAGGTGCTCATCTCTAAAATCATCGTCAATGGTGGTAGGAGATCCATCTCCTTCAATTCTGCTCAAGTGATCTGCAACTAGGTTTTCTTTACCACTTCTATCTCTGATCTCCAGGTCAAATTCTTGGAGCAGGAGCATCCATCTGATCAGTCTAGGTTTAGCATCAGGCTTTTTCAACAAGTATTTTAGAGCTGCATGATCAGAAAAAATAATAACATGTGAGCACAATAAATAAGATCTGAAACGGTCTAAAGCAAAAACTATGGCAAGAAGCTCCTTTTCAGTGGTGGTGTAGTTTGCTTGGGCGGCATCTAGGGTTTTGGAGGCATAGCAGATGACATGAGGTGCTCCATCAACCCTCTGTGCTAGAACAGCTCCCACTGCAAAATTAGATGCATCACACATTAATTCAAAGGGTAAATTCCAATCAGGTGATTTAATAATAGGAGCTGAGGTAAGAGCCTCCCTGAGTCTGTGAAAAGCTTCTTTGCACTTATCATCAAAACAAAAATCCACCTCTTTTTGCAACAGTCTCGTCAAGGGTCGAGCAATATCACTAAAGTCTCTAATAAATCTGCGGTAGAAACCTGCATGTCCAAGAAAAGCACGAACGTCCCGTACGCATACGGGGTAAGATAAAGAAGAAATAACACTTATTTTTGCAGGATCTACCTCTATACCTCTTCTAGAGACTATATGTCCAAGTACAATACCATGCTCTACCATGAAGTGACATTTTTCAAAATTAAGCACAAGGTTAGTCTCAATGCAACGGTGTAAAACCCTAGATAAATTTTCTAAGCATGAATCAAAAGACGTGCCAAAAACTGAAAAATCATCCATAAATATCTCCATACAATGCTCTAACAACTCACCAAATATACTTACCATGCATCGCTGAAATGTTCCTGGTGCGTTGCAGAGTCCAAAAGGCATCCGTCTGTAGGCAAAAGTGCCAAAGGGGCAAGTGAATGTAGTCTTCTCTTGGTCCTCTGGATTTATACAAATCTGGAAGTAGCCTGAATAACCATCCAAAAAATAATAATGGGACTTCCCTGCCAGTCTTTCAAGCATCTGATCAATAAAGGGTAAAGGGAAGTGATCTTTCCTTGTGACCTTGTTGAGCTTCCTGTAATCAATGCAGACTCTCCAGGAATTCTTAACTCTGGTGGGCACTAGTTCGTTGCTTCCATCTTCCACCACTGTCACTCCAGATTTCTTAGGCACCACGTGTATGGGACTCACCCACTGACTATCAGAATGGGGTAAATGATACCCGCCTGTAGAAGTCGAGTCACCTCTTTCTTTACAACGTCTAAAATAAGTGGATTAAGTCTCCTTTGTGGCTGCCTCATGGGTTTAACATTTTCTTCCAAGAATATCCTGTGCATACAGATAGCTGGGCTGATACCTGGTATATCTGATAAAGTCCACCCAATTGCCTTCTTATAATGCCTCAGGACTTACAATAATTTCTCTTCCTGCTCTGACTCCAAATGCTGTGCAATAATCACTGGAAAATTCTGCTCCTCTCCTAGGTACACATACTTCATATGGTTTGGAAGTAGCTTAAGCTCAATCTGTCCCTGCTCAGTGGGTATGAGTGATCCTTGGGGCTCTGTGCAATCCCCTACACTATCATATCTATGCTCTGAATCCTCTGCAATCTCAATAGAAGTAGGTGATCCTTGGGGCTCTGTGCAATCCACTACACTTAGAAAATCCTCACCAACTGGAAGTGAATCTGAAATATCCTCAGTCTCCATAGTAAGTACTCCCTCAGCCTCCTCTGAATAAATAACTCCTCCAGAAAAATCATGTAGAACTACCTCAGCCACTAACTCTGTATCAACCAGTCCATCCAAAATGTCAATGCTTATAATAGAGTGATCTTCCCTAGGGTACTTCATGGCATCGAAAATACTAAACTGGACTACTGTGTCCCCCACTTCCATCGAAAGTGTTCCAGCATAAACGTTAATTTTTGTCCTGGCCATCTTCAGAAAAGGCCTCCCAAGGATAAGTGGGGATCTATGTGCAAGATAGTCTCCTTCCATGTCTAGAATGTAGAAGTCTGCAGGGAAAATCAACTCTTTAACTCTTACCAAAACATCTTCAATAACTCCTGCTGGATGGGTCTGGCTTCTATCTGCTAACTGAATTACCACTCCAGTGGGCTGTAGAGGGCCAATGCCAAGCATCTGGAAGACCGATCTGGGCATTACATTGATGGAGGCTCCCAAGTCTAACATGGCGTCATGAAACATAGTCCTCCCTATCTCACATGATACAGTAAAAACTCCAGGGTCTTCACACTTTTGAGGTATGGCATGGATGAGTGCTAAAACATTTTTCCCCAAGCTGACCAACTCATTCTCCTTAAGCTTCTTCTTGTGAACGCATAGATCTTTCAAAAATTTTACATACTTAGGAATATGTTTAATCATGGTCAACAGGGGTACATTAATTTCTACTTTGCTAAAAAGTTTTACCAGCTCATTGTACTCTTTGGCTTTCTCCTCCTCCATTTGCCTTTTGGCTTGAGTTTTCCACTGTGGAAAGGGCAAGAGAACTCTCATTTCTTCTTCTTGAACTGAAATTGGAGGGGCTGAAAATGTAGGTGCTGCCCCACTTGATGTAGTTGCTGTGATGATGGTTTCGGCACTGATTTCTCCTTCATTTTCCACCAAAATTACAGGATTACTTGATGAAGGAGTTGAGCACGGACTAGGGGTGGAACCAACTGATTTTGAAGTGATTCTAGGGCTGATCGGTGCTGAAATTGTAGGTGCTGCCCTGTTTTCAGAAAAATCTGCTCTTGGACTCTTTTGAGATTAAGTAACCTTCCCACTCCTCAAAGTAATAGCACTAACATTTCCCTTTGGATTGGGAATAGCTTGAGAAGGTAATTGGCTTGATCCTTGAGCTTGACTTTGATTTATCCCACTAGCCAATTGTCCTATTTGCCTTTCGAGGTTTTGTATGGCAGGATCATTCCTTTGTTGATGTTGTAAAATTTGTTGAAACATCTCTTCTATCCTCTGTTGTGGCACATTTCCCCCACTAGAACTTCCATAGCCCCCTTGGTTAGCATAGGGCTTTGATTGACCTTGAAATAATGAAGTAGTCGGCTGAAAAATATTACCCTGCTGTGGTTGGAATTGGGGCTGTTGGGGCTGATAGGAGGGCTGAAAATGTTGTTGATAGGGCTGATAATTAGGCTGGAATGATGGTTGAACTTGCTGAGAATTATAGCCCTGAAAATTCTGGTTTTGAAGTGGAAATTGCTGTGGTGAGGACTGAAATTGAATAGGCTGGAAATTCTGATTCGAGGGCTGGAAATTTTGATTGTAAGGCTGTGAGGGTTGGAAAACTTGCTGGTTTTGAGGTTGGAACGTCTGAAATGTTTGAAAACCTTGCTGCCCTTGCTGAAATGGCTGGAATTGAGGCTAATTGCTGAAATTGCTGCTGAGGTTGCTGATATGTTGGCTGAAATGGCTGAATTTGGGGCTGGAATTGCTGCTGAGGTTGCTGCGTTTGCTGGAATTGCTGTTGTGGTTGCTGGAATTGCTGTTGTGAGGGGTTTTGTTGGTAGAAAGAATTTTCATATTTCAGATTTGGATGATCCCTCCAACCAGGGTTATAAGTAGAAGAATAAGGGTTATTCCGGGCTTGAAATTGTCTCCTAACCAATGCCGCTATTGTCTCATCTTGTTGGAGGTTGGGACATGAATCTGAATTATGTTCCTGACTAGAGCAAATACCACATACCCTCATCACTTGGTTAGCTTGTGGAGGTGCCGAAAGATTTGGATTTTGACTTGCATTATTAACAGACATTTGCTTTATCAATGATGTGAGCTCTACCAAGAATTCTTAATCTCCCTTTGTTCATTAGAAGCCACCTGGACCTCATTCACTCCTCTGGTGGACAATGCTCTGCTTCCAAACTGCTGTGAGTTCTCTACCATGTTAGAAATCAACTCCCTAGCTTGATCCGGGGTTTTGTTAACTAGGGCTCCTCCAGCTGCAGCATCTATCATAATCCTATCCATCTGCAATAATCCCTCATAGAAGTACTGAATAAGGAGCTGCTTGCTGATCTGGTACTGTGGGCAACTGGAGCATAACTTGTTAAATCTCTCCCAGTAGTCATAAAGAGTCTCCCCCACCACTTGCTGTATACCACATATGCTCTTTCTAATGATTGCAGTTCTGGAGGCTGGGAAATATTTTTCTAGAAACGCCTTCTTCATGGAAATCCAGCTAGACACGTGCCCAGTAGGTAAATAGTAGAACCAATCCTTTGCTGCTCCAGTTAGGGAAAAGGGAAAAGCCCTCAGCTTGATATCTTCCTCTGAAATACCCTGAGGCTTCATGGTGGAGCAGACAACGTGAAACTCATGCAGGTGTCTATTTGGATCTTCTCCAGATAATCCTTGAAATTTAGGTAACAAGTGGATGAGTCCAGATCTAAGCTCAAAATCGCCAGTCAGCTCTGGATAAGTAATACTGGAATACTGAAAAGTGTCATCTGGTGCTGCAAGTTCTTTCATGGTCTTCTGGTGGTCTGCCATGATAATGCCTGAATGAGTGGGAATAAACTGAAGAGGAGGAATATCAGTACTCTCTGAAATTATGCCTTGGCTCCTCCTTGCTCTGAAAGTTCTCTCAATTTCCCTGCTGACCTGGTCATAAAATAAACAAATCGCAGCAAATGTGTATGGAAAAATGAAACAGATAAAGTAAATCACAAGATATAGTAGTAAGCGCAAAAATGGATCAAGAAAAATATGAAATAAGCACACAATTAAAAATCAAACAACTCAACGGCGCCAAAAATTTTGATGGCCCCAAAAGATGATGTCACGAATGTGGGTCTCAAAATTTAGATATTCGTAAAGCTGGAAACCCATTTTTGCTAACAAAGAATAAAATGTAGTAAAGGGGTCACAGATCGTATTTTTCCTAGGGCTAGTTAAGGTTGTTTGACTCAAGCTCGAGTTTATGTGTCGTTAAATGTTTTTGGGTTTCAAATAAAACTTGGGTTTGGTTTCAATTAGAAATGAAAACTCAATGAAAAGAAAGAAACTTAACTAAATGAACTAAACAAGGTAATGGCAACTACTTAACTCAACTAATGGGAAAAATTAGTCAACAAATACAACTTAACCGAATTTTGGAAAACAATTCTGATATCAAATGCAAACCAAATGCTAAACAATTGAATCAACACAGTAGCTAAATTTCGATTGAAACTAATGCAAGAACTTCAAACCTAATTGCAGCAATGACACTTGATACTAATGCCGAAATTAAAATTTAAATGCAGTAACAAGCTAGATGTGAAACAACCTGTTTTCAAGTTCAATAACACACTGAAAGTAACATTTAACTTGATACCAAACACTGCCTAAACTGCACTTGATACAAAGTGCAGCATTGAGACACACTTGATACCGAGAGGAGTGAACTTATGTGCCAAAACTGAACTAAATGCAGAACTATAAACTGATGTAAAGCAAATGACTTTGAAGCAAACAAATCAACTGCAGAATTCAGAAGCAATTGAATGTTGAGTCACTACTTTTTAAGAGCTAAACTTGATGTGCCGAAATGAACTGATCAATACAAAAACAAGCTGCATGCGAAAATGAATGAAAAACTTCAGTAATCAAACTCAAAGCAAAGATTTGCAAACTAGCTGCAATGTTCAGGAACAAGCCAATGCAGGATTGGATGAAGAAATTCAGAAACAAAACTAAATGCGAAGCAAGCTGATACGCAGGAAAAAAAACTGAATTTTAGAAACAATTCTAATGCAGAAATGAAATGCAGGGAAACAGAAACTGTATACAGAAATTCGGTAGCAAAGTGGACGCAGGACAAGCAAACGAGCTGAAATTGGTGCACTATTCTAAAGATTCAGAAAAGCTTAAGTAGAACTAATGTTTACTTGACACAAATTCAGAAGCTATCAGAAATAGAGCTGAAACTGATACGCAAGAACAAACTGATACGCAACAGCTAAACAAAATTACAGAAATAAAACTCAATTCAGAAATGATTCAAGTGCGAAGTGAAATGATCTAGTGCAATTGTTCACTACACAAACAAACTAACTGATTAACTTGGAGAACTGAAATCTAATTAAAGCATATACAATTCAGAAAAGAAAGCTAAGCAGCTGATACAAAGTTCAGAAATGGCATTGCTTGCAGAAATCGAAATTACTGATAAGAATTAGAATTTGCAAAGAAACTAAGCATCGATCCACTCCTTAGCTCAAGTTCTTCTTGCCGTCACACAAGAGTGAGCCTTGAACACGTAAGCTCAACAAATCGCTGGGAAAACTGTCTCTGCGAATCAATCCAACTCAAACTCTGCTCAAATATGAAAAACCCATTCGATCTCTTTAATCTCGCTGTGGTTGATTGCGACGATGGCTTGGGGATGATCAGTGCACTCCAGAAGACCCTCCGGCTAGCTCAGATGGATGAAAATGGTACACAACTGAGACCAAGGTAATCAAATGACAGCACTGATGAAACCTCACTCAGCTATGTTCTTGGGGCAAATTGGAGCTGGAATCTTCACGGAGAGATCTTCCCAATGATCTAGAACTTGATCCAATGAAGAAATTGATGCGGTCACGCCCTCGGATGAAGCAAACTCGAAGAAGAAATGAAGAACACTCGAAGAAGATGAAGACAGCGGCGATGACACGACACTGCGACCTGGGGAGAAATTAAGTTTATATAGTTTGAATCGGACGGCTCAGATTGTTCAGGACAGATCCAACGGTTAGATTTCAACCGATCAAACCCAATCTCTCCAGATCTCAATCACGGTTTGGGATCTGCCTCGGGGTAGCTCGGATCTTCCAGATTTGCAACGGATGGTTCAGATCAACCTGATCTTTGAATAGACGATCTAGATCCTCTTGGCTTGATCCAATGGCTGGATCTTCTCCGATTTACCCCTAAACCTCCAAATCTCATTATGAAGGTCAGATCTACCTTTCCCCAGCTGGGATCCATCTGATTTGCTCTGGATGATCCAGATCTGCTTATTTTCTAAATGGACGGCTCATAGTTCTCCAGAGCTTGATCGCCTTGATCTGAGCCTGATTCTGACCAATCTTGACGTCGGTCCATGATCCTTTCAAAGCCTACAAACATAGATTCACAATTAAGTTCCAAAATCTTTCAAATATATAATGATTTGCAATAAAACCCAAAATAAAACTAATCTATAGAACCTAGGGTAAATTCAAGGTTAAGCATGTAAAATATAGGTCAAACATGGATTTTAGAGTCTGAAATAGTCAACAAAATAGTACTTATCATGAGTCCAGACGAATTTTACGGGTATAAGAGTAGACAAATGCATGACATAGCAAAAAGATATAATAAGCAACAGCAACAATGATGTACAGTCTCTAGGAAATATAAGAAAAGCTAAGCATGTATGAAAATCGAGTGATAACATAATATCGAAATATACATGCATGTCAACCAAATGTAGCAATCATAGCTCATATAAATGCATCAAACACAAGAAAATGCATAAGGTAATAAATGCACATGATGTAATGATATATGTCACCCCTGATATGCTAGTCAAGCCGCCAACACATCACATCTCTGTGGCCGAGTGGGTATGGTTGTGACAACTATACACACTCCAACGAATACCACTAGAATATGTGGTTAAGTGGATAGGATACTGGGGAGCCAACTACTCTAAAACCCCGAGATATATGGGGAGCCACCAACAGCTCTGATATCCCTCGGAAACAACAGTGAGGGTGTCAACTGCTTGCCTACAACTCCAACATCCACTGTACATGAATGGTCGAGTAAGACGTAACAGGACAGTTGCTCACATTCTAGTAACTACCACGACGAGTGGTTGAGTGGCGAAGCAACTAAATGACTGACGATGGTTTAACCATATAGAAGCCAACAGTCGTCAGTATGCAACGGTTCTGATATGGTGCATGATACAAAATGCACAAACACCCGAATAACAATGATGCAACGATATAAGCAACAAGTACCAGAAACCAACAAATATGAAACTAAACTACTAGGTCTACTAGGTAGAGTATCTCTAATGCCAACAAATCTAGTTGTGTTTTAATGAACATTTTCAATTACTCGTGTACAAGCGGTACTTTACAGAATAGAAAACCAACGATGAGACTGTACGGATATAAAATACGATTAACCTGAAGATCAAACGAAGAAAGTATCAATGGTTGATATTAAAAGAAGCAACAGCAAAGAACAAGATCAAGGAGTCCTAGTCAGACATAAAGAGTCATGCATTTAAGACAAATGAACTACAAGAATACAAAGGAGTACCTGTCTTATTTGTAGAACGTGACCAGAAAAGACCCCACCTCCAAAGTCTCGTATCAATTTAGGATCTTGTATTAAGGATTAAGTTATAAACAAATTTACTAAAATAGCAAACTACATATAAACAAATTAGGATAAAATCTAATTATCTCCTTCACTTGCTAAATACAAACTAAATAATTAACTCCTAATTAACTCGATCATCACGATTAGTTCACTTTAGTTTTGCCCCAAATACAGAACACCTCACCACTAGGGAAAATCAATAAAATTCACCACAAGATAAACCACAGACAAGTTCCAATACACAAGCTCACAACAGTGACCTTTCACAGATTCTACGTGCTTCCAATTCCCAATACAATTCCAACCACTCCTATAGCCTACAGCTAAGGGAAGAAAAGATTAAAGGTAAAACCCAATGAGAAACACCTCGACAACTCATCCCATCAGAGCAAAACATTAACTCAACCAAGAACATCTCCCCTTCTTCAAAGGTTCACGGCAAGGAAATATGAAAGAGGTCCTATCCAGGCATTTATTTACCTTGGCCATGCAACTACATAGAAAGTACTTTCAACGTGTGAAACATATCAGCATAACTTCTGAAACTGTAAGATGAAAAAGGAAAAGTATATGCACTCCTAAATTTGCTGCATTCACAGAGACCTCCAAAATAAAACCTAACAAAAGTTTCCTTACCTCAATTGGCCACGACAAGGGACTCACTGATGCCTCCAGCTCCTTGCTTTGATCGCTGGCCTTAGAGTGGAAGAAACTGGATCGTGCGGCGACGTCCGCTAGGGTTCCATGTGAGGGCAAGACGCGACCCGGGAGACAGGGTGCTCGACACCTCGTTCGTGGGTGTCGAAGCAAACGAAGAAGAAGAAGAAGAAGAAATCGGCGAAGAGGAAGTGCGGCACAGGGGGAAACTGCTCGCGCGTGATGGGTTCGACGTCGGGGAAGAAAACGGCAGAAAAGAAGACTTTCGGGAGGAAAAGTAGGTTTTTATGTTTTTTTGGCTTTTTGCAAAAAGGTCCTCCAAGTTTTAGTATTCTAAAAAAGACTCTAATTTTGGGCTTTTAAGCTTTTAACCCCCCCTCCAAACTTTCGGTATTTAACATGCTGAGAGATTATTTATAAGCATTGATTTTAGTAGTTATCATAACATGGCATAAAATATGAAATCTAACATGACATAAATCAGGACATTTAACATAACATAGATCATGTCATAGTTGTCATAAATTTAGAAATAAATATGATAAAAAATTTAGTTTCCATCAACCATAATCTAATTCCATATTGTTTAAGAAATATTTTCCAAATGAATAATGATTGGGAGAGTGAAAATGGGAGAGTGAAAATCATAGTAAATGACGTGGCACCTTGCATATATGATCTCTGATGGTTCACCGTGCCCCCCAGGGTATAGTTTGATTCGGGGCGGCGGCCGGAGGCCACCGATAGTGTCCAAGCGATAATCGGACGTGTACATATAAAGTGACAGTCATGCCACATCATGCCACATCATTTACTATGATTTTCACTCTCCCATTTTCACTCTCCCTATCATTGTTCTTTTCAAATTGTGAAGATTCTAATCAAATTAGGAGACAAATTCCTAAATTGAATTTCTGAACAAATTAGGAAATTATTTCAAGATTGGAATTCCTAATAAATTAGAAAATATTTTCAAAATTAGAATTTTTAACAAATTAGGAAATTATTTCAAGATTGGAATTTCCTAATAAATTAAGAAATATTTTCAAAATTAGAATTTTTTAACAAATTAGGAAATATTTCAAAAAAAATAGATTTCCTTACAAATTAGGAAATTATTCCTAAATTGAACTTTCTTATTAAATTAGAAAATTATTCCTAGATTGGAATTTTCTAACAAATTAGGAAATATTTTCAAAATTAGAATTTCCTAACAGATTAGGAAATATTTCAAAATGGATTTCCTAACAAATTAGGAAATATTTTCAAATTGAAATTTTTTATATCGAATTAGGAAACAATTTCCACAACCAAAATTACCTAAAGTTTCCATAACTAACTTTGACAACTTACGCATGAAAACACTGATATATGTTTTATGTCAAAATACACAATGGTTTGATACCACTATTGAGTGTCTCTATGCGCATTTTAAAATTTTATTTTTTAAACATGCAGTGGAAGTATAATAATTTCTAAATTATTATAACATGTGCATCATACATATACAAGATACAACATATGTAGACATAGTTATAAAACATAAATTTCATAAAAGGAAATTATACCTGTTGAATGATGTTGAGCGGGAATGACATCAACTAACAAACTTAACGAAGGTTGCCTCTATCGATATCCATGCAAGATAGCCATGAGTTTTTCACCTCTGATCGGTACTAGTCAAGCGTGGAGGGAAAGCGATCCGAGAGAGAACTCTGACTCAACTTGGTGTTTAGTGGCTCGAAGCAACCCAGCAACACCAAGGGAGATCCGGCCTCGGGAGAAGGCCAATCAAAGGATATCTGACGCCCGTTGTGGTTGCCAGTGGTGGCTCCTGGTTTGGCGGACTGTGGCCGACGGTGGGGTGGTCGGTCAACGACATGTGGGCAGAAGGCTGGCGACTAGGTGGCTTGGGTGGCGGCAACAAAAAGGTCTTTCTTCTTGTTGGGTGGCTGCAAAAGGGAGGGGGAGAGGAGAGAAGAGCTCTAATCTCTATTAGTTTTCTCCAAATAATAAATTTTTTTCTCATCTCCTCATGGAGGGGTATATATATACCTCTTCGATGACTTGGGAAGCAAATCATCTCTCAAACCCAATAAGCAAACCAACTTGATCAATTATCATTAAGTTTAGCTCAAAACCAAACTATCAATCATGGTTCATAACTAAACCAAACCCTTTTGGTTTATTTTAAAGCATCTTGGTTTATAACTAAACCAAATTCTCTTGATTTATTATTAAACTATAACGAATCCATCCCGCTTACACTTGGTGTGCTCCACCGTCGCTTACATCCAACAAATATCTTCCATATTTCTTCCTCATATGATCCTATCAAACTTAGTTTCTCTCGATATGAGAATTAAATTCACAAACTTATCTTATGTCTTTTGGATATACTCGTAGTCTATGTGACCTAATAGATTCTGGCTTATATTGGTCGTTCATAATTAACGATTAATTATGAACCAATAATGAATGTTACCTAGTAGTATATTATGATCCCCATTAACCAAAAAATTATAGTTGATTCTAGAATCACTTCCAAACCTTTCAACAGCTACAATAATTCGCGCGTCTATTCCTTTCAGTCATCTTATACTCGCTTGGTTCAGGACATGATCTAAGTGTTAGTCCCTACAAGGCTGACTATGTCACACCTAGTCCAAGAAGATCATCCTTGTTGGAGATCGGTGCGCCAACTAGAGGAGGGTGAATAGCCCGTTGCCCTCAATGCGTCAATTTTTTCCTACAAGTGTTAGCGTGCGCAAGAGAAAATATAAATTACAAATTAGAACAATGCTAACACCAAACCATTACGTGGTTCAGAGATGATACTCCTACTCCATGGCTATCTGTAAGGTGGACGATCCCGATCCGTCGGTGGATGAGTCCCCGGAAGACCTCCGGCTAGCTCGTGTAACTCCTTGTGGGTGGAAAAATCTCGTCACAACCTGCAACACTCACCTGAGCATTTAGACTACTAATTGACCTTTAACCAAAGCCAATTTTGTCAACCCTAGCCAGCTAAACCAAGCTCCCATAAATAGAGCTCGTGGCTGAACTAGCCGTTACCAGTCGACTGACGCCAACACCAGTCGACCGGTTCCAACCGAATCCAACATTACAGCCAACATTCGAATTTCAACCGACACCAGTCGACTGCACAGAAGATCATTCGACTGATCTTTCTATGCCAACTACTAGTCGACTGCTACAAGCCGCAGTCGATTGCCCAAACCCTAAACCTAGGGTTTCCCTTCCCGAGTACAATTTGCTCAGCACTCGGACTTTTGCGACTCAGCTGACTCTTCACCTAGCAGTCTCGACCTATTGCCTTCAAGCCTTCTTCGACTTTAGTTCTCATCCCTCGAATGCATACGAGCCCGCGGCTCATCCTCATGTCATCTTTCGCGTATGCCTTGAAGTGCGCTTCCCTCGGCTCATCGTTCCTGCTTTGTCCACGGTCCCTCGGATGCATATAAGCCCACGACTTGTCTTCTCATGCCATCCTTCACCGGACCCGAAGCCGTCCAGCCAAGCCTATGTATATCCTACAAACCTTCACACTCACATACAATATCAAATACAAGGGTGAACCTATCTTAAACCCTTTGCCCAAACATCAAAATACATGGTCACTTCGGAACATATATTGCTCCATCAATCCTTTTTCCTGCGAAGTCGAATTACTAAAATACGTGTCCATGAAGATCATCCTTTGACGTATATTTCTTTAGCCAAAAACTTACGAGTAATAATTCTAACAACAAGTCATAGGGTATACATCTCCTCATAAAAGGAGTTGTGAATTCTTTGTGGGCTATATAAACACCTTCAACATCTCGACTTATTCCCAATCATCCTGGGGCCACACCTCTGAGAAAATGCTTACTTAAAATGTCAAAATATAAGTCTCTATGACCAAGATGATTTGAATACCTCAAGTCAAAGAAAACTTGCACTCGAGCTATAATGAGATTTTCATAGACATGTATATATATGAAGTCTCATAGTAGGTCAATTCATTGAATTAATTACCCTTAACTAGCATCTATGTTTAACTTTCGATATCTCAATGTCTCTATCCAATGAGGAATAGCTTGGATAAATCAAGAAATATAACATGTACTAGTCTCACAGAATCAATGATGTCCGAACTCATCAATTCATCGATTAGGGAATACTTCAATATAGTCATAATTATACATATAGAGATACTCACTAGTTGCGATCCAATCACAAGTTCTCTCATGCTATGAATCGTATTACGGATATTCAATAAATGAGTTTAAGATCAATATCACATACATAGTGAATTTATTTATCCAATAAATAATATAATATCCAAAGCAATTGTTTTAAGATACCTCTCAAATATAACAATAATTGTACAAGATTTGATTATCTAGGCACAGGGCTCCCTCGATAGGTCTCAATATCTCAAAAAAATTGGCATAATAGACTCCAATTAAGGTATATATGTACATGATATCAGTACAATTTACAAACTATCAGTACATTTGAACTCAAGTTAGGCACTAATTGAGAATGTTGTGGTCAATAGTATAAGTACCCCAAGTTAATTTTGATATGATCAACCGAGTTAAGTTAGGTTCTCGATGATTTAATCCTTGTTTCTAAGAGTGCAGGAGCTTAAGAGCACAAGAAATCGAGCAAAAGACACAGCGAGAGAAAAGAATGACACGAGGAAGACGAGCTCAATGAATATGAGGGACGAAGAAGCTAAAAAAGAGTACACCGCTGGATGAGAAAGACGCACGCGACATCTGATAGATGAGAGAAGCTGGGGAGGAACGAGTGAGTTTAATTCTGGACGGTTGAAAATCACCTATGTTAAATCTGACACTTTTGAGTAGGTTCTGGAAATTTTCGGAGAGTTACCAGGTAGGTTCCAGGGTCTCCGAGTCCTTGGACACAAATTTAGGGACCAAAATGTAATAAAACAAAGAGTTATAAGGACTAACATGTAATCAAAGGTGTTGGCCTAAAGTGCAAAAGGACCAGCTTATATACCTTAACCTAATCCCATGCGGCCGACTCCTCACGCCCGATCACTTCACCCTTTCTCTTCTCCTTCACGAGCCCTAGTCGCAATCAACCCAGTTCTTCTTCCTCTCCGCCTCCGTCACTGCGGCCTCATGACCGATCGCCGATTCCTCCGGTGGGTGCGCAACCACCTGCCGTTTTCATCCTCTCTCTCGATCTGGGATTTGCGACCTTGCCCTCGGCTAGAAGGAGGTGATATTAAGGCAGAGCAAGGTTGTTTGCAGTGGTTGATACTGATGGATTTCACCTCGCTAGGGAAGTCTAGCACCTAAGCTCGGATCGTGTCTGATCTGTGCAAGGAAACTGCTCCGGCACATCCTCAGGTGAGTTATGTTGTGGATTGGTTCGGTAGTCTCCAAAAACTAACAACAATTGCTTCTGATTGGTCAGATGTGTGCCAGTTGATTTCTGGATTTGAGTTTTTGGTTTCTGCCTTTGAGCAGTTTGGAGGTTGGGAATTGATTTCCAATTCGTGTTGTGAGAGGTGCTCTGTAAGGTCCAGCTCTGCTTGTTCCGAGTGGGTCCTGTTCCGAGCTTCAGATTTGAGGTAAGTTGATATTTGCTTTAGACTCGGAGTTGAAGGATTGGAGTTGAGGAGTGAAACATAGATTGATCCTTAAGTGTGATAGCAGGTTGATTCAGGAAATTGAAATTGGACTAGGGATCTATTTTGCCTCAGCTTTTGTGCTGTGAAGACCTGCGAATTCGGGTAAGGAGATGTCTTTCTCTAATTGTTAGCTCTGTTTATTGGCTTGTGATGGAGTTAACTGTAGTAATGATATCGTTTAGGATTAGCTAATTGTGGCTATTGGGTTCAATTGGAATAATAGGTTAATGGTTGGCTTGATACAAGAATTTGGATTGAATACCAATTATGTGATACTTGGCAGAGAAGTTGATTAGGTAGTGATCTTGGTTAGTTTGGTTTACTTTAGATGTTATTATGTTGTGTAGTTGATTTAGACCAATTGGAGGGGAGTAGGTTGCATTGGAAACGAGGAGATGATATGCAACACAAATCATTTGATTACGTGGTTAATTAAATGATTATGACATTGTGAATAAACCTAGAATTTAACCTAATCTTAATTACGTGGAGTAATTAAAACCCTTTCATTTAATTAGAGGTAATTAAATGGAAAGGAAATGATTAGGTTAACCGAGCATGGCTTAGGGATTTATTAGCTAGCTATCATTTGTGTAATAGCTAATTAAAACACATCCTTGATACAGGAGCTTGATCGGATTATTATTGGCGGGTGGTTCTTTCTGCTTGATACGGACTCCACTTACTTGGAGGCGGGTACTTCTTGCTTGTATCTATAGATCCACTTTATCTTTATGCATGGCTAGTTGTTATTTATGCAGTAGGCTGATATTGACCTTTATCTGCTACTGTTTTGTTATCCTGCTTGATACTTATGCTTGACCTTAGATATGATCTAAATTTTCTTCTATACAGTCTCATTTATTTGTTATCTGATTCTGTATAGCATTGGTATGAGCATGAGTATGTGGATAGGTATAAGCATACCATTATATGATTGCATTGGTTGATTCTAGTCATACTTGCACGTGTGTCTAGATGTGGACTGGTTGGGTATTGTGGTATGTCACTTGATATCTGCATTGGTTGATTCTATTCATACTTGCACGTGTGTCTAGATATGGACTGATTGGGTTATTGTGGTATGTCACCTGATATCTGTATTGGTTGATTCTATTCATACTTGCACGTGTGTCTAGATATGGACTAATTGGGTTATTGTGGTATGTCACCTGATATCTGCATTGGTTGATTCTATTCATACTTGCACGTGTTTCTGGATATAGGATTAATTGGGTTATGATGCATACATATGACCTATGCACGATAGGTTGAGTTATGTGTCGATGACCTGGTAGGGGTTGCATGTGTTTGAGTCATGCACCATACCTGCATTGTTGCATGCCGGCGATCAGCGACTCCCTTGTGGTTGAGCCTATCGTCTTCCGGTACATGATATGCACACACGACCACTCATGGGTTAGTGGATACCGCTGGGTGTGTGCATTTGCTCTGTAGTGCTTCGCTCGTCCGCTCAGGGGTAGTAGTTTCGGAGCGTGGTAGCACACAGGGATCCCTTCTCTTCCCATAGACCAGAGAAGATGAGAGAGATATCTCCCCCATTTATACATGGGGCGGAGCAATAGCTCCACCAGCATCCTGTCCACTCGGTCACTCAGGAGCAGTGATGGCAGAGTGCGGACAGTGTCACAGCTCTACCCACTCGGCCGACACAGTGTTCCTGTCTCGGTGGCTTGACTGGTGTTAGGGGGTGACCATGACATTGCATCATGTGCATATGATGCATTTGTGCATTGATTGTGTTTGCTGCATTTACTTGCTGCACTTGTTTAACATGCACATACAGGAGGTACTTTTGGTATGGTTTGTTGACCCTGCACTTGCTCGTATGGTACGAGTCCTATTATGATCATGATAGACTGATTTCTGGTATGTACAGTCCTTTATTATTTCAGTTATGCATACTTCTGATATTATTATGGAGACTGTATCCTGTTGTTTCTTTATAGCTGTTTTAGCTACTTTTCTGCCATGCATATCTTTCTATATACCCGCAAGTCCACTTGGACTCACCACCCGTCGTAATATTTTTGTTTCAGGTTGATAGCTTGACGGAGGAGACCAGTTGCCAATCCCGGGTCCCCACGACTCCATTTGGATGGATGCTTCCGCTGGTTTTGTTTTCTTTGATAGCATAGTCTACATTTTGAATTCGTTTCATATATCGTGGGCTTGTATTGGATTTATTCGTACGGTATTGTATTTTTGAGTCCTCTGTTAGACTTTGTGCTTGTGGTTTTGCTACGCACCTGCCCAGGGGGCAGCTCAGGTGAGTTTATATTTCCAGTATAGAGTGTTTCATCATCTTATGCTTTATATATATCTGTTTTGAGGCCTGAGGCCAATTTATAAACTGCGTGTGTTGTGTGTATGTGTAAATTGTCTGCCGGACAGGGGAGATGATGTCCGATTTTATATTGGATCAGCGGCTCCAATGGTCTCGGGGTATGACAACCTAAGCGGACGAAGATGGAAAAAGTCAATGCAAAAGTTGACTTTGACCAAATGGTCAACTGAAACGCCTTAGATATCTCTGGAGGCACCTCAGTTAAGTGGAGAAGTTCTGCACAAAGCCAAAACGTAGGTGCCTCAGTTTCTACCTGAGGCGCCTCAAGTTTGAACCGAAGCACCTCAGGTAGGGACTGAAGTGCCTCAGGTTGAAACTTTATCAAAACTTAACATTGGATGTCGTGGATAAAACTTATCCAATTGAGGCACCTGAGATCACAATTGAGGCACCTCAATGCCACATCAACCTAATAGTAACACTTGTTTTAGGGCTATAGATAATCTCTTAGAACTAGGAAGAAAACACAATAGCTGTAATACAATTTCCTAGTCTTTCTATGAGCTGTTCAACATCTGTAAGAGACTTCTCCGTCTACACTAAAGGAGATTTTCTTAGTGGAGCTTTTCAACTCCTTGGATTACCAACCACCCTAGTTGCAACCAAGTAAATCTCTAGTATCTCTTACTATATTTTTATGTTGTTATTTTATTTGTCCAACTAATTAATTATCTTTGTTAAGTTAGAAGCTAAAGATATCTTAACTTGCTAGCTATTCACACCCCTCTAGCTGGCCTCACCTAGACCTACAATTGGTATCAGAGCCCAACCACTTCAGGAGGACTAACTATCGTCTAAAACAAGAAGACAATGGTCGGACTGAGTATCTATCCACCTAAGTTCGAGGGAGAGTTCGCAATGTGGAAACGCCAGATGGAGGTATTCTTTAAAATTAATTTTGAATTATTATTAATAGTGAAAAATAATTTTGTAGCACCAAAATATAAAGAATAACACCTCTGGTCAAAGAAGGAGAAAGCTGACTTCGTGGTCAATGAAAAAAATAGAGTTTTATCTGTTAACAGTACTATCACTACAAGAAGTCAATCGCGTTAGCAACTACCATTCGGCTAAAGAACTCTGTGATGTAGGGATCTATAGGCAAAAATATTCAAAAAATATCAGCAAAAATAAGAGATCCCACGAGCGATCCATGCGAAAGAAAACTTATACAAAGTTAATTTACAAATTCCTATCGTATAGGTATACCTTCGGCGCGTGCCCTTCGCTTATCCCGCTTATCCAAGGTATGCCGGATCTCTTGCAAGTTTAAGTGTCCGTGCTCTATACTTATCCACACGAACATGATCTCTCAAGCTTCGGAGAAGAATTACCTTTGTGGTGCTAGCCACAAGAGGAGATTCACAAAACAAGAAGGAGAGGGAGAAGAGGGATTTTGGCCAAGAGAAGGAAGGGAAGGAAGAATGACAAGTTCATCATCCAAATGACAAGAAAAACTCTTTTATACTCATCCCATGAATATGAAGTGTTTTTGTCGCTTTAGCTTCCCTCCATTAATGCTAATAAAAACCCACTTAGAGTGCATTTTCTCATGTGGCTCTTTAACTTCTCTTCATCCAATGAAGAGAAACTTTTCATCTTCTGCTATTATTAATTTATTAAACATTTTAATAAATTAATATCTCATTCAAATGTGGTTGAGTCTAATCTAAATGAGTCAAACTCAAATTAGATCTCAACCTCATAATGCAATTCGATTCACTTAAGTCTAACTCAATTAATCCAATTCGGATCAAATCTTAGTCAAACTAAGATCAATTAATCTTCAAAGTATCGTGTCCTTAGTGTGTGACCCAATATGTTCTTGTAACGTTGGCAATATGTCTAAACCTCTTTAGACACATAAGCAATGAGCGACATTTAGCAATGCATGATTGCTACCCAAGTGATGAGAAAATCGAGATCCGACTTAACCTCTGTGACTATGACAATATATGACCTTGTTCATCCATCCTCGATATCTAGATTGACCAATGAGGCATAGACAATGTCATCCTCGATCAATCTTTGTATTTCTTGATTCCCGAGTAGACTCATTCAAACAAATGAGTTCAATATCTCATATTGACTCATTTGAGCATGACCATGCATTTTAGTAGTCCTACTCGATCAAGGGGCCCACAGATATCACTCCCGTCATATAGGAGGGATAGATCTCATCTACATCACTCACATTCCTCCACATAATTCATTACATACCCAGTGATCGCTTTTATAGTATACCCTGTTACGGGTGACGTTTGACGATACCAAAGTACATAACTCCTTATGTAGGGAATCGTAGTGACTTCAAGTCTAAGGACTATTCATACTAATAGTCACATGAGAAAGTTTATGACACTCATATAACAATCTATGAAACTTTCTCATGGCGAGTCAATTCAGTACACATTCTCTAATGTATACTCATGTATCAACTTGATATCATATATCCATGACTTGTGAGCTCAAGTCATCAATTGACCTACATGCTAGTCTTCATGCATTAATATTGTCCTTGAATATTAATGCTTGACTAGGAATGGTTTAGTATAGTATTCTCTACATCATCTCACTATCGATTCAACCAATTGATATAATGTAGATAAGAACCTACTACCCAAGGACATTATTATACTTAGTTATTTGGCACAAATATAAAGTATAATAACCATACATGTATTTATTAATGATAGAATATGATACAAAAAGTCTCTAGTTAATCATCACATAATTGGTTCTAGGGCTCCTACTAACATGGGAGATGTTCTTAGAGCTTCACGAGGGTATATTGGAGGCTAAGCTAGCAAGATGAGGCATTCTCCGAAACCAGCTAACAAACCTCCAAATGAAGGAAGGAGAAATAGTGACCCAACTTCATGCGAAGATCAAGGAATTGATTATCAAGCTCACCAATGTCAATGAATTGATAACGAATCAAGACTCAATTCGATTGCACTTAATGCTTTCCCTAGAACCCAAGAGTCGACATCGATAGTAGATGCCTATTACATATCTAATGACTTGGAGGTAAGTACTTTAGAAAATGTATTCTCTATATTAGAATTACACGAGTCTTGATGTATAGAATTTAGAAAAGAAAAGACGGGCAATATTGCCCTAAACATGAGGAAGGTCGAAACAAATGTGAATCCTGAGCCGATGAAGAAGTAATGCCCTACATGGCAAGAAAATTAAATAAGATTTTAAAATCTAATAAATTTACCAAGATATAGGCTAAGAAGGGAAAAAGAAAAGTCGGATGCTATAACTATCAAGACGAAGGGCACATAAAAGACAACTACCCAAAACAGACTAACAAAGAAAAAGACAAAGGACCAAGATGATTGAACCACAAGAATCTAAAAGCTACGTGGGACGGATCGTCATCAGAGTCTGAGATCAAGGCCTACACTTGACTTGCACTAATGGCAAGTCTCCAAGAGGATGACGAAACAACCTCGGAGATGAGCATCGATGAAGGGAGAGATACATCAAAAGGAAGTAACGATGAAGGGGGAGCATCCAGTTTTGGATACGACGAAATGGTAAGTAAGGTATACAAACTTCTTCCAAACAAGTTTCATTCAAGTATAAAATCCATGCTTATGTCTTTATGCAAATTAATATTTAAATATGTAAAATTAAAAAGAAATTTAACCACTACATGCCATTAAAAATTATATGGCAAACTAAATCATGAAAATGATAATCTAAAAGAACAAATAAAGTTGTTGAAAAATTATATATGCTCAAATGTTTCTAATCCAAAAATTAGATATTACGAAGGGCTTAATTGGTATTTGAGAAATCACAAGAACCAAATTACAAAAGCGCCTAGGAATTATATTCCACCTAAATTTTTGATAAACTTAATAGGTAAAAATTTATATTGAATTCTAACATCTTTCTTATCCAAATAAATTTATTTGCATGCTTGAATTTAAAATTGCTTTAAAATTTTCAAAGTTACATGAAAAATCTTTTGAAAGCATGTTTGATCAGATTTAACATGTTTGAATTTTTTTATAATAGACAATAAATTTATCTACTTGTGAAAATTTTTCTAGGATTTTTTATATTCTCATACATGCTAGAAATAAATATTTCCAAAAAATATGTTACAAAAATTTTCTTTTCTGTGTTATTTGTTTTTAAATGTTTTGTGATAGAAACAAATCATATCTATCCATAGAAAAGGTTTAGAATTTTTTTGACCATCAGATAAATTTTTAGAATTTTCATCGAAAATCGAGTTTTTGATTTTACAAATACTTAGAAAATTATTTTTGAAGAATTTGATTTTTCATGAATGAGACATTGTATTCTAAATGTTAAAAATAATTACTAAGTTTTTCTAAAGTCAAAATCTTATTTTAAAAATTATTTTTAAAAATTCTTAATTTTGTGATAAAAATATTATTTTTCTTAAACTTAGAAAAAAAATTTGTCATGATTTTTTTTATCATTGTCAGATTAATCATTTTGAACATGGATACAAATATTCTAAATTTTTGATTGAAAATTAATTTTATATGAATTTTTCTTCAAAAAATATTTAAAATATTTAAAAAATTTTGGAGATAGATTTTTGTAACTTAATTTTTTAGTGAATGTTCATTGAATTACACATATTTAGAAAAATAAGAATTATTTTTGCTGAAGTAAACTATTTTTGAGAATTCACTTTCGAAATTAACTATTTTTTAAGCATAATTATTTCTCAGAGAAGAAAAACTATTTTTTACTCAAATATTTTTCTTATTTTTTCCCACTTAGAAACTTTTTCAAATATGTTTTATAAATTTTTGCAATATTTTATCAAAACCCCATTATTTTTATGTGATCTAAGGGGGAGAATGTAGAGAGTTAAGTTAAGAGGGAGGTCTTGATTGTAATTTTTTTACTTAAATGCATAATTTATTTTATTTGTTTTCATAAAATAATGTTATTTTTGTTTTTTGTTTACTCTAATTTAACTCGGGTTGTAAGTATCTCGTGTTGGTTTTGATGTAATCAACTAAGTCAATTTAGGTCTTGGTTGATTTGATTCTTATGTCTAAGTGTGCAAGAGCTTAGGAGCACAAGAAATCAAGTGAAAGGCGCAGCGAGCGAGAAGAATGATACGGAAAAGGGAGCTGACGGGCTCGATGCATCCGAGGGACGAAGAAGTTACGTAAGAGTACATTAGTAGACGAGAAGAACGTACGAGATGCCCGAGGTACGAGAAGCCAAGGAGCAAGCCCGTTGGAGGAAAAAACTAGAGTTGGATTAAGATGAGCTCAACTCTAGACAGTCAAAAATCACACAAGCAGACGAAAATGAAAAAAGTCAACACAAGAGTTAACTTTGAGCAAATAGTCAACTAACGTGCCTCATATGCCTCTGGAGGCGCCTTAGTCAAGTGGAGAAGTTTTGCGTAAAAGTAGAACTGAGGCGTCTCAGTTTCTACCCGAGGCTCCTCAAGTCTAAACTGAGGCGCGTTGGGTCGAAACTAAGGCACCTCGTGTCAGAATTGAGGTGTCTTGTAGCGGCCCCGCCTCTATGGTCCCCGCAGGCAACCCTCTAGGCCGGCGACCCTACGGTCTTCCCACCCCTGGCAGTGGGTTTTTGCCTTCCCCAGGATTCGAACTCTAGACCTCCAGGCTAAGTAAACTTACTTAGCCTGGAGGTCTAGAGTTCGAATCCTGGGGAAGGCAAAAACCCACTGCCAGGGGTGGGAAGACCGTAGGGTCGCCGACCTAGAGGGTTGCCTGCGGGGACCATAGAGGTGGGGCCGCTACATAGAGGAAGATCGTAGGGCACGACCTAGAGAGCCGCCTGATGGGGCTAGAGGGGCCGTGTTACTATATAAAAAGGCGCCTTTTTATGTAGCGGCCCCGCCTCTATGGTCCCCACAGGCAACCCTCTAGGCCGGCGACCCTATGGTCTTCCCACCCCTGGCCAGTGGATTTTTGTCTTCCCCAGGATTCCAATTCTAGACCTCCAGGCTAAGTACTAAAGTTTCTGAATCCTGGTACCAAGTGAGCTACGGCTACATGGAGGGGGCCGCTACATGTCTCATATCGAAACTTTATCAAAAGTTAACGTTGGCCGCCGTGGATAAAACTTATCCAACTGAGGCGCCTTAGATCACAATTGAAATGCCTTAATGCCATGTTTGCCCAACGGTAACACTTGTTTTGGGGCAATAAATAGCCTATAAAGCTAAGATGAAAACATAATAACTATAATATAATCTCCTGGTCTTTCTATGAGTTGTTCAACGTCTGTAAGAGGCTTCTCCACCTACACCAAAGGAGTTTTCTTTGTGGAGCCTTTCAATGCTTTGGATTAACAATCACTCTAGTTGCAACCAAGTAAATCTCTAATATCTCTTACTATCTTTTTATGTTATTATTTTATTTGTCCAACTAATTAATTATGTTCGCTAAGTTAGAAGCAAAAGATCTAGTTTTAACTTTAGGACTATTCATCCCCCCTCTAGCTGGCTTGCACAAGACCTACAAATAAAACCACTATAGATGATAATTTCCATCGTAAGAGTATTGACACAACAACATCAATATGGATGAACCAATATGAGAGTCGATATTTCATAAGTAGAAGAGGAAAATATATGTCATATATGTTTAACGTCACATAATGTGATATACACCCATAACTAAATCCTAGAAAAGATTCATGTTGATGAGTTTTTTTGGCCATATGACATTGTTTCATTGATCATATAACATGGATTAAGGTTAATGATACTATTGCTCAACTTATTACTTTATATACTTAATCAAGATATATAATTCACTTTATTAAATACGAAATATCCAAATTCAGATATATATGTACACGATTGTAGTGTGATTGTCAACTATTGGGTACATTTGGGCACGAGTTAAGCATTAATTGGGAAGTTGTGACACCCCACTAAACAACACTACTTGATTTGATAAATATATCCAAATTCAAGTGTGTATATAATTTAATTGGGTAACATTTAGGTATAGAAGAACGAGGCTCATTTTACATTAATTTGTTTACATAGACTTTGCTAATTTGTACCTAAATGTTAACCATTGGTTCCATATTATAGTAAATAGTGTACCAAGAATTTGCATATTTGCATATTTATATCTACATTGGTCTAATGTTATATTAATTTAAAATTGATATCATGTTTCATTAAATGGAACATAAAGTTGAAAATGATACGAGATCCAAACTTTATGGAAAAATAGATGGTGCATTATATAACATATGCTTATTGAGGGAACATCATTACATACCATATCTAATTTGTTAATATACCCAACTTGCTTATGGTACCATATTTCAGTTAATTGGTGATTATCATACACCTAATTTTTCAATATTTATACTCATCCTTGCATATCTTATACCCAATTTATCAAAATTTGCATTCAAGTTTTGGACGAAATTGGATATGAATTGGGTATCAATAAAGTCACCACTACAACCAAAGTAAAAAAAAAAGATCATATCACATATCAAGACACAAATACATATTATTCAAGTGTCTAACATTGTCCGCAAACACAAGAATAACTAATACATGATACAATATCAATATAAATCACAAATACAACCATAAGTTTCCACCATACAACCGCATATACAAACACAATACTCCATAATATACTACAACAACTACACATTGAGACAAACTAAATCTTGCACAACATTTTCAAAAATAGAACCATCAAACATGTAAATCACCAATGTTGTAACTCGAACATGTATGCCTCCTTAAACGTAAGACCAGACTTGATTTCCCTTCTAGCAATCTCTTTTTCCTACAGAAGATTAAAAAAATGTATTAGGCTACCCTCAAAAAAATATAGAGTAAGATTGCAAAAAACGAAGTGTCATATATTTACTAACAAATCAAACATTGAAAACCAATTTAATAAAACAGTAATATTTATTTTATAACTTCTTTGAAGTTGCGTCTATTATGACCTTCCGTATGATAACGACTATACTTTGATACACGTGTTGAAACTTGCGATGGTATCCTCATAGTCCTCCTACGACCCGACTAACTACATACATCAGGAGCGTTGATTACGTTTCCTTTATTAAGATTTGACTCATTAATGTCAAAAGATAGGATTGGATTAATAATTCCTTTGTACGCTTGGTGTTACATTCCAGTCTTAAAATACTTGTCGCAAAAATCATACAATGACATTGACCTTGACTCAATAGCAGTGCAAACATACTTGCAAGGAAGCTTATTGATCTGCCAAGCTCTGTATGAACAACTCTTATCCATTAAATCAACAACAAAAGATTTTTCACCATAAACGATATCATATGTACTTGTGATAGATGTAACATAAAATATTATCAAAATCACAATATGAAAAGAGATATAATATATTTTACTTCCCTAATTTAGGTTGTCGATATGTTCATTTCTACTCTCTATCCTCAATCAATATGCTGAGCTTTATACATATGAAGATGTACATATCATATTAAGGGCATCATCATCGTCATTCAAAATCACATACAACTTATTGTTGGAAACGGATGGCTAGAGAGGGGGGGTGAATATAGCCAATCTCTTTTTCTTGGCACTTAACCAGTTATCTGCACTCAACTTATTAGTAGCACAGCGGAAGAAGCAAAATGAAACGAGCAGTGCAGTAAACTAAAACAAAAGTGAAGACAAACAAAGACAGCTACCAAGATCGCTAACAAGAGGGTTTACAAGGTTCGGGGATAACTTGCCCCTACTCCTTGGCGTGCCCTTAAGGTGGGCGATCCCTTGATCGTCGGCAGATCAAGCCCCGATGTTCACCGGATATAACGCAACCTCCTTCTCGGTGGAGAAACCTCTCCACAGCGTTTCAATAACAGATAAATGTTTAAGCTCAATGAAATAACAGGAAGGATCTTACTCAAGCACTCAGCAAGGACAAGAACACAGCAAGCTTCTCTGAGCTCCACCCAGTGGCGATCTTATGCAAGAACCCCTCTTCGTGTCTTCCCACTGTCGGACTCCAAGCTCCTTGCTCTTTCCTCCCAGCACTTACGTAAGAGTTGGTTGCTTCACAAAATCAGTTGCTTGCTCAAAGTGATGAAGCTTCAAGAACACAGCAAGCTCGTAATGGAGAACTCAAGGCGCAGCAAGAAGATTAGTTCCAGAACTCTAAAACTCTGCTTCCACGAAGCCAACTTCCGCGCTTTTGATTCTCCACACAGCACCAGGTGACAACATCCTCCGTAGCCTCCAGCTACCATGCTGCCAACGCCAGCTACCACTGAGCCCTCTCTGGTCTTCCTGAGATCCCCTCAGCCAAGCCCCAGTCCCGGCTCCAGTCTGCAGCTCGGCCGTTGCAACCTGAAACGGAGAATCGGACAAACCTGCTCCAAGGAAAGCCTCCTTTGACCTCTCCTTGAGTGTTTGAATCCTCCCCTGTCACCTGCAACTTAATCAGACTGTTAGAGCAACAAATCAGACAGTAAATCAAATATCAGAAGCAAACGGCAGCGATTCGGATATGATCAGACGTTCTGACCGCGTCTGACAATGCAATTTGAATTAAAGTGAGTCACCAGACCGATCTACTGCTTTGCTGGGATTCCCAGCTCTCGCGGCTATACACGCCTGATCGGTCACCCGACCGATCAGAGTGAAGCCTGATCGGTCACTCAGACCGATCATGACAAATGAACAGGGAATAATTAATCAGATCCAAGATCCCTGATCGGTCACCGGACCGACCCAGGACTTTGATCAGCAAGGGAACTCACTCACCGTCCGCTCCCTGATCGGTCACCAGACCGATCAGGAGCAAGGCAGTGAGGAAGCATCCTGCTCCCTGATCAGTCACTGGTCCGATCAGGAGCCCCACAGTAGGTTCCCAACCTCACTGTGTGCTCCCTGATCGGTCACCGGTCCGATCAGACATCGCTGGATCGGTCACCAGACCGATCCATGAAGGAGCAGCGTGCCAATGTCCCTGATCTGTCACCAAACCGATCCAGGGACTCAAACCTAGCCCTCCAAGCTAGGAATTCATCCACCTTAGCCCTCCAAGCTAAGGATTTTTCCATCTAACCCTCCAAGTTGGGAATTTACACCTAACCCTCAAAGTTAGGACTTTTCACCTAGCCCTCCAAGCTAGGACTTTTCACCTAGCCCTCCAAGCTAGGACTTTTCACCCAACCCTTCCGAGTTAGAACATCATCCAACCTACCCCTCCAAGCTAGGCACCTGACCCTCCAAGCCAGGACTTTTTCACCTAATTCTCCGGGATGGTAATTTGCACCTAACCCTCCAAGTTAGGACTTTCACCTAGCCCTCCAAGCTAGGACTTTTCACCCAACCCTTCCAAATTAGGACTTTTCCAACACCTAGCCTCCCAGACTAGGATTTTCCAACACCTAACCCTCCAGGTTAGGATTTTCCAACACCTAGCCTCCCAGACTAGGATTTTCCATACCATGCCTGATCCCCGATCAGGACTTAATCATAATCAATAATCATCCACCTAAACTAAAATTGGTGTCAACACCAAAACAACAATCAGGGTCAGACTGCATCAACAATCTCCCCCTTTTTGTTGTTTGACAATCCGATTTTTAGTTTAGGGATTCTCAATCAATAGCTCAACTTTAGAATCATAGGGGAATCCAGATCCTCCCCCTACAACATGATCATTCTAAACTTAAACAACCCACACTCTCCCCCTTTGTCGAACACCGAAAAGGGTCTAGACGGGCTGTTAAGTTTTAACCATACTCCCCCTCAACCCTAGGGGTATCTCAAATCAACAAGGATAGGAATGATTTTTGGATAACCATATGACCACATGTGAAAAATATAGAGCAAGGTATAGCAAGCACATGCAGCATACGAACATGAGGTAACAACTCACAAAGCAAGCCAGAACAGTCATATATATCAAGTAGACATGGCATTATAAGCATGAACATGGCAATGTAGCAAATATGCAGATCATAGTCATATAAACAACATGACATCAACAATAAGCATACTATCATGAGATAAAAACATAATCATGGCAATATAGCACGAATCCAAATAGTAGTCATCATAGCATCAACAAACAGTAATCACGGAAGCAAGCAACATCCTAAGCAAGATAGAACAGACAAAAGTCAGGATGTACACATCCGCCAAAAATATCAAACACGAACATAGAGCGGTCAATCGTCAGCTGGATCATCGTCCGAATCATCAATGTAGATGATATCTCCTGGTGAAGGGCCACTGGGAGATGCACCATCAGGAAATGTATGATGATACCCCTCTTCATACCATCTGTCCTGGAAGGAGTGCATCTCAGAGACATCAGAGGCTAAAGCATCGAGACGGCTATCAAAAGTCTGAAACTCTGAGCGGACCTCCTGTCACCAGAGCTCAGAGATATGCAATTCGTGCTGCAGCATCCGCTCAAACTCCGCAATCTGCCATCGGAGGTCAGGAGCCCACTCATCATAATCATCTATATCAGCGGGCTGCTCCTGGGAATGGGTTGCTCCTGGAAACTCCCCCATGTGTCTCTGATTCTTCCAACGCAAACCTCGTGATCCGACAACAATACCAGACTGGGTCAGCATGCGACGATCAAGTCGGCAGTCCTGTCGCATCATAGGTACAGTACGACCCTGTGAAACATCGATCCCAACGGACTGCAGCCAGGCAGTGATGATATGGTCGAATGACATATAGATCGTCTGGCCATACCTCAGACCATGAACAACGATGGAGAAATAAATGGACGGTGCTATGTCAAAATCTAACTGCAGATGCATCCCGTAAAGCATCAGGCAGTGGAATGGATGGATCTCATCAAGATGCTTGGAAGTAGTTGGAAGAAGACAATTTGTGATAATCTTAAACAGAACATAATCAATGGGAATAGATGGAGAGCAGGAAACGTGGGAAACGTATGGGTGTGCGCACCAGAACCCCGTGGCCTGGGGTGGCCTAGAAAATGCTCATAGATGGAGTCAGGAGTGACTCCAGTAAAGGGAACAGGAAGAGGGTCAGGAAGATAGGGATAGAGCGAAAAGTCATTATTGGAGCGACGGCAACCTAGAAACACAGTGAAGGCTGATAAGGTACAGTCAAGATTGACACCGGCGACACGGGTCCGCCATCCCGTGCCCTCCCCATTGGCCAGATTATTATATAATTCAGAGACCAAATCAACATTGATTGGCCTTTCTAAGAAAAGGATGTTTTGAAGCTCATAGTACTCAATGATTCCTCTCACCGTGGGACAATGTTCATAAACAAAAGTTTGGTCCACTGACCGACATGGCATTAGTTTGAAGTTGTGCCAATGAAATTCTAGGGCATAGAGAATGTTCTGAAATCTAGGATGCGGGGGAGATGGAGGCCTCGGAGGAGGTGTAGAAGACGAAGGGCCTTTGCCCTTAGAACTATCCTCCATAGGTTCCTTACCCTTGGAAGACTTTCTATAGATTCGAATTTGTCATACACATGATTTAAACAATTTGATCAAGATGAACATAGAATGAATCACACATACCAGATAAGACCCAATCAGAGATAGAAATTAAATCAAGATGAAAAATAGAACAAATGAAAGATTCGATTTGATCATTTGGTGAGAAGGTAGAGTCACGGTAAATACACAGGGGTCACGACACAACAGCAAGAACAAGACCAAAAACATGGTTAGCTCCAAAACATAGTTTCATGAACTGATTTACAAGAATATCAAAACCAAAAACTTACTTAGGTGCCATTGAAGAGATTCTTAGATCGGAAGAACAGGCTTGCGCAGAGAGAGACTCGGCGCAAGACAGAAACGCAGAAGATTGGAGCAAACCGAGAACTTGCAGAGAACAGGGAGATGCCCGCAGAACCTTTCGGAAGAACTCGTACGCACGGAAAGGAGGAAGAGAAAGGCACTGGAAAGCTCTCGCACGAAGCAAGGTGGCGAGAATGGGAGGTTTCGGCGCTAGGGTTCGAGAGTGAAGGGTTTTGGGAGGAGTTAATCGGTTGGTGGATCGGTCCACCAACCAGATTTTAATGCACCCGAACGGATCACCGTTCGATCTGATCGCACCCAGACCGATCAGGCTACAGCCTGATCGGACTGACCCGGGCCTGATCGGTCGGGTGACCGATCAGGTGCGCTCCTGATCGTTCGGCTGATCGATCAGGGAGAGATCAGTAGCCTCGGTCGGCTTACTGTGAACCCCCTGATCGGTCCGTGGACCGGTCTCAGCAGAGTGCCAGATCGGTCCGGGGACCGATCCAGCTAGCTCAGTATACTTGGTCAAAATTACGGAAAGGCACTGCTAGCCCTCTGATCGGTCTGTGGACCGATCAATGCAAAAGGAGGTCTGATCGGTCCGGGGACCGAACAGCAGTATGCCTGATCGGTCCGGTGACCGATCAGGGTTCCTGATACGAACTGAAGTGTTCAGTTTCAGAATTTCTGAAGCTTTCCAAGGAAATCTGGTGAAGTTTATCGAACTTGGACAAGATCTCATGACTAAACTTGATCCCTGAACAAGGATCAAAGGTCCTTATAAGTTCAAAAACCACTTTGATCCATCTACATGGAGTCAAACTCAATCAACAATCATTCAAGCAAATTCAATCAAGTTTTGGTTCCAAATCCAAGTTTCCAATCAAGTTGCCTTGATTGGAATGTCCAAGTATGATCATGGAGCCAAATACACATATGTTATGCATTGGTTTTCCCCATACTTGGTCACCACCGTGATCATTATCTCGTCAACTTAACTTCTCAAAGGATGCATTGACATTTTGAGAAATTGAGTTGATCCTAACATCTCACCTCATTTCTAGCAAACAAAAATGTTTTGATAAACCTTATAGTTTGTGTGAGATGTCCCCAAAGTTACCCAAATTGTTTCCCAGCAATTTCGAAATAATCATGAAGGGTTTGATTACAATTTGAAAATCATGAAGCGCGACACATTCCCAACTCCCGTCTTAAGAAACTAAACTCATTTTCGGGAAGTGGTTTAGTGAAAATGTTGGCTAGGTTTGATTTGGACTCTACATGTGAGAGTACAATATCTCCCCTAGCTACATGATCCCTAATGAAGTGGTGTCTTACTTCAATGTGTTTGGTCCTAGAGTGATGGACTGGATTTTTGGTTAGATTGATTGTGCTAATGTTATCACATAACACTTGCACACCCTTGTAACTTAATCCATAGTCCTCTAAAGTATGTATCATCCACAATAACTGTTGATCCTGCCATATAGTTGGCACCATACGGGCAGCCAACGTGGCAAACGACCTAGCCAGCTTCAAGGTCCACGTCATTGTACGGCAGCCAACTCGACAAACATCCTTGCCGGGCCCAGGGTCTTCGCCGGCCGGTCGGACTCAAGGCGGCCGGTTAGAATAAATATAGCGGTTCATCCGGCCGGTCAAACCCGGCCGACCACATTAAGGCTTACACGCCTCGTTCAGCCGAGTGCATCCGCCCGGCCACATTAAGGCTTACACGTCTCGTTCAACCGAGGGCATCCGCCCGGCAGTCCTTTTTGCTCATGCTTGATACCCATCCGGGCGAGCCGTCCGGATGCCCACTCGGGCACTCTCTCGGAATCACCCTGGGATAAGGACAAAATATACCTGCACCAGCTGCAGGTAACAGGCTGTCACCCCTCGTACGAACGGACACTCTCTGACAGGCGCCGACTTACAGAAACCTGTCTTTGTCCTCACATAAGACAAATAGTATACGACAAAGAAGGATGGTTACAGTCGACATAACCATACCATATCTTCTGACCCTGTCAGAAGATCCTGACACAGGCCATACTCATACCGACATCACCATACCATATCTTCTGACCCTGTCAGAAGATCCTGACACAGGCCATGCTTGGTCCTTTTCCCCGGCTATATAAGCCACTCCACTCCTCATTATCAGGTACGCATGCATACATGCGCGAAGCCTCTCATTTTTCCAGTGCTCCATTATTTCTACTGTTCCTCAGAGTACTGACTTGACCGTCGGAGTGCCTTGCCGGGACGTCTCCCGGCTAGGTTGCTAACGGTCATCTTCCTCAGCAGGTTCACCTCCAGTCGTTGGCCCTGCACCAGGCGAGATCCACTTCCATTCGGTCGGGATACCCCCACGCTGCCATTCTGCGCGAGGACNCGCCCAGATAAAGGGAAAGGGTTTAGCTGACCCGCCGCGGCCTGTCCGACTCGCAGCCCTTTCTCCTCACAAATTCTTGAGGATCCCGTCCCCCAAGAATCTACGATTCTTCACCATGCCAGAGTACTCGGGGGCCATGACCCGAGGGAGCACGTCATGAATTTGAAAGCTCTGCCCAGTTGCACCAATACCGGAGGGCGTCAAATGCCGCGCTTTCCTGACAACCCTCTCCCGGGCAGGCTCAACGATGGTTTGGCGGGCTCCCGGGGATCAGTTGGGAGTTTTGCAGAGGTAAAGCGGCTGTTTCTGCAACATTTTGCAAGCAGTCGGAAGGCACCATAAGACCAGCCTCAATTTGTTCGCTCTGAAGCAAGGTCCGAAAGAGTCACTCCGGGCCTACATCCAGAGAGTTCAATGGAGTAGCTATAGAGGTGCCCCAATACCACCTTCCGAAGTACTAGTCACCGCCTTCTCACAAGGGCTCCAAGAAGGTGATTTCTTCCGATCCCTGATCAGGAAACCACCGAAAGGATTTCGACAGCCTGCTCGGGAAGGCTGGTAAGTATATCAATGTGGAAGAAGCACAAGCCGCCCGGCGGAAGGAAGCGATAGTTAGCCCATCGCCTGCACCTCAACACAACAGATCGCCAGGAGGACCGATTCGCAGTCCCCGACCGGCCGATCGGCCCGGAATGAGACCCCAGCAAGTGCAGGGTGGCACAGGGGAATTGGCCCAACAGATGGGCCCCGTATTGTGCGTTTCACCAATGTAATACGCACAACACTGAGGACTGCGAGCAGGCAACAGAGCTCGGACCCCACTCGGCAGGGGTCAAGGACGACAAACCCAGCAGGGACGCGGGCGTGGTCAAGGAGCCACAGCCCAGCAAGGACAAAGGCGGGATGCCCCCGCCGCCCGGCAATTTTTCCTCGGCCCGAGCAGGAAGAGGTGGAGGAACTTGACGAAGATCAAGCTAATCACCAGAACGCCGTCCGAGGAGGCGTCAATGTGATTTCCGGCGGTCCGACCGGCGGCGACTCCAACCGAGCCAGAAAAACGCAGGTACGCCGACTGGAAATTCACCAAGTCGGAGTCAGCACCTCTCAAGCTCAAGGGCCCCAAATCAGCTGGGGGCCGCAGGATTTACAAGGATTGGAGGTGCCGCACGATGACCCGCTGGTCATCACGGCTGTCATCGCCAACTATGAAGTCCACCGAACCATTGTGGACACCGGCAGCTCGGTAAACATTTTATATAAACGAGCTTTCGATCAACTGCAAATTGAGTTATCGCAGCTAGAGTTGGTGGCTACTCCCCTGTTCGGATTTACGGGAAACGAAGTACAGCCGATCGGACAGATACGGCTGGCCGTCTCACTTGGAGAGGAGCCACTCAAGAGAACCCGGTGGACCACGTTTCTGATTGTGGATGCCCCAGCTGCCTACAACGCCATCCTCGGTCGACCGGCTCTCAACGAGTTCAGAGCGGTAGTCTCCACCTACTACCTCAAGGTGAAGTTTCCGGTCGGCGACAGAGTCGGCGAGGTGAAGGGCAATCAGACCGTGGCCCGGCGCTGCTATGCTGATGATGTCCGCTCGGGAGGTCAAAAGGCGAGGCGGGCAGGTAGCAGCTGCAACATGGTGCAAGCCTCCCCTTGGGCAGAATTGCGGGAAGACAAAGAGGAGGTACAACTTTTGCCCGGTAAGGAAGATACCAAAATACAAATTGCTGCAGGACTTCCCGAGGAGCTGAAGCAATCCCTAATCGACTCCCTCGCCCGGAATCAAGACGTATTTGCCTGGTCGTCAAAAGACTTGAAGGGAGTCCGACCGGAAGTCGCAGAACACCAGCTCCATGTTTACCCGGGCGCACGGCCAGTGAAGCAACGAAGAAGGGATCGCAGCGCCGCGCAGAATCAAGTCATCCGGGCGGAAGTGGAAAGACTGCTGGAGGCAGGACATATCCGGGAGGTCCAGTTCCCGGCCTGGTTGGCCAACGTGGTGCTGGTGTCCAAACCAAATGACAAGTGGCGGGTATGCATTGATTTCCGAGATCTCAATCGTGCATGCCCGAAAGATTGCTACCCACTTCCACGGATCGATCAACTGGTCGACTCGACGGCCGGCAGCGAGTTCATATCAATGCTGGATGCGTACCAGGGGTACCACCAAGTCCCGCTGGCTGTGGCCGACCAAGAGAAAGTTAGCTTCGTCACGGCTGACGGCACCTACTGCTACACCGTCATGCCGTTTGGCCTCAAGAATGCGGGCGCCACCTACCAGAGAATGATGAACAAGGTGTTCCGGTCGCAGATGGGACGTAACGTCGAAGTATACGTCGACGATATTCTGATCAAGACCGCCCGGGCGCAAGAATTAATCCCCGACATTGAGGAAACTTGCCGAACCCTACGGCGGTTTGGCCTGAAGCTTAATCCGGCCAAATGTCTATTCGGGGCTCGAAGCGGGAAGTTCCTCGGTTATATCGTCACCGAGCGGGGCATCGAAGCAAATCCGGGCAAAGTAAACGCCATCATGGAGATGCCGGCTCCAAGGAATCTCAGAGAGGCTCAACGGCTGATCGGACGGATAACGGCCTTATCAAGATTCATTTCCCGGTCAGCCGAACGGGGTCTACCATTCTTCAAGACATTACGCCGAGCCACCAGATTTCAGTGGGATGCAGAATGTGACAAGGCATTCGAAGAGCTGAAGGCTTATCTGGCTGAGTTGCCTACACTCGCCCGGCCGGAGCCGAATGAGATTTTATATGTATACTTAGCAGCTTCCACCGACTCGGGCAGCATGGTGTTGGCCCGGCAAGAAAAGACTGAACAAAGGCCTGTGTATTTCTTTGCCCACTTATTTAAAGGAGCCGAGTGTCGATACACGACGCTCGAAAAGTTGGGCTATATACTGTTCTTAGCCGCCCGGCGACTCAGACCATATTTCTTAGCTCACCCAATTACTGTATTGACTAACAGTAACTTGGGTCGCGTGCTTACAAATCCGGATGCTTCAGGGCGGCTAGTCAAGTGGACAACTGAGCTGAGCGAATATGACATACAATATCTACCCCGGCCGGCTATCAAGGCTCAGGCCTTAGCCGATTTTCTCACGGAATGGCATCCCGATGAAGCCGAAGGCGTATGGAAAGTGTACGTTGATGGGGCATCCTCTCGGCAAGGAAGCGGAATCGGCGTTCTCATGGTTTCACCCGAAGAAGAACGGCTACACCTGTCCGTGCGGCTAGAACACAAGGCAACTAATAATGAAGCTGAATATGAAGCACTAATAGCCGGTCTGCAAGCCGCCCGGCATGTCGGCGCCACCCGGGTGTGGCTATATTCAGATTCGCAACTTGCTATACAACAACTGGCCGGTAACTTCGAAGTCAACAGCGACCGGCTGCAAGAGTACATCGATGCCTATGAGCAGCTGAAGGCGGGTTTCAGGGAGGTACTCTTACAGAAGATCCCTCGAGAAAGCAACTTGAAGGCAGATGAGCTAGCTAAATTAGCTAGTGCAGTCGGATCTTGGGTGGTCCCCCGGCCGGCCTGCCATGCCTTATTCGTCTTGCAAATCGAGCAGCAGGCGGAAGTTGAATTGGAGACTGATTGGAGAACGCCCTTGATTGCATTCTTGACCAGGGGAGAAGTGCCGTCCGACCGGGAGGAGGCTCGGCTGTTCAGAAAGAGAGCCGCGCAATACACTATGGTCGGAGATGTCCTCTATAAACGGGCTCACGCCCGGCCATTGCTCAAATGCCTTAGCAGTGAAGATGCAGATTATGTGCTCCGAGAGGTCCATATGGGGGTCTGCAGTAATCATTCAGGAGGTAGAGCCACCGCCCGGAAGGCTCTGTTGGCCGGGTATTATTGGCCAACTTTACAGAAGGATGCCGACCGTTTGGCTGCAACCTGCATCTCTTGTCAGAAACACCAGTGCCTGCCACACCGGCCAACCGAAGCAATGAAGACATCGGCTGTCTCTTGCCCGTTCGACCAATGGGGCATGGATATCGTAGGTCCGTTTCCGATCGCCCCCGCTCAGAAGAAGTTCTTGTTGGTCGCGGTGGATTACTTCTCTAAATGGGTGGAAGCAGAGGCGCTAGCTAGAATCACCGAGCAGGCGGTGATTAAGTTCTTGTGGCAAAATATTCTATGCAGATACGGGATCCCCCACAAGTTGGTTTCTGACAACGGTCGGCAGTTTCAAGGGAAGAAAATCAAAGAGTGGTGCTCGACATACGGCATCCATCAGGCTTTTACATCCGTGGCGTATCCACAAAGCAACGGCCAAGCAGAAGTCACCAACCGGGAAATCTTGAGAGGGCTCAAAACAAAGCTGGATCATGCAGGAACCAACTGGGTAGAACAGCTGCCCGGGGTCCTTTGGGCGAACAGAACCACACCCAGAGAAGCGACCGGACAGACGCCGTTCCACCTCGTCTATGGCAGCGAGTCGGTGGTGCCGGTCGAGGTCGGCTGTGAATCCGACAGGCGGTTAAGCTATGATGAAGGGAATGATGAAAGAAGGCGCTTAGAACTTGACCTCATAGAGGAAGTCCGGGAAAAAGCAGCCGCCCGGATGTTCACATACCGGCAGCGTATGAAACAAAGGTACGACCAGAAGGTGTTGCCGCGCTCATTTCACGCCGGGGACCTTGTCTGGAAACGAATAAAGCCGGTCGGTGATGTTAACAAATTACAACCACAGTGGGGCGGACCCTTCAAGATAGTGCAGAAATTGCATTCAGGCGCCTACTACTTGGAGGATGAACATGGAAAGAGGCTGAACCGACCGTGGAGTGCCCTACACTTGAAAATGTACAGAGAGCCCTAGAGTGATGCAAGCTTGTAAAGCGCCGCATTTTAGCTATAACGAAAGGCTCACCCGACCGAAAATTCCCGGTCGGCCATGTAAGGCAAGCCATACCTGGACGGGACGCAGGCTGACGCGTTATACCCTCCAGAAGCCTGAGTCGGCGACTGACTCTTCGCGTCAGCCCACTCGGAAGCCTGGACTGGTTCCCGGTCGGAAGCGTGGCGGCCCACGTGGAAGATTGGCCCATCCGGAAGCCTAAAGGCGGTTCCCGACCGGAAGCGTGGCGACCCACGCAGAAGGTTGGTCCCCTTTGGAAGCCTGAGTCGGCGACTGACTCTTCGCGTCAGCCCACTCGGAAGCCTGGACTGGTTCCCGGTCGGAAGCGTGGCGGCCCACGTGGAAGATTGGCCCATCCGGAAGCCTAAAGGCGGTTCCCGACCGGAAGCGTGGCGACCCACGCAGAAGGTTGGTCCCCTTTGGAAGCCTGAGTCGGCGACTGACTCTTCGCGTCAGCCCACTCGGAAGCCTGGACTGGTTCCCGGTCGGAAGCGTGGCGGCCCACGTGGAAGATTGGCCCATCCGGAAGCCTAAAGGCGGTTCCCGACCGGAAGCGTGGCGACCCACGCAGAAGGTTGGTCCCCTTTGGAAGCCTGAGTCGGCGACTGACTCTACGCGTCAGCCCACTCGGAAGCCTGGACTGGTTCCCGGTCGGAAGCGTGGCGGCCCACGTGGAAGATTGGCCCATCCGGAAGCCTAAAGGCGGTTCCCGACCGGAAGCGTGGCGACCCACGCAGAAGGTTGGTCCCCTTTGGAAGCCTGAGTCGGCGACTGACTCTTCGCGTCAGCCCACTCGGAAGCCTGGACTGGTTCCCGGTCGGAAGCGTGGCGCCCACGTGAAAGATTGGCCCATCCGGAAGCCTAAAGGCGGTTCCCGACCGGAAGCGTGGCGACCCACGCAGAAGGTTGGTCCCCTTTGGAAGCCTGAGTCGGCGACTGACTCTTCGCGTCAGCCCACTCGGAAGCCTGGACTGGTTCCCGGTCGGAAGCGTGGCGGCCCACGTGGAAGATTGGCCCATCCGGAAGCCTAAAGGCGGTTCCCGACCGGAAGCGTGGCGACCCACGCAGAAGGTTGGTCCCCTTTGGAAGCCTGAGTCGGCGACTGACTCTTCGCGTCAGCCCACTCGGAAGCCTGGACTGGTTCCCGGTCGGAAGCGTGGCGTCCCACGTGAAAGATTGGCCCATCCGGAAGCCTAAAGGCGGTTCCCGACCGGAAGCGTGGCGACCCACGCAGAAGGTTGGTCCCCTTTGGAAGCCTGAGTCGGCGACTGACTCTACGCGTCAGCCCACTCGGAAGCCTGGACTGGTTCCCGGTCGGAAGCGTGGCGGCCCACGTGAAAGATTGGCCCATCCGGAAGCCTAAAGGCGGTTCCCGACCGGAAGCGTGGCGACCCACGCAGAAGGTTGGTCCCCTTTGGAAGCCTGAGTCGGCGACTGACTCTTCGCGTCAGCCCACTCGGAAGCCTGGACTGGTTCCCGGTCGGAAGCGTGGCGGCCCACGTGGAAGATTGGCCCATCCGGAAGCCTAAAGGCGGTTCCCGACCGGAAGCGTGGCGACCCACGCAGAAGGTTGGTCCCCTTTGGAAGCCTGAGTCGGCGACTGACTCTTCGCGTCAGCCCACTCGGAAGCCTGGACTGGTTCCCGGTCGGAAGCGTGGCGTCCCACGTGAAAGATTGGCCCATCCGGAAGCCTAAAGGCGGTTCCCGACCGGAAGCGTGGCGACCCACGCAGAAGGTTGGTCCCCTTTGGAAGCCTGAGTCGGCGACTGACTCTTCGCGTCAGCCCACTCGGAAGCCTGGACTGGTTCCCGGTCGGAAGCGTGGCGGCCCACGTGGAAGATTGGCCCATCCGGAAGCCTAAAGGCGGTTCCCGACCGGAAGCGTGGCGACCCACGCAGAAGGTTGGTCCCCTTTGGAAGCCTGAGTCGGCGACTGACTCTTCGCGTCAGCCCACTCGGAAGCCTGGACTGGTTCCCGGTCGGAAGCGTGGCGTCCCACGTGAAAGATTGGCCCATCCGGAAGCCTAAAGGCGGTTCCCGACCGGAAGCGTGGCGACCCACGCAGAAGGTTGGTCCCCTTTGGAAGCCTGAGTCGGCGACTGACTCTTCGCGTCAGCCCACTCGGAAGCCTGGACTGGTTCCCGGTCGGAAGCGTGGCGTCCCACGTGAAGATTGGCCCATCCGGAAGCCTAAAGGCGGTTCCCGACCGGAAGCGTGGCGACCCACGCAGAAGGTTGGTCCCCTTTGGAAGCCTGAGTCGGCGACTGACTCTACGCGTCAGCCCACTCGGAAGCCTGGACTGGTTCCCGGTCGGAAGCGTGGCGTCCCACGTGAAGATTGGCCCATCCGGAAGCCTAAAGGCGGTTCCCGACCGGAAGCGTGGCGACCCACGCAGAAGGTTGGTCCCCTTTGGAAGCCTGAGTCGGCGACTGACTCTACGCGTCAGCCCACTCGGAAGCCTGGACTGGTTCCCGGTCGGAAGCGTGGCGGCCCACGTGGAAGATTGGCCCATCCGGAAGCCTAAAGGCGGTTCCCGACCGGAAGCGTGGCGACCCACGCAGAAGGTTGGTCCCCTTTGGAAGCCTGAGTCGGCGACTGACTCTACGCGTCAGCCCACTCGGAAGCCTGGACTGGTTCCCGGTCGGAAACGTGGCGTCCCACGTGAAAGATTGGCCCATCCGGAAGCCTAAAGGCGGTTCCCGACCGGAAGCGTGGCGACCCACGCAGAAGGTTGTTCCCCTTTGGAAGCCTGAGTCGGCGACTGACTCTTCGCGTCAGCCCACTCGGAAGCCTGTATCGGAATCCGGTCAGGCGTGTGACGATCCACATCCCGCAGGTAGGACACCAATCAGTCGGCTGTTTTACACAGCCATTTCTCTAAAGTAATTCGGTTCCCCGACTGGGCGTGTGGCGACCCACATCCCTTAGAATTGTTTTAGCGCTCTAACAGGGCGTGTTGTGACTCCCACCTCTCAGACAGATCAACCAGTCGGCTACCTGACAACCATTATCCCGCGCTTAGTTCGGTTCTCTGGTCGGACAACATCTACTTAATGTCTAAAATAACTCATTAAGGGGAAATACTCCTCGTCGCTGATTGATTCGGAAGCATTACAAAAAGAAGAGCCCCAGCCGGCGGCTTAGGATTACACAGTTAACATTTACGTAAAAGGCTGGAAGAAGTCTTTGGGTAGCAGCTCCTTCACTCGGCTCACTTGGACGGCGTTGATAGGAAGGTCGGCAGGCAGATGGCCGCTCTCTTGGAGCTGCATAACAGCGCTTTCTAAGCCCATCTTGAACATGCCAGATGTCCGCTTGCCCAACTGCTTGCCGAACTCCTTAGAATTGATATAAGACAAGCGATGAGCGTCCATCCGGGCGGGCTCGCCTGCCTGGTGCAGCTTCAGGCTGTCAATTTCCGCCCGGAGGTTAGCAAGCTCCTTGTCCTTCTCCTCCAAGGCAACGGCTTGAGAAGCCAGCAGTCCTTCAGATAAGCGGAGCTCGTCTTCTCGGGCGTCTAAAGCCTTCTCCTTGGCATTAAAGCCCGACTCCCGAGTCGCCAGCTCCTGCTCTTTTTCGTTCAGGGTTGCCCGAAGATCCTCAGAGGACTTCATCATCTTGTCCAGTTCCGCCTGCAAGGCTTTGGCCTCGACAGCCTTCTTGTCGAGGTCCAGTCGGGTTCGGCGCTGCACAGCCAGAGCCTTCTTCCTCTCCTGCTCAAGGGTTGCGTGCAGAGAGGAAGACCGAGCATACGCCCGCTCGGCTGCCTCCGCTCGGATGGTTTCCTCCGTCAGTCGCTCCTCGGCGGAACGGAGTTTCTCCTTAAGGTCCAGTATCTCCGAGCGGAGGATAGCTGTACCCTCTTCGCCAGCCGGTAAGTTTGTGTGCGCCTGGCGAAGCTCCAATTCCGCGAGCCGCCGCTCGGCTGCTCGGCGTCCCCTGGCGTTTATAACCAAGGAATAGGCGACGCTCGAGCAGGAGGCCCAAAACTGCAATAAAAATGTTAGAAAGAAGCAAGGGGGTTAAACATCAAAGCATCCGGCTTACATGCGTAGCGTCTTGAAGGAATTGGTCTGCCAGTCGGATCGGGGGTCTGGAAGTCCCCTCCCTCATGCCCTGCTCCCAGCAGTCTGCTAAATCCCCGTAAAGGGTAAGCCGCTGCTGGACTTCGCAGGGGGTCGCTGGGTCAACCGAAGGGAGATATACGCCATAGCCACACGGCTGCGAACGCCGTTCCCCCGAACGAGACGAACCCGGTGCATCAGCTGACCGGCTCACTCTAGCCGGACTGGCAGTGGCATCTGCAGGTTGAGAGGGAGAGCCCGTCGCTGAAGTCCTTGGGCGCCTCTGCAGAGGTTCCGGGTCGGGAGAGTCAGAAGAGGACCGGCCTACCTCTGTCGGTTCCTCTATACGGATAGAAGCGCTGGCCTTCCGCTTGGAAGGCTGAACCTTCTGCTTACCGGCGAATTTTGCCGAGGCAGAAGATTTTGATGAGCCGACCGGCTCCCTAGAACCAGTCGTCGCTGGTTGGGCAGAAGGAGCCGGAGGGGTGGGCTCCGCGCTCTCAGGAATCGTAGGTTGGTCGGGCAGACTGGCCTGGCGCAGACGCAGTTGCTCGGCCGCCCGGGCGTTTAATTCTTCGTCATCCAGGCCAATGGCCTCATCAAGGGCCGCTTCCCACATCATCTCGGCTGCAAAATCAGAAGATGTTGAGTTAGGGAGAAAGAAGTACGAACAAAAAATGACTTACAGAAGGTGCCGGGCAGGGCGGCAGGCACTCGGCTTAGCCCAAATATGTACAAGACGGCGTCGTTGAGAAGTTTCATGCCGTCGAAGTGTAGGCCACCGAGTAGAGAAGCAGCCCTTATAAATAAGGGGTCGGATTTAAAGTTTCTTAAGGGAGCTATAGGGGGCATGTCTTCGACCCATCCGACCGGGAACCCAGGGTTGGTCGGAGGGCTTATGAAGAAGAAATGAGTTTTCCATCCCTTATTCGAGGAAGGAAT
This sequence comes from Boesenbergia rotunda, assembly GCA_024364735.1. Lineage (NCBI taxonomy): Eukaryota > Viridiplantae > Streptophyta > Magnoliopsida > Zingiberales > Zingiberaceae > Boesenbergia > Boesenbergia rotunda. The sequence goes on from JAGFNQ010004961.1 coordinate 273,156, forward strand.
ATTCTCCACTATGGATAATTTGGCCCGGGCCTGGAGAAAGAAATTCCCGACCTCCTGTTTCTTCGGGTAATAAAAGAAATAAAGAACCTCCGGTCGGAGGGGGACTCGGTAAAGGGTAAAGAGAACTATTATATTACACAATATACGAATGGCGTTGGGAGAAAGCTGGAAGATAGGAACATGGAAGAAGTTACAGAAGTCTACAATAAAGGGATGAAGAGGGTAGCGCAGGCCAGACATATGTTGGTCCCGGAAAAACACAAAGAAGCCAGCCGGGGGCTGATGTGGCCTGTCTGCCTTTGTAGGGACGGCAATGTGGTAGTTTTCAGGGATGTCGTAGGCCAGTCGGAGGTCGGAGACGGTCTCGTCGTGAAGGGAAGACTCGACAGAGGTATACCACGCAGAGGCAGCCATGGAACAGAAAGAAAGGGAAGAAAAAGGGAGAATCTGACCGTAGGTGGTGGCGGAAAAGATTAACCGACGGCGACACGCGAAGACGGCGGCGAGAAGCGAGAAGCACCGAGTTAGAGAAGAGAACAGTGAAGAGCAAATGAGGGTTTCGGCGAATGCGGAGGCTTACTTATAGCTTGGCCGAAAGAAGGGAGACCGTCCGATGGAGGTCCACGTGTACGGAGATCGCCTCATCCATGCTGTTGAGGCGTCCCACGATCAGCCTCGAAAAGGCACGCCGCAGCCGCTGACGTCGCCTGCTGCGGCGGCAGGGCGCGTCGTCGTGTCAGCCAGTCGGAAGCTGCCGCGTGGCGGAAAGAATTACGCGCATTAATGGCCATTAAAACTCGTAATCATGGGGATAAATCGCATCCCGGTCGGCCAACCAGCGCGCGCCACGTGGCCCGGTTCATTAAAGCTGAGGTGAGGCCGTTATGGCGCCGGTCTCATCGGCATATCACCTCACCTCATTCGACTTAGAATGTCACGTCCCATTAATTGACTGACTCGGGCTATCCCGAGAAAATCGTCTGGGGGCGCATGACACTCCACATTTCTTGCAACTTAAGGCAAACATTCTCCCGCCGAAAAGTGTTCAGCATACCTCTCATCGACTAACAGCATTCGTCCGGTCGGACGCATTAACAATTTACGAGGACGTGGCGGCCCACGTTCCTCCGGTCAAAATTTTCATCCGCCCGGACATCTTCATCATGTCAATGGCTAGTCGGGAATGCGTGGCGGCCCACGCTCCCGTCATGCTTCGTCCAGCCGGACGGCCTCGTTAAAAAAGAAGGGTGCGTGGCGGCCCACGCCCCTCTCGGCTAAAATCTTCTTCCGCCCAGACAGTGCAGGCATACTCAGCACCAGCTGTTGAGCCTCGTGTTAAGCCGGCCAGATGTTAATAGGGCAAAAAACGCTCGGCCGCAGAATGGTTGTACACACTTGTGGTCCAGTCAGTCGGACTGATCGCCTCCTTCGACTAGACTCGAGGGGAAGGCTATTGATCCTGCCATATAGTTGGCACCATACGGGCAGCCAACGTGGCAAACGACCTAGCCAGCTTCAAGGTCCACGTCATTGTACGGCAGCCAACTCGACAAACATCCTTGCCGGGCCCAGGGTCTTCGCCGGCCGGTCGGACTCAAGGCGGCCGGTTAGAATAAATATAGCGGTTCATCCGGCCGGTCAAACCCGGCCGACCACATTAAGGCTTACACGCCTCGTTCAGCCGAGGGCATCCGCCCGGCAGTCCTTTTTGCTCATGCTTGATACCCATCCGGGCGAGCCGTCCGGATGCCCACTCGGGCACTCTCTCGGAATCACCCTGGGATAAGGACAAAATATACCTGCACCAGCTGCAGGTAACAGGCTGTCACCCCTCGTACGAACGGACACTCTCTGACAGGCGCCGACTTACAGAAACCTGTCTTTGTCCTCACATAAGACAAATAGTATACGACAAAGAAGGATGGTTACAGTCGACATAACCATACCATATCTTCTGACCCTGTCAGAAGATCCTGACACAGGCCATACTCATACCGACATCACCATACCATATCTTCTGACCCTGTCAGAAGATCCTGACACAGGCCATGCTTGGTCCTTTTCCCCGGCTATATAAGCCACTCCACTCCTCATTATCAGGTACGCATGCATACACGCGCGAATCCTCTCATTTTTCCAGTGCTCCATTATTTCTACTGTTCCTCGGAGTACTGACTTGACCGTCGGAGTGCCTTGCCGGGACGTCTCCCGGCTAGGTTGCTAACGGTCATCTTCCTCAGCAGGTTCACCTCCAGTCGGTTGGCCCTGCACCAGGCGACATCCACTTCCATTCGGTCGGAGGATACCCCCCACGACGTTGCCATTCTGCGCGAGGACGCCCCGTCAGCATCCACGTCACGCATCGCTACACCGTCATTCCGGTTGCGGCTCCACTACGCTCGGCGACAGGATCAATCATAAAATTTAAGGGTTAAAATTTGATAAAGTCAGTATACCCATTCTGTCTACGCACTAGTCATAATATCCGCGCTAATAGCCCTCATGATTTACCTCTTCCATATTAATCCTAAGACGAATGGATAAAAATGTTAGGTAAGCGAATCATTTTTTATCATCATGGTACTTTGTGAAATCGGATAAATTCAAAAGTATAAATGGATCCATGCCTAATAGTTAGCATCCTAAATTTCTTATTCTAGTGAAGAAAACTATCCTATTCTAGTGAAGAAAACTATCCTATCTTACATGGTGAGTCTTAGCAAGAATTTAAAAGACCCTCGTTATTCGATGGTTTGTGAAAAATATCGTGCAATGAGTAGCATGCGATTCGAGTAGTGGATTTTTTTTATTTTTTAATTGAATTATGCCGATTAATTTTGAGAGTATCGATTTGGATCCAATAAAAATTTTACATCGATCATTAAGATAAATTAAAAATATTTACAATCGACGATTCATTCACTTAATATTTTTAAATTAATTATTTATCAAGAAAATTTTATTTATTAATTTATTAAAATTATAATTCGATTTATAAATATTTGGAAATTAAATGGATGTCTTATCCCAAACAAAATTAAATTGTAAAAAAACCCTTCATTATTCAATGGCCGTGGAGTGATAAAATGAATTAAATTTCAAAGTTGAATTGTTCACCCTTCAAAATTTTATAATTTTGCAGAGACCCTCCTAGATTTGAATTGAGATTCTACGTTGCTGCACGGTTTCCGACATGAGCCCACCCTGCCTCCTCCTCCTTGTCATTACCATCATTTATTTCGAAAAGAATTCGAAAGAAACCCACTTTAACCCCCAATCTGTACTCTTATCTTCCTCCTTCGCTGTTCGCCTGCGCTTTCCCCAAATCGAAGCTAGGAAGCTCTGAATGGGGAGGAGGCCACTTGCCGTCGACGTCGCCACTCCATGGTGGATGTTCGCTTCACTTCTCGCCTTCGCTCGTGCCTTAACTCTTGATGGTGAAAAATCTCTCCTTTCTACGGTTTGATCGAGTGGGAAGATAGTGACGGGTGGATTTGGTTTGGTTCGGCAGGGGAAGCTCTTCTGGAGCTTAAGCTGGGTTTCAACGACTCCAAGCAGCTGCTGCGGAGCTGGCGGCCTACCGATTCACACCCTTGCTCATCCTGGCTTGGCGTCTCCTGCCACCCTTCCGACCTCACCGTCCGGTCAATGTAACTGTTCTATCGTATATGCTATTTTCTTGTATCCGTAATAGGATTTTAGCTTCTCTGTATTTTTCTAGGTGTTGGAAGCTTACCTTACCGATTCCTATTTCCATTGCAGTGACTTACCTTATATGCAGCTCGGTGGCATCATCTCCTCGAGCATTGGCCGGCTTCGGAGGCTTCAAAGATTGTAAGCGCATTTTCTTTTAGCTCCTTTTCCCCCTACTTGAACACCTTCTAATGCATGGTGATTCTGACAAAAAAAAACATGTAATATGAAATCCCGAACAAGGGGACTGTGAACCACCATTTGGTAGATCACCATATTAATTTTTAAATTGTTCTCTTCAATATACTCTTTCTTAATTTCATTTCCCTTGCTAAGTGTTTGATCTTGATTTGAGATAGTACTGAAGATGAAATTTCTAATCCCAAGTAGCTATAGTGAAGGAATTCTTACAAGGATGAAATTTGAATTGTGGCAGGGCTTTGCACCAAAACAGCTTGCACGGTCCTATTCCAATTGAGATAAAAAACTGCACTGAGCTAAGAGCATTGTATGTGTTTTCTTCTATTCGTATATATATTTTTTTATTTATTATAGTTATTGGTAATGAGAATTTACTAGATATTGTTGCATGAAGTTGTCACATTATTTATTTTTCAAGGTATCTGAGGGCTAATTACCTTCAAGGGAACATTCCACCTGAGATTGGAGAACTTGTGCACCTTACCATCCTGTAGTTTTTACATTCCCTTGTTTTCTTTTGTTAGATAGTTGTTCCTTTAATCAGTTTTCTTGAGCTTGATGTAAAAAAATGTAGGGACTTGTCAAGCAATTTGCTCAGGGGCACAATTCCTCCATCTATTGGCTCTCTGAACCAACTACGATTTCTGTGAGTCTTCATGTGATTAGTGATGGCTCAGCAGTTTGTTGTTGTAGAGTTAACTGTTTGACTATGATTTCTTTACAACTGTAGAAATTTATCAACAAATTTCTTGTCTGGTGAGGTTCCAACTGTCGGAATCCTTGGAACTTTCCAAAGCACTTCGTGAGTGACTCTTCTATTCTCTCTGATGCTTCATTATATTGCGCCATTAATTGTTACATGCTATATATCCAATTGTTTTCTACTAGGGCAACTGAAGTTTTTTTTTTTTCATTACACAAGTGTCTACTATTTTTTTTGTTTTAGTCCAATGATCAAAATGATAATTTTGAAGGAAAGTTAGTGCAGGTTTGTTGGGAATTTGGAATTATGTGGTTTGCAAGTTCAGAAAGTTTGTCATGGTACTGGTACATTGGGCTTTCCTGCAGTGCTACCACATTCTGACGCTTACGCATCTCCTGGTATGTCTGAAGAAAGCACAAGAGTAATGCCTCTTGCTGGGAGCTACTGTGCTTGATGTTTGTTCCATCCATTTGATTTTTCTTTGCATAGTAGTACAAAGGGTGCTTGCCTACAATTGGCTCATAATGTTCTTAGTTCATCTTTAACTAACCCTTTGTTTTTCTCAGAATTAGCATCGTTTTCATCCAAAAGATCTTCGCATTTTTTGAATGGTATCATAATTGGTGCTGTCACTACCATGGGCCTTGCATTAGTTGCAATCCTTGCATTCCTATGGATTTGTTTACTATCAAGAAAGGAAAGACTTGCTGGAAACTATGTTAAAGTGCAAAAACAACTTGTTCAAGATGGTGGTATGCTCTACCATCTAAATTCCTTCTAATCTGAGTCAATCATGCCATAACCTATTAGCTCAATTTGTTTCTGTTCAGGCACCAAGCTTGATATTTTCCATGGAAACCTTCCATATTCATCCCAGGAAATTATAAAAAAGCTAGAGCTACTTAATGAAGATGATATGATTGGTTCTGGAGGATTTGGTACGGTCTACAAGATGGCGATGGATGATAATAGTGTTTTTGCTGTTAAAAAGATTGATAGAAACCGTGAGATATCTGATCAGATTTTTGAGAGGGAGCTTGAGATTTTGGGTAGCATCAAGCACATCAACCTTGTCAATCTTCGAGGTTATTGTAGACTGCCATCTGGAAGACTTCTCATTTATGACTATTTGGCTTTGGGGAGTCTAGACCATTACCTTCATGGTAAGTTTCTCCACGTGTTTATCTTTCTTCAGGTGATTATGAGCTTGAAAACCATGTTAACTCTCTTTGTGGTACAAAATAGATAATCTAGATCCACTTCTATCTATTCAAATCTCCCCATACAAAAGATTTCTTCTTTGTTGTGTATCTTTCTATGACTATTAGGCATGGAATCCTATCATCTATGCTCCTTTCTTTTTAGCTCATTGAACCTTTCTTTTTCAGAAGAAAATCAAGAAGAGCACCCAATGAATTGGAATGCACGGATGAAGATCGCTCTTGGCACTGCAAGAGGACTTGCATACTTGCACCATGATTGCACTCCCAGGATTGTTCACAAAGACTTCAAATCCAGCAACATTTTACTTGATAGGAGCTTGGAGCCTCATCTATCAGATTTTGGTCTGGCTAAATTGCTTGTAGATGGCGATGCACATGTCACCACAGTAGTCGCGGGCACTTTTGGCTACCTTGCACCAGGTTTTCTACTAGCTTTGACTATTACTTGCCTCTTCATAATCCTCAACAGTAGAATTATTAAGATAGTCCCGTAAACAGTATAATTTTCAAAATGAATTACACGTTCATATATAGGATACTCTTTGCCTGCCACCAAATGTAGTACCAGTATGAATCATTCTCTAGTTGTTAACTGATAAAAATATTTTTCCTCTCTCTCAGAGTACCTCCAAAATGGACTCGCAACACATAAGTCAGATGTATATTCCTTTGGTGTCCTGTTGCTGGAGTTAGTGACTGGAAAAAGGCCTACAGATCCATCCTTTGTGAGACGAGGATTGAACATTGTTGGCTGGGTATGAAAACACTTTTATTTCTTGTTCTTTAGCCAATAATCCATCTCCCTGCTCAACTTGGCTGAATGCCTCTGCATTGGCAGTTGAATACTCTGACAGAAGAGAGCAGTTTGGACGAAATCGTCGACCCGAAGTGCGGAAACATAGATGCTGAAGCAGTAGAAGCAATCCTTGACATTGCTGCAATGTGCACTGATGCAAACCCCGACAACCGGCCTTCCATGAGTAGGGTTCTGCAGATGCTCGAGGAGGAGATCATGTCGCCCTGCTTGAACGAGGAGCTCTATGAATCTCAGTTGTACGGCTGATGGTATGCTTTGTATGCTTTCATGAGTGCATGAAAACTTGCTGCTGTACAAAAATTGCTCGTCAGCTTGGGACTCTTCGCCCATGAAGCCGTAGTTACGAAATTTTGACGTTTAGAAAATGATTAATGATGTTTTTCCAACCAACTTCGGGCGAAATTTGGCGTTTAAAGGTCGCGTGTTTGGATGTGCGGATTTGATATTGTTATTTATTAAGCATGCTTGTTGCCTTTCAAAGAGTGCATAAAGCTGTGATTAGGAGTATGTTTGAGAAAAGATCGGTCACACCGAATTAATAATTCGATTAGATTAATTTGAAATTTTAATTTTTTAAAAAAATATATCTGTCGTCGATGACCGGCTCAGCTTCTTCAGCTGGAGCCATCACGACCATGTTGGGCAAGCAGACCATGAATGTTATGTCGAAGGCTCCAGAATGTGTAGGTCCGTCATCTGCAACAAGGCCAGCTCTATCGAGTGCAAACCTCACCGGAATCTTCTGCAACTCCGCATCATGAACGTGCTGGGAGTCGATTCCAGGATTATTGTCGGGAGGATGCAATCTAATATGATTTCATCGAGGTTAGTGTTGGATACTATCTCCATAAAATGATATTGTTCTGTTACGGGTGCTCACGGATAGTAACAATTCGTTTCCCAAGATACAACGACGATGTCTCGAAATAGCAACACTATAAATTTTGAGACCAGCGAACCTTCTCGTAAGCTTTTTGGACTCTAGATACAATGATGATGTCTCGAAATATCAGTACTATAAATTTCGAGACAACGAACCTTCTCGTAAGCTTTTTGAACTTTAGATGCACAAGATGGGCTGAATGCTAATGACTTTGATGATTGAACGAATGAATCCATCATCTAGGAAACTCTATTTATATAATGGAAGAGGTGAGGTACCCTTTGGTGAGTGAGTGTGACATTTGATTTAGGATTAATCTGGGTCGTTCGATCTGGAGGGTTGTGACCCTTCAGATAGCCCTTTGATCTCATCTATAAGATCTGGATGGTTGTGACCCTTCAGATCTCCCTTTGATCTTAGCCGTCAGATTTGATCTGACGCTTTAGATCAAGTCTTATTACCAACGGTCAGATCGCGGCTCTTCGCGATCAACGCTCCAGATCATGTTACTTGCGATCCAGCATCCATCATTGATCCAACGGTTGTCATTCGTTTGCCTAGTCATCAGTCCAATCATTTCTCTCCTCCTACCTGAGTGCCACATAGTCACGACCACGTCACCGAGTGTCACGTCACCTGAAGCATAAATTTATGCTTCTCGCGACGATGCGAAGTACAAAGTGCGCCAACAAAGCGCATTGTGCACGTACGTGCGTGCGCGTACGCGCGTGACGGGTGGCAGGCTCGCAGGTGCGAGCATCTGCTCGCCTGTGAGAAGAGACCACCTGTGTTTTTCCTTTTTAACTTCATTAACACGGGAACACATATAAGGAGGTAAACTCTGGGCATTTAAGATGTGAGACTATTTCCCATCTACTTTCTTCTATGTCAATTTTTTTTGTTGACTTTAAATAATTAATTTCTTATTCACCCGTAATCGATTTTGAGCAAATTAATAGTATAGATTCATCTACGCGAAACGTAAATTTCGTTTTTGAAGTCAATTCTGACTTTCATCGATTGATGACACCTCAATTTTTCTTTACAAAATCATATTTATTTTTTTTAAGAATCAAATATCCAAGAGAACAACCTGATCATAACGGAACAGAGTACTAAATGGTGCAGAAAGGCTTGAGGCCCTCGGTTGCCAAACCGGCAGCAAAGGTGACTGCATGCTGCTATGCAATTCCCACGTCGAAGCAACTCCCAGGAAACTTCTTTGGAAATAGTTACCCTTGCTACCTCCCATGCCACCGTGAACAACCACGATGGCTCTCGGAGTCATGACGCAGCGGCAAAATAATTAATCATTAACTTAAATATTCATATTTTGATCTCTAAATATGACGTATTTTATAAAAAATTTTTCTCTAAATAGGAGGTAAACTCTGAGACGCTTAGCATCTGGACCCTCCACTGCGAGTACTTTCCTATGTACCCTAACGACCGATGAGAAACTTCCGTGAGGCCGAATCGGTCACCCTAGATTCGCTTGTTACCTGATTCATTATGTGAACAACCATGATGGTGAACAACCACACACTAACTATAACATCTGGACCAGTAGCCCTCGTGATTTAACATCTCCATGATTGTAAAAGAAATTTTAGCTTGTCCAGTGTTAATTATTGTTGTGGAGCAGACGTTCAGTGTCGGCGACAATATATTAGATGAACGACGATCAACTATGTCTCCTGACTCATTGGAAGCTCAAACATTACTAGACGATTGGACAAGAGCCGAAAAAAAAATCTAAGGAATGCAACTTTATAAAAAGTGAAAAATAAAGAAAATATATAAAGCAATAAGTATATAATATAAAATACAGAAATACATACAAATAAAAAATAAAGAAGGTATAAAATATAAATAAATAAATAGAGTTTTATGATTAAAAATATAAAAAATAGAGTTTTATGATTAAAATAAAATTTATATGTGTAAATTAAGATAAATTAGAAATCATCGAAAAATTATTAAAAATCGATTAGATTTTATTTCAAAACCAAAGAGAGTCTGAAATAAATTTATTCTAGGTCCCTAAATATACATTGGATAGCATAATTCAAGTCTTTACTACACCATAAACTCATAATATTTAAAATTATTGCAATCAGAAATTTCTAGGTCCATTAGTGAGTTTTCGCCAAAACCTAATGATAGACCTAGGATATTTGGATTTCTTAATACTTGAAATCATTAGGTAGAGTTGAGCTAGGAGAAGGTTATTATGATGTCAAAACTTATTCCTAACAATTAAGAACGATCTTCTCGTATAGTGTCACTTGGCACGGAATAATATATTCTATAGCGGTTGTAGCATATTTATCTAGCATCATTATAACTTTATTTTTTTAACTTATATCTTATTATCAATCTTAATTTTTTTTTCACATTTATATTTTATTTTAATATCTATTATATTTATTTTTTATATTTTTAATCTATAAACTCTATTTATTTATTAAAATTTTATAATTTCTTTTTTATTTATATGTTTTTTATATTAAATATTTATATTTTTAGCTTTTATATATTTACTTTATTTTTCTCTTTTATATATTTATATATTTATTTTTTATCACTTTTATATTTGCATTATTTTTCTTTTATCTTTTATCTCTTTATATATTTTTCTCTCGCTATCTTTTATCACTTTATATATTTTTCTCTCTATACATTGAGCCTGAAATCTTTTATTTCGAACCCAAAAATGATCTGAAATGAAATATCTTAGGCCCAAAGAGGACCTAAAATAAATTTATTTCAGATCCTACTTTGTCCTGAAATAAAATCTAATCGACTTTTAATAATTTTTTAAATAATATATAATCTATGTTAATTCACACATATAAATTTTATTTTAATTTCTATTATATTTATTTTTTATATTTTTAATCTATAAATTCTATTTATTTATTTATATTTTATACTTTCTTTAGTTTTTATTTCTATGTATTTCTATATTTTATATTTATATATTTTTATTTTTATTTCTTTATATATTTACTTTATCTTTCTCTCTTTGTATATTTATATCTTTATCTTTTATCTCTTTTATATTTACTTTATTTTTCTCTATATATTTATATTTCACACCCAAAGAGTGTCTAAAATGAATTTATTTCAGGTCCTCTTTGGTCCTAAAATGAAATCAAATGGATTTTAATAATTTTTTCGATAATATCTAATCTATCTTAATTTACACATATAAATTTTATTTTAATTTCTATATATTTATTTTTTTATATTTTTAATCTATAAACTCTATTAATTTATTTATATTTTATATTTTCTTTTTTTTATTTGTATGTATTTCTATATTTTATATATTTATTTTTATTTCTTTATATATTTATTTTATCTTTCTCTCTTTATATATTTATTTTTTTATCTTTTTTATTTTTTTCTCTATATTTTATGTTTTCACACCCAAAGTGAAATATTTAATTTCAAACCCTCTTTATACCTGAAATAAAAGTAGTTCAGGTCTAAAGAGAACCTGAAATGAAATATTTCAGTCCAAAGAGAGTCTGATATAAATTTATTTCAGACTCTCTTTGATCCTGAAATAAAATTTAATCAATTTTTAATAATTTTTTCGATTATATCTAATTTATCTTAATTTACACATATAAATTTTATTTTATTTTCTATTTTATATAATTTTAATATATATAATTCTACTAACTTTATTTCTTTTTTAATATTTTATATATTTTTCCTTATTTTATTTTATTTATATTTTTCTAATTTTTCAGTTGCTATTATATCCCTATTTCAAGTATTTATAATTATTTTGAAAAAAAATAATTTCAACCTGGAATATCAAAGGGTTTGATATTCTCATATTTTCAGGCCCAACATAATCTGATATTGATTTATTTTAAAATATATAATCACCATTTATTATTTATTTATAGGATAATCTTTTAATTATTTATTAATTTGTTCACAATCGTGCCAAAATATACTAAATAATTCAGGATGAGTGTTGTACAAGGCACGAAGAGATATATAGGATGAGAGAAAATAAAAAATATCTACATCCGAACTATAATTTATTATTTTAAAATCAAATTATGAAAAGTTAGTTTGAAAATTTTAAAAAGTGAACAATAAAAATGGGGTATTGACTGAAGAAGTATAAGAGAAATGATCTAATTTTACATGCACTCTTTAGTAAAAACAAATCATAAGATTTTATTTTATTTTTTTGATAAATATGAATTTTCACTTAATTTTTTTTTGATAAAATATCAATTAAAGTTTGATTTGTTTGATATTTATTAGAAAATTTAATTGATTTGATTAGTTAAAAAATTGATTAATTCTTTTGATTAATTTAATTCAATTCGATTCGCATCGCCTAATCAAAACGTCTACGTTTTTTGATTTTTATTATTTAAAAAATTAAAACATTTTAAGATTATCAAATGGCGACTAACTAACAACGAAGTTACCCATTGGCGGCGGACCTCTTCTTCCTCGATGCGGCCAAACAATCACCGGCAGTTGGTAGCGTACACCAAGCTTTTGGCATCTGAGGGGAAGCATGGCAGGCACCATCAAGCCCTTGCCCTGTTCTCCAATATGTTTGCTTCTCCCCACCTCCACCTCGACCCTTACGTCTTTCCGCTTGTGCTCAAATCTGCTGCCGCCCTTCGCCTTCCCCTATTCATGCGTGCGATCCACGCATGCACTGCAAAGTCCGGCCTCCTTCATAGTCCGCATGTCGCTTCTTCCCTTGTCGATTGCTATGGTAAATGTGTCTCCTTGGCTGATGCGAGGAAGTTGTTCGACGATTGCTCCCAACGAAATGTAATCGTGTGGAACACCATGATATCTCTTTGCTGCCGCTCAAACAACCTCGTTGGTGCGCTCCAATTGTTTGGGCTGATGGATGTGCAGCCTACGGCATCTTCGTACAACTGTATCATTGCTGCTCTTTCGGAGTCTGGTGGAACTTCAGGTCCATCTCGAGCCATTGAGTTGTGTAGGAAGATGCAGAGTGCTGGAACGAAGCCCAACCTGGTCACAATTTTGGCGCTTTTCCCTGCTGGCATTGCCATTGGAGCCTCAAATTTTATCAAAGAGATTCATGGGTTTGCCCTCAGGAATCTAATCCATCCAAATTTGCTTTTTGGTAGTGGGCTAGTTGAAGCTTATGCGTGGTGTGGTTGCTTATCCTATGCCCGTAATGTGTTTGAACAAATGGAGGAGAGGGATGTAGTTTCATGGAGTTCCATGGTATCAGCCTATGCGTTGCATGGGCATGCTGCTTCTGCAATGTCGGTGTTTAAGCTAATGGAGTTGGATAGCATCTGGCCAGATAAGATCATGTTCCTAAGCATTCTGAAAGCCTGCAGCCATTCTGGCCTTGCCGATGATGCCTTGAAGTATTTTGAGGTCATGACTGGGGTCTATGGATTAGTTGCATGCAGCGAGCATTACTCATGTTTGGTGGACTTGTTGAGCCGAGCAGGGAGACTAAAGGAGGCTTATGAGGTCATCAGGGGAATGCCAGGAAAGGCCACGGCGAAGGCTTGGGGGGCACTTCTTGGAGCTTGCCGCAGCTATGGAGAAGTTGGGCTTGCTGAGATTGCTGGCAGAGAACTTTTCGAGATTGAGCCAGACAATGCTGGCAATTTCGTGTTGCTTGCCGGCATTTATGCTAGTGCTGGAAAATTTGAGGAGGCAGAGAGTGTGTGGAGGTTAATGGAGGAAAGAGGTGTGGCACTGAGCAGAGGTTCTAGCTGGGTTTCCTCATAGTTCCTGAGGTCATATGGACTAGTCAAGACTTATGATGTCAGACAGCTGCAGTTGTTGGACATGAGCTTTGACTCCAAATTAGCTGAAAGCTGATTAATAGATTTTACTCTTTGGGATCTAGTGTAAGCCCTTTGTTCTTATGCTGTTCTTTGGCTATCATATTAACTCACCATTAACGTACTAACTTTGTCGAAAAAAACACACACATCATGGTTATTTAGGGAATGTTTTCGATGTAAGTGCATGTTGTTCATTTACAGAATTTAGTGAACTTCAGTGAGGTCACGTAGGTTAATTCAATGTGCATCATTGTTCAAAAACCTCTGGGACAAAATGAGAAATTGTATTAGCTCAGTAATTGCATGAACTTGTAGCTGGTGTTTTATATCCATAAATTCACACATATATATGCTTTCAGACTTGGCGCTTTTGCTTGCAGTTCCAACTTAGTAATTGGAATTGAGCATCAAATATGCATCAATTCAGGTTGCGAGAGTTACTTTTTTTAGCTTTCTACTCCTCTATAGTAGTAGGCAATGATTGACAACTCACCACGACTGCATTAATTGGCTCTAGTGGATGCATCAAATGTTTCTTGCTCTTATTTATAATACACGAAGAGATTTGAATTTCAACTACTTTCTGTGCTTCAGTTCATCAGGCACCACCTCCAGCTCCTACACAAGTTGTGGCTACGTCCTTGGAGGATTTGGATCAGTATCACTCAAGCTTCTCATCTCTTCCACCTCAACATTTTTATAAACACAAGTTTCTAGTTCCAATCGATGGAAATAGCTAATTACCTTTGCTTATCCTTGTTTAGGTATAACATTCAGCACAGGCAGTATTATTGCTCTCAGGCCAGTCAGAAGTGATTATGGGGCCTCACGCCTTCAACCATGGGACTGGTATCTGAAGCCGCTGTTGGCCAGCTGCAAGAACTGCTGCCTCACTGGTAATGCCATTACTACTGTCTACTGATGCGTGCAGTATCGCTGAAAAGTTTTCCAGGATATATGAATTTTCAATGTTGGAACTCATACATACCTGATACTTGACATTAAAGTTGTTTTCTTTTCAGCACTTCTGGCAGTGCATTAATAATTAAGGTAGAAGTCAGCAAATGGCTGTTTCAATTTCGACATGCAGGCTGAGAGCTTTTGGTGATTCACCGAATGCCTGAATCTATCAAGAACTTGATCATTGATCACGCTGATGCGTGAATTTGACTATCAGCTGTTCATGATGATTATTGTTTGGAAAACTAAATTTTATCTCTTGACATATCTTTTAATGAGTTTATATTCTCCTCCGGTTAGCCATGACTTCGTATGCCCTCTTGTTCATCCTATCTAATCACACTACAGCATGACAATAAAACCTTTTGCAAGCTCTCAAGTATCTTTTTAATTTTTGTAAGCACATGAAATTTCACAATGCATTGGCAAAGAACTCTTTGGCAAATGGGAACCTACGATGGAGTTTTAAAACTAGCATTAGTTATTTTTAGAAAATTAATTTACATGTATCACAAGAGGACATAATCCGTAAAAATGTCTTGTGCTTGATTTTTTACTACAGTCTACTGTTCTCTGTTTAGAATGCAAATCTGTAAAAGAAAATTAGATAAACGCAAATGCCATGAAGTTAATCCATGTGCAAATGCATCTCAAAGTTTCTTTAAATGTTCCCTTGGTGTATTTCATATTTCACTCTGAGCTTAGAAATTGTTAACAAATATGTAACTGGAATGATTGATCCTGTGTCATTTATGCATACTAAGCTTGGAGCCCTGGTGCAACGCCAAGCTTCGCTCTGTTCGTTTTTCCTGTTGCAATAGTGTTGCTCTCTTGGTTATTCAAAGGACATTATGATTTTCTTCTGCTGGTAGGATTTTTTTCCTTTGTTCTAGCATAAGACTTCTCATTCTAATTTTGCTTTCAAGTAGATTAATAACGCAAGTTTAAGTTGTGGAATCTAGAGAACCCGTGTGGAAACAGACAAGTTTTGATTATTTGGCTAGCACAATAGCTTGTTCTTGCCTAGTGGGAATTAAACCCAAGTTGATTATGATGGTTGGCATATATTGACCAGCAAAATCATTAGACTAGCAAGCAATAGTAGCTCAAATCTAATAATAGTGGTCAAGCTAAACACCTTCTAAGACAAGACAACAAAGTTCTGATAAAGCTGAATAACTCTGAGAATAGTGGTCAAGACAACCACTTCAACAAGCAATGCTACAAGAAAGCTAAATTGAGTAGTTCTAGATGAGCTTCGTTAGAAACTAGAGGTAGATTCTTGATAGAAGCGAAAAGCTTGCGTGCATTTCTTATGAGATGAGATCAATGCCTTGGAGCAGTAGAGCATCAGACAAGACCCTATTAGCAGCCTCTGAGGGATGGAAGCCATCCCAAAACACATAGCCAGTGGCATTGCTGCATGTCCCTGGTGCTCTTGTATTGCAAAGAAGTGATGTCTCAATTGTCCCTGTGCCACAGCAAGCTCTCCTTGACTCAAAGAATCCTTGGGGCCAAATCAATATGATTGTCAGTAATTTGTCGATGAAACTTTTTGCATACTTTTTAGTGAAGTAAATAATGGAAATGTGCTCCAAATCATTCTCAAGGTATGCGTACCACTGTTCCCAGGATTGTTAATCAAGTCCAGCAGAGGCTTATAGATGTCAAAGATGACTAGCCTCAGATCACCATGACTTCTTTTTAGAGATTCAGCAGCCACGTTAATCTTCTTGTTGAAAGTAACTGCATCGTTATTGAGTCGTGCCACGCAGCCATTATTGCCACCCCCAAACAAAGTAATTGCTGCTGGAAGACAACCCATTGGTGGTAGAGATGTCACACCGATCCTACGTGCTCCTAAATTGTACACACTCTGATCCACGCAATAGTTCATTATCAGTGTCATGCGTGATGAATGATTCATTATCAGTGTATGGTAGCTATAATTGAATTGTTCTTTCAAGAAAGAGCAATAACTCTTAATATCCTTATTAAGTTGAACTGACAGTTTATTTCATGAAAAAAATAGCTCTCAATGCCTGTCTGATACTTGTATGAAGAAATAGGAATTGGTAAAAATGATGCAGTATGTAGATTATTCTGACTTCTATTTTTTTATGCATGTTGATCCTTGAGGCAAATATGTCTATGTAAATGCTTCTTTGTTACACGATCATACGAGTAACTTTGTGAAGTTTTGCAGAGACTGCACCTGAATGAAACTGGTAAAAGATTGCACCAGCAAGTCAGAGAACTGATCAGGGGTGTAGGTTCCACCGAGCAAAGGATTTATGTAGTAGTTCTGGATGTAATCACTATTTCCAGCGCTGAGAATGTAAATGGAAACCGC
>JAGFNQ010004962.1:0-19361 GCA_024364735.1 Boesenbergia rotunda
CATCATGCTAGCCTCTATGGTACCTGAGCTGCAAAAGCAGCATGAGCATATGGATGCTTATACCATCATCTTCCATCTTAATGAGTTGTTTGAAGAGCAGGCGAGATCCGAAAGGTTCGAAGTCTCCAGACTCCTCTTCACCTCTAGGATGCAGGAAGGCACTTCTGCCTCACAGTTTGTGTTAAAGATGTTGGGGTACATTGAGCGACTGAACACACTCGGTTTTGCAATGAATCATGAACTAAGTATTGACTTAATTCTGCATTATTTGCCCAAAAGTCATTCACAATTTGTGATGAACTATCGGATGAACAAGCTGGAGACTACCATTCCTGAGTTGCTCAACCTGCTGAAGACTGTAGAGCCTTCTGTAAAGCAGGATCAGAAGACAGCACTGTTAGTTGATTCCTCAAAGAAAGGTTCTAAGAAAAAGGCCAATGAACAGAATAAGGGAAAGAAGAAAAAGGCCAAAAAGACTGAAAAGAAACCAAAAGGCACTTGCCATCACTGTGGCAAGGAGGGTCACTGGCGAAGAAACTGCAAGGTTTATCTTGAGTCCTTGAAGAAGAAGGCATCCGATGCCCCATCCTCTTCAGGTATCTTCGTTATTGAATGTCACTCTATTTCCTCAAATACCTGGGTACTTGATACTAGGTGCAGCTCACATATATGTAATGGCATACAGGGGCTAAGGAATAGAAGAAGACTCGTCAAGGGAGAAGCGGATTTGCGAGTTGGAAATGGAGCAAAGATTGCTGCTGTTGCCATCGGAACATATTTGCTGAAGCTCCCTACTGGGCGTGTCTTAGAATTGGATAATTGTTATTTTGTTCCTTCGTTAATAAAGAACATTGTATCTATTTCATGTTTGAATGAAAAAGTGTTATCATTTAACTTTTAGTAACAATTGTTGTTACATAACTTTAAATGGTGTTCTTTATGGGACCGAAACTTTGTGCAAAGGTATCTACACGTTAGATTTATCCAGTGACGTTTTCAATATCGAAGTTAGCAACAAACGTGCTTGAATAGATAATCGAATAGACTCCTATACGTGGCACTGTCGTCTTGGCCATGTAAGTAAGAAACACATGACCAAATTACACCGATGTGGAATTTTGGAATCATTTGAACCCGATTCATTTGATACATGCGAATCATGCTTAAAAGGCAAGATGACCAAATTACCCTTTTCCAGAAAAGGTAATCCAGTGGGAGAATTGCTTGGTCTGATACATACTGATGTATGTGGACCAATGTCAACTCTTGCACAAGGAGGCTATAGCTACTTCATTACCTTTATCGATGATCACTCACGATTCGGGTATGTGTTCTTGATGAAACACAAATCTGAAGGTTTTGAGAAATTCAAAGAGTTCAGAAATGAAGTAGAGAAACAGCTTGGCAAAAGTATTAAAATACTTCGATCCGATCGGGGTGGTGAATACTTAAGTCAAGAGTTTCAAGATTATCTAAGGGACAATGGGATATTGTCCCAATGGACTCCGCCGTATACACCACAGCATAATGGTGTATTTGAGAGGCGCAACCGAACCTTGATGGACATGGTTAGGTCGATGATGAATCATGCAACTCTTCCAAAATCCTTTTGGGGCTATGTACTAAAGACAGCTGTTTACTTGCTAAACAGAGTCCCGACCAAGGTAGTCTCTACTACTCCATATGAGACATGTAATAGTAAGAAACCTCACTTAACTCACCTTAAGATATGGGGTTGTCCTGCTTATGTGAAGCGAATTTTATCAGACAAATTGGATGTTAAGTCCGATAAATGTCTATTTATTGGATACCCTAAGGAAACGAAGGGTTACCAATTCTATCATCCCTTGGAACAAAAGGTGTTTGTTTCAAGGCATGCTGTATTTCTAGAAAAAGGATTTCTTTTACAAGAAAACAGTGGGAGTGGCATTGAACTTGATGAAGTTCAAGAAACTCCAATAGACATTACAGAGACACCTAGTCTAGACCCACAACCAATAACTCATAATGATGAGCTATCAGTTGAACACAAAACAACACCACCTCTTCGTAGGTCTGATATGACACGCAATATTTCAGAGAGATACGGATTTCTCATAAGTGAATCGAATGACGATGAACCTATCAGTTATGAAGATGTTCTGAAAAATTCAGAAAGGGACAAATGGCTTGAAGCCATAAAGTCGGAAATGGATTCCATGTACGAAAACCAAGTATGGGACTTGGTTAACCCACCTGAAGGGATTAAGTCCATAGGGTGCAAGTGGGTTTTCAAGAAGAAAACTGACATGGAAGGTAATGTTGTTACCTTTAAGGCTAGATTAGTGACAAAAGGATATCGTCAGAAACAAGGAATTGATTATGACGAAACCTATTCGCCAGTAGCTATGCTTAAATCCATTCGGATGCTCCTAGCCAAAGCAGCTCATTATGATTATGAGATATGGCAAATGGATGTGAAAACAGCTTTTCTTAATGGAAACCTGCTTGAGGATGTATACATGATACAACGTGAAGGTTTCACATCGGTTGATAAAACCAAAGTATGCAAGCTTTGACGATCCATATATGGACTGAAGCAAGCATCCAGGAGCTGGAACATCCGTTTTGATGAGACAATCAAAGAGTTTGATTTCTCACAAAATCCTGACGAACCTTGTGTGTACATGAAGGTTAGTGGGAGTGCAGTCGTATTCCTAGTATTATATGTCGATGACATATTACTTATAGGAAATGATATATCAGTCTTACAGACAGTTAAAATTTGGTTGTCCAAAACTTTCTCCATGAAAGACCTGGGAGAAGCAACCTATATCCTTGGGATTAGAATCTATAGAGATAGATCAAAACGGTTGCTTGGTCTTTCGCAGTCTACATATATAGATCGAGTACTAAAAAGCTTTAGCATGTCGGAATCCAAGAAAGGTTACCTTCCCATCAGGCATGGGATCAACCTTTCAAAGTCTATGTGTCCGCGCACAGAAGACGAGAGGATTTGCATGAATAAGATTCCTTATGCATCCGCGATAGGATCTATCATGTATGCTATGTTATGTACTAGGCCCGATCTATCGTATGCTCTGAGCGTCACGAGCAGATACCAGTCAGATCCAGGAATGGATCATTGGGCGGCTGTCAAAACAATCCTTAAGTACTTAAGAAGAACTAAGGATGTGTTCCTCATATATGGAGAAGGAGATATGGTAATACGTGGGTATACAGATGCCAGTTTCCAGACAGATAAGGATGACTCCAAATCGCAGACTGGATATGTATTTACTTTGAATGGAGGCGCAGTAAGTTGGAAAAGTTCCAAACAAGACACCGTAGCGGATTCTACCACGGAAGCAGAATATATCGCAGCTTCGGAAGCAGCAAAGAAAGCAGTCTGGATCAAGAAGTTCGTCTCCGAACTTGGTGTGGTTCCAACCATTGATGAAGCAGTGTCGGTTTACTGTGACAACAATGGAGCTATTGCACAAGCAAAGGAACCAAGGTCTCATCAGCGATCCAAACACGTGCTTTGCCGCTATCATCTGATCAGAGAGATTATAAGTAGGAATGATATACAAATTGAGAAAATTCCCACTGAAAGGAATTTAGCGGATCCTTTAACTAAGGTCTTGCCTCAAAACAAGTTTGAGGGTCATGTTAGAGCCTGTGGTATTGGATACCGTAGCGATTGGCATTAGGCCAAGTGAGAGTTTGTTAGTGATATGAGAGAAGTGTCCTAAGGCAATTGTCTTATGATTGTAAACATTTATTTTAATAAATGATAATTCACTATTTGAGTATACATGTTTGTGTATTTGATTGGGATCTTAAACTCATCTACTGAATGTCCGCAATACAATTCACAGCATATGAGAATTTGTGATGGGATCACAACTGGTGATTATTTCTAAATGTGCAATTGTGAAGTATTGAAAATATCCCTAGTCGATGAATTGATAAAAACGGACACTATCAATTCTGTTGAGACTAGCATGGGTTATTCTCTAAACAGCTGATTCTCACTGGCTGGTGACATTGGGATGTCTGGAGATAAACATGGATGCTAGTTAAGGGAACTAGTTCATAGGAGTGACTAGCTGTAAAACTTCACATGGTAGTCTATACATAGATAGGTCAGTGAAGTTCTTACCGCAGCTTAAGTGCGATGTTCCTTTGACTTGCGGTGTTCAAGTCATCTTGGTCATGGAGACTTATACTTTAACATCTTAAGCAAGCATCTCCAAGGAGGTGTGGACCCAGGATGATTGGGTATAAGCCGAAGTGCCCGAAGATGTTTGAACAGCCTACAAAGGATTCACCACTCCATGCGAGGAGATGTATACCCAGGCCTATCATCGGATTGTTACTCAAAGCCTCTGGCCAGAGCATATCATATTTAGAGTATGAGTCTCTAAAATACATGAGAGTAATTAGAAATCCAAAGGATGAGAAAGACACTACTTGGGCTAGGTGTGACATAGTCAGCCTAGTGGGGACTGACACACATAGACCGTGTCCTGAACCAAGTGGGTATAAGATGGTGAAGGGAATGAGGCACGATTCATTAGAGTTGCTGAAGGGTTTCAGTATAATTTCTGAGGTCAACCGTTGATCTTTCGATTAATTAGGGATCATGATGTACTACTATGTGCCACTCATGATCGTTCTATAATTGATGAATTATAGACGGCCAACATAAATCGAAAGCCTATTTAGTCACACGCACTACGAGTAATCCGAGGGATTTAAAACGAGTTGAAAATTGGATTTTCCGATCAAGAGAAATAAGTCGAATCTGAGTTAATCAGAGGCGCAACGGAAACTTAAAATGGCTAAGTCTTTTGAAGGCTTATTGGGCGAATTAAATGAGTTTAATTTGCGTTGGGTTCGGCTCGGTTTGGCCGGCCAAAGAGGGTGCCAAACCCCTTTGGTTTGGCCGGCCACATCAATGGGGAGAAACCAATTTATTTGGTTTAATTAATAAAATAAATCTAGCGCGATTTGTTTTATAAATTATGGATAAATAAATTTGTATAAAGAAATTTATAGAAATAAATTTATAGAAATTTATTCCCTTTTTATGGAAATTAAAATGATCCATGGAATGGTTTATTTTAATTTTATAAAATCAATTATGAATTGATTTTTCCATAATAAGAAAATTTATAAATTTCTTATAAAATTTATTCCATAATAAAAGGAGAGAAGGTATTTGTTTTATTATAAAGTTAGTTATAATAAAACTTGGCTTAAACGGAATAATTAATAAGAGAATTTATAGGATAAATTTCTTATGAAAATTCCATTAAGAGGGAGACTTGGCAAGGGAGAGGTTACTATATAAAGGAACCAAGGCTAGCCTTGAATTCCAATCAATAGAGTAATCAAGAGATTAATTCTCTCCCCCTCTCTCTCTTATTCTCTTCCTCTCCTTCTCCTTCCCTCCTAGGGCCGGCGCCCCTTGTTCATCCTAGGGCCGGCGCCCCTAGTCCAACCTAGGGCCGGCGCACCCTCACCCTTCCAAGGGTTGGCGTGAGCAACCATCACCAAGAAGGAGCCAAACAAGAAGAAGAAGAAGCGGATCGCAACTCCTCTCTTCCCGGAATTTTGATTCCGTTTCTTGTTGGTTAGTTTCCATTCTTTTCTCTTGTTGTTCTAGTTGTGCCTTTAGAGAATCTAGTAATTCTCGTCGGCACAAAACTCATGGCTTTGCGAAGTCATCCCGAAGAGAACTCGGTGTGGACGCGAATAGAGGCGAAGCTTCCAAGGGACGCTACGGTTGGATCTCGTCCCTTACTTCGAGTTACGCGAGGTACTTAGTAAATTAGTTTACTTTTCCTCAAAATTTTAATTTATGATCATGTCCACACATCATAAGGTTGCATGCTAGATACGTGGTTAAAAATAATTTGAGAAATTATTTATGCTAATTCTTCCGCTGCACGTAAATATTTTAAAATTTACGAACCCGTATCCTTGTCAACATGCACCCGGTCCCAACATGGATAACAAGAGTTGGAGGTCATATGTAGATAGTAAACACTAATTTCCTTCAACCAATGCCAAATTTTCAGAAATTTAAGGCTCCTAGATCAATCAATGGGTTTAGTCAAAACCTATTGATGGACCTAATGGACCCCGAGCTAACCCATTTCATACTTTATGGTTTCATATGGCTCAGAGCAGTCAAATTATGACCTTTATTATTATTTCGTAGCTTGCAAGAGTAGTTCTAAAAGATTAAAAACTGCATGTTAATGGTGACGTTGGTATTGCAGAAACAGCTTTAACTTGAAGCTATTGCTGCAATGCCAACATCACCTTGAAGCTGGTTCTGCAATACTAGCTCCACCAAGAAGATATTGTAAACCAAATATGCTATACATCTATGGTATGTATACGTATATTTATGAGAAATATCTAAGCTATGGTTTTATACAAACGCTTCAATAAGTAAAGATGATAATTACTTTAAATATGAAAAAAAATTTAAAAATATAATTATTAAAAAAACATTCATTTATTAAGTTAATCAATAAAATTATATATATAAATTAAAATATAGACATTAATAATACTAATTGAGGGCATATTTTGGCTACCCTAACCCAAGTGAACCCACAAGAATGATGAAACCATAGCTCTGATATTTCTCACAGACACACACACATCATAGATGTACAACATATTTGGTTTACAATACATACCTAACTTTTCAAGTTAAAACACATTGGAAAATTACACTGAAAATTCATCTTCACAACCACTAGCTTTCTATATTGGCAAGCTTGCTGGTCCATGAGTCCATGGGTCAGCTCGAGGTCTACTAGATCCATCAATGGGTTTTGACCGAAAACCATTGATTGACCTATGAGCTTTGGATTTTTGAAAATTTAGTATTGGTTGAAATAGGCGAGTGTCTATAATCTACAAATGGCCTCCAACTCTTATTATCACACTCCCACATGAATCTATGGTCGCATGCTAAGTGGCACACCCCTTATAGCTGGTATTGAAAACTCAGCTTCAGGTTAAAGCTATTTGTGCAATACTAATGACATTATTGACATGCAGCTTTTAATCTTTTGGAGCTACTATTGGAAGCTATGAAAATAGTAATATGGGCCATAATTGGACTGCCTTGAGCCAAGTGAAACCACAGAGTATAAAATGGGTTGGATCGGGGTCCACTAGGTTCATCAACGAGTTTTGACCAAAACTCATTAATTGACCTACAGGCCTTGGAGTTCTGAAAATTTGGCATTGGTTGAAAGGGGTGAGTGTCTACAATCAACATACACTCCCATGTGAATCTATGGTCGCGTGCGAAGTGGCATGCCCCTTATAGCTGGTATTGAAAACCCAGCTTCAGGTAAAAGCTATTTTTGCAATACTAGCGACACCATTAACATGCAGCCTTTAATCATTTGGAGCTACTCTTGCAAGCTATAAAAATAGTAATAGAGGTCATAATCAGACTGCCCTAAGCCAAGTGAAATCACAGAGTATTCAATGGGTTGGATCAGGGTTCACTAGTCCATTAATGAGTTTTGACCAAAATTCATTGATTGACCTGGTTAAAACCCATTGATGGACCTACAGGCCTTGGATTTTTGAAAATTTAGCATTGGTTGAAAGGGTGAGTGTCTACAATCTACATATAGCCTCTAACTCTTGTTATCACACTCCCATATGAATCTATGGCTGCGTACCAAGTAGCACACCCCTTGGAGCTAGTATTGCTGAAACAACTTCAAGATGAAGCTGGTATTGCATTACTAGAACCAAGTTCGAGTTGCTACTACAATACCACCACCATCTTGTAATTTTCATTGTGTAATGCATTTGTCTTCATAGCAAATAGAATCTTATGACAATTTAGTATAAATTTCACATTTTATATACAATAATAATTAATACACGATTAACAAACCACATAAATTTGTGTTAAAGCTATAATAGTTGTACAAATTTTAATATTACAAAATTCAGTTCCCATGAGGAAAATTTTCTACACAAAGGCCAAACTAGCCAAATCTCATATTTCACACATTTGCAGATTCAGGAAGGCATTCTCATCCCAATACTAATGGAACTTCAACTTGCCTACATTATAACCAAAATTTAGTCCTCGAAGATAAACCTGTATGTCATGCAAATCAATAAACAAATTCTAATAAACAAAAAATAAGACATGACTTCATATACTTATTAAATGGATTATAATTTACTTGAAGTATAGGATCGAAATCTAACAGTTTGACTGGTAGATAAGATATAACAACAACGGAATGCAAATCCTCATTCTCATCAATATTCCAACACTGCACAATATATAAATTCCAATTCATCTAGTGAAAATTCAAATTAGTTACTTCACCCTTTTCAAGCTATAATGTATTTAATTACCCTTGTATTGGTATGCATGTTGAAGAATACAGATAACAAACATGATACTGTAATATCAAACTACAGAATACATATAGAAGAAATATGCTAAACCTTAATTATATTCCTCATAATCTATGTTGTTAGAACCTGCAAGAAAACATCAATCATTACTTCAATTTCTTAATCAACTACTTTATTTTAATAAAAATAAAATTTGATAGTACATGTTACAGATGATAATTTTTCTTCATATGTGTCATCATTGCTTGTCATGTTTTGATTATCTATAATTGATCTTAAAACCAATATATCCACATATTTACACAATATAATAACCTAATTTTTTTTGGAATTCAATTTATAATATAAATGTATAATTTATTGACATATACCCTTGCTGTAAAATTGGATAGTTGCACTTATCATGTGACACACCTCGAAGGTCGCATCCACGATATAACCTGGACTTTGAGGTTGGCTTCTTCTTTGCTAATTTCAATCTCTTCCCACATCCCTTTGTTTTTATTATAGACGGATCATCCCCCGAGGCTATGGTATAGCGGAAGAGCGACTAGTCGTTATCTCAAGCATCCGCAATTTGATCTCTAGCTACGTCGTATTTTGTAAAACAAATTCCTCCAAATAGGGCGCGAATCCTGAGACACTGGGCTTTTAGATCATCCGCCGTGAGCACTTTTCAATTTACCC
The DNA here is from genome assembly GCA_024364735.1 of Boesenbergia rotunda. Classification (NCBI taxonomy): domain Eukaryota; kingdom Viridiplantae; phylum Streptophyta; class Magnoliopsida; order Zingiberales; family Zingiberaceae; genus Boesenbergia; species Boesenbergia rotunda. The sequence continues at coordinate 9,094 of JAGFNQ010004962.1, forward strand.
TGACGGCCGGTGAAAAACTTCTATGGGGTCGGATAGGTCGCTCGAGGTTCGACGTTACCCAACCTCGTTAATCATATGATAGATGGATCAACAATACCAAGGGACCCATCAATAGAATTTTTTCATTGACTTTCATTGTCGTATATTCTACTAATGTTCATCTCTTGAATTTTGGTATAGATACTATTGAATTGTTGATCCAAGAAATTTGTCCCCTCATCTATTAAAGATGCATTATCTATTAGTACTGAAGCTTTATATGATAACATCGAGTGTCTTGCCATCAAAAGACTTTCTAAATCATCATTTATATTTTATTTCCCCAAAGCATATATTGCTCCAATCTTTGCATATCATGTCCATCGTTTGAGTATATACTTCTGCTGTAGATGAAACACTTGGTAGATACGAAAATAAGCTAACATTTGTCTACATGGAATGCGCTCGAACTCAAATTCCATACAGCTACAGGATAAGTAGTCGCACTTTTAGTCATGTCTGAGCGATCTTGGTTTAGATAAAGAACAACTTTGAAAATTCATCACATGATAAACCACTGAGTCAACTAATGCACATGCTTTTTTCACATAATATCCATGACTATCACTCAATTCACTTTGAAACTCCAGTCATAATTTTTTTGTGTACAGCTTAACCATTTGAATTTCCATTGGCTAGTTTGTCTTAACATTGGGACTCTCATTCATATCAATATGGTTCTCAATTAACTCATTGTGTCTTAGGTGTCTTAGTGTCATATTGAAACTGGTTATAAAATCCATCAATGCCTCTTGAAAAATTAATGTAAGCTTTCAGATATCTGACTACTTGGCATTCCAACACAAAATAGATACCTAAAATAACACTTATATCACATGTCATACATCAACGATAATTAATCATTTTTCTCCAAGTTAGCAGACTTAATAACCTCTTCCCATTACTTCTCAAATTGATCATCAGATGATCTAGCATTTACAATGATGCTATGATAGTAGTTTCGAAAAGTCAAAAGGTCTAATTTATCTGGGAATTTGTTCAATATGTGCCACAAACAATAACGATGCACAGTTTGAGGGAAAACTTGTATAATGGCTTTTGTCATAGCAAGATCTTGATTGGTGATGATAACAATTGGTGCACCTTTAGGTATGACTTCTAAGAACTTGTTAAGTAACCAAACAAAAGACTCAATTTTTTCATCACTTAGAAATCTACAACCAAAAAAATTGACAGTTGATGATGATTAACTCCTATAAATGGTGCAAAAATCAAATCGTATTTGTGTTAGAACCAGTACGAGAGCTAGAGGGAGGTGATTAGCTTTGATCTTTGCTCGATGAAGATTTGTTGCGACGAAAGACTTGAGCAATACAAACACCTTGATTTTACTTGATATCCACCTCCTTGAGGTGACTAATCCAAGGATCCGCTCTTCCTCACTCTCTCATACACTATGAAGGATCTCCTTCTTAAGGTGGAGAAACCTCTTACAAGCTTACAAAAAGAAACACTCAAGAACAAGCAAATATAATAGAAATCTTACAAGATTTACACAACTTAGCTCTCTTTGCTTTTCTTGCTTCCTTCAAGCTTGGAATCGCCTCTTGATCCTTGGAAATGCAACAACACTAAGCTCTAAGGCATCACTTGAAATGACGATGAAGAAGGTGAAGAGTGTTGAAGAAATGCCGGAACGATACCGCTTCAAACCTGCGTGAAAACCCTATATACCCGCAACCTAGGGTTCCCTAATCGATTGGGTAATCGATTACCACGTCAGACATAGTTGTTCAATGACTATTTTTTGAAGCTTAATCGATTAACTAATCAATTAAGAAGATCTCAATCGATTGTTGAATCGATTCAGCACCTTTCTGTGCTTTGTGTAATTCAACTGTAATTGATTGACCAATCGATTACCATCCTCCTTAATCGATTGCCCAATCGATTAAGAGGAGGCTGAATCGATTGCCCAATCGCTTCAGCCTGCTTCTGTTCTCGCAAACTATTTCCCCCAATTGATTACCCAATCGATTCACTCTTTTCTTAATCGATCACCCAATCAATTAAGAAGGCTTCTGTTCGCGAAAAATCAACACCAATCGATTACTCAATCGATTGACCCCAACCCTAACTTGTGTGCACAAAGTCTAGGGTTCCCTTGCCTAACCCCGGTCAACCATGACTTGTTAGGACTTCCTCACCAAGTGTCCGATCATCCTTTTGACTGACTTGGATTTTTCCTTGCCTAGTTCCCAACTAGGACTTAGCCTAGTTCCCAACTAGGTTTGCCTATCCCTCAAGTTAGGTCTAGTCTCTCAGTAGACTTCCACCTTGCCAACGTGTGATCTCCCCGATCCACCTGGACTTCACCTAGTCCCACTAGGTGTGCCTATTCCCACTAGGACTTTTCCCGTGCCAGCATGCAATCTCCTCGATCCACCTGGACTTCACCTAGTCCCACTAGGTGTGCCTAGTCCCACTAGGACTTTTCCCGTGCCAGCATGCAATCTCCTCGATCCACCTGGACTTCACCTAGTCCCACTAGGACTTTTTCCGTACTAGCATGTGATCTCTACGATCCACCTGGACTTCACCTAGTCCCACTAAGTGTGTCTAGTCCCACTAGGACTTTTTCCATACCAACGTGCGATCTCCTCGATCCACCTGGACATCGTCTAGTCCCACTTGGTCTTTTCCAGTCAAGTCTCCAGTCAACCTTGACCCACTTAACTCACACGATATTCAAACATCTTACGATATTCAAACATCATTATCAAACATCGAAACTTAAGCTCACCCGAGCCTAGTCAAACTAGGTCAACCCTGACCTAACAAAGATTACACCAACAATCTCCCCCTTTTTGATGTTTGACAATATGCTTGAGAAAGACTAATTTCTATTAGCCTTTCAATCTCTCTCCCTTTAACATACATCAAAAACTCTCCCTAAGAGTCTATATGGTCAAAGGCATGCTCAATGAAAGTCTCATGCCTTTCATTTAAACTCATACTCAATCTTGAGCATTCATCGTGATGAAGATTCCCAATCTTCATTCTTTCACTTATCCCAAAAATAAAAATTTAAACACATACTTTTAAGGAAGACCTCCCCCTTAAAACATGCTCTAAACCTTTATCATTGCACCAACAATGATTTTTGAGTCCCTAAAACTTTAGGAAATCTCAACTTGAGGTTATGAAATTTTGAGATTCAAAACTTGAATCAAAACTTCTCCTGAACCCTATAGTTATCACCAAACCATCTTCCTTTTTGATTCCATAAAGAAATTTACCCAAATATACTTATAAAAGTATTCCAAGGGACTAGGGATTGTTAGGTTACTCAAAATTAGGTTAAAGGACTGAAATCAGACAGTTTCAGTGGTGCCAATCGATTAGGCTATGCCTTAATCGATCATCTGATCGATTACACTGCCCTTAATCGATCAACGGATCGATTACGCGAGCTCCTGTGCTCTCAAAAAAGGTTCACCAATCGATTGACCAATCGATTGGTTACTGTCCTAATCGATCACCTGATTGATTGGGAGTTTCTGAAAACAATTTCAGATCAAATTTTAGAAACTCCTAAATAATTCCACAAAATTTAAAAAATCCTGAAATTTTGTGTAGACATTATTTATGACATATACTATCATGAAAAAATAGTTTTCTATTACAATAACTTCCATTTTCAATTATTGACACAAAATTGAAAACCATTGAGATACTTCAATGTTTCACTCTATTTTGTATCTAATTCATCAATGATGAGTTCTATCAAAAGATAGTCTTCGCCAAGGTTTTCCAAGATAGTTTTGAAATGGGTTTCAAAAATAATTTCCAACCATGTTCTTTGGGCTAAATGCACATAACTTGTATATTAGTTTTCCCAATGATTGAAGTTCATTTAAATTCATGTTTTGATGAAACTAAAGCTCAATAAGATGCACATTATGTTGGATCAATAGAATACGATAGAGGGGGGTGAATATAGTAAAACCGTTTCGGATTATAAAATTAGAGAATGCACAGCGGAAATTAAAACAATACACGCGAACACAAGATTTTTTACTTGGTTTGGAGTCGCGGTCGGCTCCTACTCCAAAGACCACGGTCCTTGACCATTTACTGCGGGCAATTCTATAAGGCGCAAGGTTTTACAGAAAGTTGTACAGTATTAATGTAGTAAAAACAAAAATCTAACTCTTCGTTATCGACGCCCGGTGTGGATCGTTCTTCGGTGCGTAGGGTCGTCATCGGCGCTAGAACCTCGAGATCAGAAGTTTCAGGAGCAAAGCGCTTGAGCAAAGAGTATTGAGGCGTTGGAAAAGTGTGTTTCAAAGCCTTGGGGGTTGAACCCCTTTTATAGTGCTCCTGGGGGCGCCTGGGACGCTAGGGGCGCCCTCCACGTGTCTCTCGATCCGCAAACCTTCATCCGGAACTCGGTCAGCCCTTATCCCTCAAGGATCGGGCTCGAGGTTTGACGGGGGCGCCCGGGACACAGAGGGTGCCCTACTTGACTTGGTCTTGCTGGCTACTCGGGTAACTTCAATCCAACTGCTTCGTTGGCTTGGACCCAGGGCGCCCGAGGTATCCGGGGTGCTCGGGAGCACGGGGGCGCCCAGGAGCTTGGGGGCGCCTGGCCCAGTGAGCATCTGAAGCGTTTTCTTGCTCAACTCTTGTTTGGCTTTGACCTTGGGCGCCTGGGACCTCCTGGGCGCCTAACCCAGCTGCTGCCCCTCTCCTTTGGGACATTCTGAGCTGCAGAAACTCGTTCCATCGATCCTGCATCCAGGGTTAGCACCAAACAAAACAAAGCAAGAATGTTAGTGAATTTTACAGCCGTAGCTATCTTGGTTCTGACTTTGGGTCTCCAAAATGGAACCCTAGGTCGAACCGACGCCTACTGTTCCCTCGACGGGGAACGCGCCCTCACCTACTCCTCTCAGGAGAATTTACCTTTTGCCAACCGGCTCCTTCGATTGGACTTTTGCCCAGCAATCCTTCGCCAGGTGTCTAGCAGTCCTTCGCTAGGTCTTTAGTACCAAGCAGTCCTTCGCCTGGTGCCTAGCAGTCCTTCGCCAGGTCTTCGGTACCAAGCAGTCCTTCGCCTGGTGCCTAGCAGTCCTTCGCTAGGTCTTCGACTCCTAGCAACCCTTCGCTAGGTGCCCAGCAGTCCTTCGTCAGGTCTTAGGGTTTCGATGTCTAGCAGTCCTTCGCTAGGTGCCTAGCAGTCCTTCGCTAGGACTTCAATCTGCATACTCAAGTAACATATTAGATAAAAATAACATCTTAACTTTTGAACCCTTTGCCATTATCAAAACCAAGGTTCGACTTGGGTGCTGTCTGCACCAACAATATCCCCCTTTTTGATTTATGACAACCCGGTTCAAAAAGTTAATTTAATCAAAAATAGATGAAATACGAGTTTAGTTTCCTCCCCCTGGAAGGAATCTCCCCCTAGATTTTTCAAAGGTTCGTGGGGTTTGAAAATTTCTAAGTCTAAAAATGGAATTGATTTTTTCAACACTTAGAACATTTTTCAAAAGAAGTTTTTATAAAACATTTTCTAGAAAAAATTTTGGCTGGGCACTTGGAAAATTTATACTTTGGAAAAAAATTTTCAAGTCTATAACTTAGTAGAAAATTTTCTAAACATATTCTAAAGTTTTTATTACTAAAGGAATTTTTAAAAAACTTTCAATCTCTTTAGTATTTTAGAAACTTTTTACTTAGAAACTTTTCTATTTAAGATAAGTACTTAGAAAAAGTTTTGAACATAGCTTAAGTTTAAGTACTTAGAAAACTTTTGAAAACAGCTTGGGTCAAGTACTTAACAACAATTTTGAAATCAACTTAGGTCAAGTACTTAGACACCATTTTTAAAAAATTTTGGAAAGCAACTTAGATTAAGTAATTTGAAACAGTTTTAAAAAAATAGTTTTGAAGGCAACTTAGATTAAGTATTTTTTGAAGAAAGGATAAAGAAAATTTTTTAAAAAAAATTTAAACCTTCTCTCCTTTCCAATCTCTCCCCTTTTGCCATATATCAAAAAAACAAAGTAATATAGCAAAAATTGCATAGCAAAAGAATAATGTGCTGTACTGAACTAATTCAAGGTATAAACTTAGACCAAATCAATTTGAATTATCTCGCTCGGGTCCTGTCTAACCCAATTAGCTACTTACTAACTGTTATAGACTGTAGTTTTCGCTAGGGTTAGTCAAGTTAAGTGTTCTGTTCAAGTTAGATTTTCTAAGCTTGACACTTAACCTGATTACTGTTTAATTTATATTTAGTGCCCCAATTACTACAGATGCACTGACTTAAAGTATCTTGAATTAAGGCAAAGACCTAAGCATCTCAATCCATTCTAGGTTATCAATCAAAAGTACCCTAAGGTGCTTGTGAGATGCTGGCTTCTAGATCTATAGGTACATGCAGTTTCTAGGGTTAGGGCCTAGGCTAAGCCCATTTGCAAAGAAAACCCCTAGTTTTGAAGGGGGTAATTTTTCCAAAAAAAACTAAGTCAAAAAATTGATTTTGAAATTGCAATAAAGATTTTGAAAATCAAGCAGTTTAAAAACAGAAGTAGAGTTAACCTATTCTACCAAACATAACCCTAACTGCCTAACTGATAAGAGACAGATAATCAAGTAAGCATCAAGCAACTAGATATGATTAGTGTATAGAAGTCAACTGGTCAAAGCAAGGACCAGCACAGTCAAACACAAGTAAAACATAGTACAATAAGTCAACCAGCGTCTAAGAGGAGGGGCCCAGAGGAAAAAAGGGACCGGGCTGCCAAGAGTGGAACAGTGACATCATCTCATGATACCGCGCGTCGTTGGTCTCTCGATCGGCCCTGAGGGCGTTCATATACTCCATGTGTCGGGCCTGATTTGCCTCCATTTCTTCCGCATGATTTGCCTCCACTTCTTCCCGGAGGCTGTGGATCTCAGTCTCAAGCAGTGTCAGTCTCTCACCAAACGTCGGAGGTGCGGGCTCGTCTATGTGCTCCCGAGCTTCGGCCGCGAGATCAGCTACGTCGACTTCTACCTCCTCGTCGAAGTCGATCTGGACTTCGGCTCGGTGACGTCTCCACGATAAAACCCCGGTACCCGAGACCTCTATACCAGCTAGGAAAAAGTTCCTAAAACCTATCTCACCAAATTCAGTCATCGCGATCATCTCTCCATCGGTAATGTTACGACCGTGATGATGAAGAATGGATGTGATGATGTGGCAGTAAGGGGTGCATACCCGCCCCTGAGTGGTAACACTGGACGCATATAGAATCGTGTGGAATATGTGGAGTCCAATGTCGATATCAAGATGATGAATCAATGCGTATAGAAGGAAGGTATGAAATGGTCGCATGGTCGCTACGTCCCTAGTGGATAAAGGTAGAATGCAGCGGACTAGAACTCTATAAAGAGCGTAGTCCTGGACCTGAAGGTCAACAGACTGATATCATCTGGCCAAAGGGTTTCTAGCGTCCCTATAGAAGTAGGAGTATAGAGTGTCTAGGTCGATGTAAGAGTAAGGAGCATCAAAAGAAGGATCTCGAGGAGGATAGCAGCAAAAGGTGGACCTAGAGAGTCGTACTCCAAGAAATCGGTTGAGCAATGAAGGTGCGATTGTCAAGGGCATCCCTTGAACGGTGGTGACAAACATAAGATCATTCTGTCTAACTATATTGTTGTAGAATTCTGCACATAGGGTTGTATTAATGGGATGAGTGCAGAAAATAAGGTTGTCTAGTTGGTAAAAATTGTTAACATTCATGGCCAGTGGACAAGATTGAGTGAAGAAATGCCTATTGAGATAACTCATTTTTATAGGTTTATAAATTATTCTAGCGAATTTATTACAAAGTTCCAAGGTGGGAAACCTAGGATCGGGGCTAGGTTCGGTACCGGGGTTTGATTGGTTTGCTCGGCATTTTCTAAGATAAGAAGCATGCGTTTAAAAGAAAAGAATTAAGAAAAATAATTTTAAATGCGTAAGAAAAGTCGTATCGAGTAGCCGTTCGGGGAGGCATGCTCGAGGTTGAGAGAGTCACTCGGGGGGTGTTAGGTCGCTTTGGAAGGAGAAGAGTTGGAGAAGAGAGGAGTTTTGGGTGTGGAAAAATGAGGAGGTTCGGGTGGCTTATATAGGTATTTTGTCTCGGGCGCCCGGGACAGAGGTCTGCTGCGCAGTGACCAACTGCTGGACGGGGGCGCCCGTGATGGCCCGGGTGCCCTGGTCAGAAAGGGATGGCAACTTTGCTGCCTTTGACTAGTCCTGGGGGCGCCCTGGTTACAGAGACATGGCCATTTTTCTGACTTGATCGAAGTGAAAAAGTTGGGGGGGGGGGGGGCGCCCAAGGAGTCACGGGCGCCTGGACTATGTATGATTTGACAATTTTGATGCATTGTTTGATTAGTTTGACCATTTTGATCATGGTTTGACTACTTTGACCAACTTTGACTAGTATTAACCGGAATAATTAGGTCAACTCCGTTCTAAACTACAGGATTTAATGTTTGTGCTAAACAATAATACAGGAATCAAATGAATTTTAGTTAAGTTAAATTTTACCATCTCACCCATTCTATAGTTGTCAATCACGTTAGCCTTAAGGGTTTTTGTGAGACAGGTTTTGAATAGATAGAATTATTTTGAAAAATCATGATTTATTTAGAAAAAAGTTAAATTAATTTTGAAAACAATTGTTTTAAATTTATTTTGAAAAAGAGTGTTTGAATCTACAATTGACTAAAAATTTGTGTTAGATTTGAATTTGACAAAGAATAATTTGATTTGAATTTCAAAAATTGGCTTTCAGGTCTTGGCGAGGCACTAGGCCTTCTTTGGCCGTAGCCTTATTGGATCATCAACCCTTTCCTTGACAAAGCCTTTTAATGAAATTTCATTATCAAAATTAGTTTTTGAAAAATTCTGGTCTAACTAGTTTGGATCTTGGATCGGTAGCTTCGGCTAGTTTCACCAGTCTAAAGAGACCAAGTAATATATACTTGATCTTATTAGAAGAGGCTTCCCTAACGTACTATCATCTCACCGCCACCCAATACTAGGTTATTCAAATTTCATTTAATTGGTTCAGTCCTTAAACTAACCAGTCCTAAGTCTAAGCATGGTAAATTGCAGAAATTAAATAAACAAGCAATCATGCAAATTAAAACAAGAATAGAAATTTATCTAACTACGAATATTATTTTTAATTTGGCTCCCCCTGGACTAAAGCCACGATAATGGTTCGGCAAGATGTGAATCTTGTCCTTGGGGATCCAATACTGATTTGATCCAGTTTGATTGTTCAGGCACAGTTTGGGTGCTGATGCCTGAATATTAGGTCTGGAATGATTCAGTACAGCATAGTATGATCTTTGTCTAGACTTGGTTCTATAGCCTAATCCGGATCGATTTAGAACCGACTTCTGTTTTCCAAGGATCATGTCAAGACTCTTGGAACCAGAAGTGAATCGTTCTAAGGCTGCTCTAAGGTCCTTGACTTGAGTTTTCAAGGAGAAGTTCTCTTTCTCAAGTTTTTCAACTTGAGTAGAGGTTCCTTCTTGAACCTTCTCAGTTAAGGATCCATAGTCAGCTCCCTCTTTCAGGATATCTACTTCCTGTCGAAGAGATTCGACTCAGATTTTGGCTTTCGCCAAGTCTCGAGAAAGATAGGCAATTAATTCGGTTAATTGATTTCTACTAAACCCACTTACAGTAATTTCGCCATCCTCTGAAAACGTGAGCTTTCCGTCTTTCGGCTCCGATTCTGACTCAGTCTCGATTTCTTCGGAGGCGGTTAGTGCGAGTAAGTTCGACTGTGGGGCCTCTTCTTCTTCTTCGGAGGAGGACTCGTCCCACGTTGCCAGAAGGGCCTTCTTCTTTCTTATCTTCATTGTTTCCTTCGGATTGGGGCATTCCGTCTTGTAATGACCCTTCTTTTTGCACTCATAACAGGTCACATTTGGTTTGTTCTTTTCATTTGAAGGATCAGCTGGTTCTTTCCTTTCTTCGGCTGGCTTTCCTTCTGTTGGTTTGGTTTTTTAGTTCCTTTAGTAGTCCGGCTAGCCGAACCAGCTTAGGTCGAGTTCCTTTGCTTTCTTCTGAGTCTGAATCAGACTCGGGTGCAGGTTGAGGTTTCTTCTTGGTCATCTTTCCAGTTTTACCTGCAACAAAAGCAATGCCTTTCTCGGCCAGATTGCAGTTAGTCTGTTCATATAATTCGAGTTCTGAAAATAATTCA
>JAGFNQ010004962.1:24904-55750 GCA_024364735.1 Boesenbergia rotunda
TTTTGTGCAATGGCATCTACACGTTAGATTTATCCAGTGACGTTTTCAATATCGAAGTAAGCAACAAACGTGCTCGAATAGATAATCAAATAGACTCCTACACGTGGCACTGTCGTCTTGGCCATATAAGTAAGAAACGCATGACCGAATTACACCGATGTGGAATTTTGGAATCATTTGAACCCGGTTCATTTGATACATGCGAATCATGCTTAAAAGGCAAGATGACCAAATTACCCTTTCCTGGAAAAGGTAATCCAGTGGGAGAATTGCTTGGTCTAATACATACCGATGTATGTGGACCAATGTCAACTCTTTCACAAGGAGGCTATAGCTACTTCATCACCTTCATCGATGATCACTCACGATTCGGGTATGTGTTCTTGATGAAACACAAATCTGAAGCCTTTGAGAAATTCAAAGAGTTCAGAAATGAAGTAGAGAAACAGCTTGGCAAAAGTATTAAGATACTTCGATCCGATCGAGGTGGTGAATACTTAAGTCAAGAGTTTCAAGATTATCTAAGGGACAATGGGATATTGTCCCAATGGACTCCGCCGTATACGCCACAGCATAATGGTGTATCTGAGAGGCGCAACCGAACCTTGATGGACATGGTTAGGTCTATGATGAATCATGCAACTCTTCCAAAATCCTTTTGGGGCTATGCACTTAAGACAGCTGTTTACTTGCTAAACAGAGTCCCGACCAAGGTAGTCTCTACTACTCCATATGAGATTTGGAATAGTAAGAAACCTCACTTAACTCACCTTAAGATATGGGGTTGTCCTGCTTATGTGAAGCGGGTTGTATCAGACAAATTGGATGCTAAGTCTGATAAATGTCTATTTATTGGATACCCTAAGGAAACGAAGGGTTACCAATTCTATCATCCCTTGGAACAAAAGGTGTTTGTTTCAAGGCATGCTGTATTTCTAGAGAAAGAGTTTCTTTTGCAAGAAAACAGTGGGAGTGGGATTGAACTTGATGAAGTTCAAGAAACTCCAATAGACATCACAGAGACACCTAGTCTAGGCCCACAACCGATAATTCATAGTGATGAGCTATCAGTTGAACCTAAAACTACACCTCCTCTTCGTAGGTCTGATAGGACACGCAACATTCCAGAGAGATACGGATTTCTCGTAAGTGAATCGAACGACGTGTTGCTCATTGGCGATGACGAACCTATCAGTTATGAAGATGTTCTGAAAATTCAGAAAGGGACAAATGGCTTGAGGCCATGAAGTCGGAAATGGATTCCATGTATGAAAATCAAGTATGGGACTTGGTTAACCCACCTGAAGGGATTAAACCCATAGGGTGCAAGTGGGTTTTCAAGAAGAAAACCGACATGGAAGGTAATGTTGTTACCTTTAAGGCTAGATTAGTGACAAAAGGATATCGTCAAAAACAAGGAGTTGATTATGACGAAACCTATTCGCCAGTAGCTATGCTTAAATCCATTCGGATGCTCCTAGCCATAGCAGCTCATTATGATTATGAGATATGGCAAATGGATGTGAAAACAGCTTTCCTTAATGGAAACCTACTTGAGGATGTATACATGATACAACCTGAAGGTTTCACATCGGTTGATAAAACCAAGGTATGCAAGCTTCGACGATCCATATATGGACTAAAGCAAGCATCTAGGAGCTGGAACATCCGTTTTGATCAAAGAGTTTGATTTCTCACAAAATCCTGACGAACCTTGTGTGTACAAGAAGGTTAGTGGGAGTGCAGTCGTATTCCTAGTATTATATGTCGATGACATCTTACTTATAGGAAACGATATATCAGTTTTACAGACAGTTAAGATTTGGTTGTCCAAAACTTTCTCCATGAAAGACCTGGGAGAAGCATCCTATATCCTTGGGATTAGAATCTATAGAGATAGATCAAAACGGTTGCTTGGTCTTTCGCAGTCTACATATATAGACCGAGTGCTAAAAAGGTTTAGCATGTCGGAATCCAAGAAAGGTTACCTTCCCATCAGGCATGGGATCAACCTTTCGAAGTCTATGTGTCCGCGCACAGAAGACGAGAGGATTAGCATGAATAAGATTCCCTATGCATCCGCAATAGGATCTATCATGTATGCTATGTTATGTACTAGGCCCGATGTATCGTATGCTCTGAGTGTCACGAGCAGATACCAATCTGATCCAGGAATGGATCATTGGGCGGCTGTTAAGACAATCCTTAAGTACTTAAGAAGAACTAAGGATGTATTTCTAATATATGGAGAAGGAGATTTGAAATACGTGGGTATACAGATGCAGTTTCCAGACGGATAAGGATGACTCCAAATCGCAGTCTGGATACGTATTTACTTTGAATGGAGGCGCAGTAGTTGGAAGAGTTCCAAACAAGACACTGTAGCGGATTCTACCACGGAAGCAGAATATATCGCAGCTTCGGAAGCAGCAAAGGAAGCAGTCTGGATCAAGAAGTTTGTCTCCGAACTTGGCGTGGTTCCAACCATTGATGAAGCAGTGCCGGTATACTGCGACAACAATGGAGCTATTGCACAAGCAAAGGAACCAAGGTCTCATCAGCGATCCAAACACGTGCTTCGACGCTATCATCTGATCAGAGAGATTATAAGTAGGAATGACATACAAATTGAGAGAGTTCCCACTGAAAGGAATATAGCGGATCCTTTAACTAAGGCCTTGCCTCAAAACAAGTTTGAGGGTCATGTTAGAGCCTATGGTATTGGATACCGTAGCGATTGGCATTAGGCCAAGTGGGAGTTTGTTAGTAATATGAGAGAAGTGTCTAAGGCAATCGCCTTATGATGTAAACATTTATTTTAATAAATGATAATTCACTATTTGAGTATACATGTTTTGTGTATTTGATTGGGATCTTAAACTCATCTACTGAATGTCCGCATACAACTCACAGCATAAGAGAATTTGTGATGGGATCACAACTAGTGATTATCTCTAATGTGCAATTGTGAAGTATTGAAATTATCCCTAGTCGATGAATTGATAAAAACGGACACTATCAATTCTGTTGAGACTAGCATGGGTTATTCTCTAATCAGCTGATTCTCACTAGCTGGTGACATTGGGATGTCCGGAGATAAACATGGATGCTAGTTAAGGGAACTAGTTCATTGGAGTGACTAGCTGTAAGACTTCATATGGGAATCTACATGTAGATATGTCAATGAAGATCTTACTGCGGCTTAAGTGCGATGTTCCTTTGACTTGCGGTGTTCAAGTCATCTTGGTCATGGAGACTTATACTTTGACATCTTAAGTAAGCATCTCCAAGGAGGTGTGGACCCAGGATGATTGGGTATAAGCCGAAGTGCCCGAAGATGTTTGAACAGCCTACAAAGGATTCACCACTCCTTGCGAGGAGATGTATACCCAGGCCTATCGTCGGATTGTTACTCAAAGCCTCTGGCCAGAGCATATCATGTTAAGAGTGCGAGTCTCTTAAATACATGAGAGTAATTAGAAATCCAAAGGACGAGAAAGACACTACTTGGGCTAGGTGTGACGTAGTCAGCCTAGTGGGGACTGACACCATAGACCGTGTCCTGAACCAAGTGGGTATAAGGTGGTGAAGGGAATGAGGCACGATTCATTAGAGCTGCTGAAGGGTTTCAGAATAATTTCTTCTGGGGTCAAACCGTTGATCTTTCGATTAATTGGGGATCATGATGTACTACTAGGTGCCACTCATGATCGTTCTATAATTAATGGGTTAATTATAGACGGCCAACATAAATCGAAAGCCTATTTAGTCACACGCAATACGAGTAATCCGAGGGATTTAAAACGAGTTGAAAATTGGATTTTCCGATCAAGAGAAACAAGTCGAATCTGAGTTAGTCAGAGGCGCAATGGAAGCTAAAAATGGCTAAGTCTTTTGAAGGCTTCTTGGGCGAATTAAATGAGTTTAATTCGCGACCGGTTCGGGTCGATTTGGGCCGGCCAAAGAGGGTATTATCCCTCTTTGGGTGGCCGGCCAAGAGAGAGAATAAAACCAATTTGATTGGTTTAATTAATAAAATAAATCTAGTGTGATTTGTTTTATAAATTATGGATAAATAAATTTGTATAAAGAAATTTATATAAATAAAATTTATAGAAATTTATTCTTTTATGGAAGATTAAAATAATCCATGAATTGGTTTATTTTAATTTTATAAAATCAATTGTGAATTGATTTTTCCATAATAAGAAAGTTTATAAATTTCTTATAAAATTTATTCCATAATTTAAAGAGAAGAAGAATTAGTTTTATTATAAATTAGTTTATAATAAAACTTGGTTTAAACGGAATAATTAGTTAAGAAAATTTATAAGATAAATTTCTTATAACTAATTCCGTTTAGAGAGAGACTTAGCAAAGAGTTGCTACTATATAAAGGACCCAAAGGCTAGCCCTTTATTCATACAATAGACATCAATTAATCAAGAGATTAATTAGAGCTCTCCCTCTCTCTCTTCTCTTCTCTTCTCTCCTCTTCTTCCCTTAGGGCCGGCGCCCCTTTGAGAATTAGGGCCGGCTCTCTCCAACCAAGCTAGGGCCGGCGCAACCCAAGCAACCCCAAGTGGTTGCCGTGAGCTTCCAAGAAGGAGGAGAACCCGAAGACGAAGAAGAAGAAGCGGATAGTAACCCCTCTCTTCTCGGAATTTGATTCCGTTACTTCGTCGGTTAGTTTTTCATTTTTCTCTTTATTCTTCTAGTTGTGCCTTCCGAGAATCTAGTAGTTCTCGTCGGCACAAAACTCGTGACTTTGTGAAGTCATCCCGAAGAGAACTCGGCGTGGACGCGAATAGAGGCGAAGCTTCCAAGGGACGCTACGGTTGGATCTCGTCCCTTTCTTCAAGTTACGCGAGGTATAAAAGTAAATTAGTTTACTTTTCCGCAAAATATTATTGCATGATTATGTCGATACACTATAAGGTTGCATGCTAGATACGAAGTTAAAATAATTTAGGAAATTATTTTATGCAAACTCTTCCGCTGCACGTAAAAATTTTAAATTTTACGAACTCGTATCCTTGTCGACATGCACCCGGTCTCAACACACATATTATTTCAAGTTCACAACCTAACCAAATCAAATCAAGTATATGAGAATTCTAAGTGTAATCATTATCATGCAATATCAAACCTAATTACTAACATTCATTTTTGAAGAAAATGTTATCATAAACATAGCAATGTAGATATAAAGATCTTTCTTCCCGAGCCACCACCCCACACATCTCCAGCCTCCTGCCTCTTCCATTAGTTTAAGTGTTCCTTACCCTTATCTGCAGCATAAGACAACACATAAACTAGTAAGCACAAATGCTTAGTAAGGATCCTGTCCTACTCGCAAAATCCATACGAAAGAATACAACATGTACACATAATAACTCATAAGCATGAGTTCATCAAAGCATACTAAACATCCAAGTTTCTAAGCATGCAGTATAAAGTACCTTAAGCATATCCTTCACATGTAATAAATGTTTTCAATGAATGTTTTCAAAACAATTCCATAAAGGTATTACTTAAAAATACATCCATATCATATTGGGCCCGGTTGTGTACCACATATCGTGCGTTACCTATTGCGCGTTCCCTAATGAATTGGGGTAGCGAGCCACCAATCAATTAGAGCAGAACCCTTCCGTCCTACCGGAGCCATGACCTTACGTTAACATGCACCCCGGATTTGTTTAACGACCCCCTTCCGAGTCGGGTACACAACTTCTAAAGTAAAATACTTATCATGCTTTTACATATATGCTAAGGAGTACTCCAATCCACTCTTAAGGGACATACCACTCTTCAAGGGTGCTCATGATCCCATAGGGACACACCACACAACATAAGGGGTGCTCTTGATCCCATACTTAATGGAGTATCCTTTCAAGCATTTTATCATACATATCACATGCAATTCATAAAGGGTGCCCCATGGGCTATATAAACATGCTCATACATACATCACATCTCAAGCACTTACACATACTTATATATGACAAAATTGGTCACATCAATCATATTCATATCATATCCTACTTCATGGTTTAATTTAACCCTTCCTAACCCTAAACCTAGGGTTGGCCGAAAATCAAGGGTAGGGGTAGCTTAGGTTTTTGACATCAAACATCCCATACAAACATCATATATATATACATCATGTATCATACTAAGCATAGCATACATCATGGGGAAATCAACTTTCACAAACCTAATATATCATGCCTTGGCCGAAAATCATGCTAAGGGAAATTAAGATTTTCAAATCAAGTATTCCATTTAAACATCACATGCATATACATATTATCTTACTAAACATAATCATGTCTTGTAGGGTAGTTTCACCTTCACAATCCCTAATGTTCATGCCTTGGCCGAATATCACATACTAGGGAACCCTAAGATTTCCAATCAAGCATTTCATTTAGACATCACATGCATATACATATCATCTTACTAAACATAATCATGTCTCGTAGGGTAGTTTCACCTTCACATACATTTCATGCAACTTATTAAACATAAATTACATTATAGGATAATTATGCAACCCTAAACCCTAATCCCTCTAGGGTTGGCCGAAACTCAAGGGTAGGGTAAACTAGGGTTCTTGAACTTAGGTTTCACACAAACATTTACACAAACACTTTTCCTACACTACTAAACATGGATACATCATAGGAAATCATACAATCCCTAAACCCCAAATTTTTTTCCTCCATGGCCAAAACTTGTAGGGGGGTGCAACCCTAATTTTTGTTATCACCACTTGATGGAAATCAACATATAGGTATACCCTAAGTCTCAAGGGTTCTCCTCATGCATCAAGAAGTAACCAAAGTCTCCTCTTTGGGTGTTGGCCGAAACTTACACAAGGTAAAACCCTAGTTTTTGAAAACCACAAAAGCAAAAGAATCATACACAACTATTACACTGCAGGCGAGGGGATACTTACATCCTTTCGCTTGACTTTCACTTTCTCTAAACCCTTAGAGTACCCTTGGTTGAAGGAGGGTGAGTGTTCTCCTTACTAGCACTTCCCTAGAACCTTTGGCCCTAGTAGAGGGCAAGATCTTTGGATGGTCTTCTTCCTTCCAATTCCCTAGGGTTAGGACCCTAGGGTTTACTTTTCGAAAATTGAAAGGGAGAAGAAGATGAATTTCGGTGGGGAGAGTGAGGAAGAAGAAGAGAGGAAGTTATTCCAACCTCTCCTTCTCTTATTTATACTTTTCTCATGAAGAGACATGTCTCTTCACTTCCCTAGCTTTAACAAGCATGTTTCTTATTCTCTCAACAAGTAACATGGCTTGGTGGAATGGTTATGACATGATTAGTGCAACTAGGAGGTTCAAGGTTCGATCCTTGCTTCCTCCTTTCTACACTATTTTTTTTATCACATTTTGCACTAATCCATATCAAAGCCCATTAAGCCAAGCCCACCATGACATTTCATATTAATGTTTCATGAATTCATAATATTTCATATGGGAAAATTTTGGGGTGTTACATTTTCACAAATTGGCCTAGCCTAGGCCCTAACCCTAGAACTGCATGCACCTATAGATTTAGAAGCCAACATCTCACAAGCACCTTAGGGTACTTTTGATTGATAACCTAGAATGGGTTGAGATGCTTAGGTCTTTGCCTTAATTCAAGATGCTTTAAGTCAGTGCATCTACAGTAATTGGGGCACTAAATACAACTTACACAGTAATCAAGTTAAGTGTCAAGTTTAGAAAATCTAACTTGAACAGAACACTAAACTTGACTAACCCTAGCAAAAACTACTGTTTATAACAGTCAGTAAGTAGCTAATTGGGTTAGACAGGACCCTAAAAGAGAAAATTGAAACTGATTTGGTTTAGTTCATATCCTGAATTGGCTTAGTACAGCAAATTATGCAATTTATTTATCCTGTTCTTCCTATATTTATTTGTTTTTGATATATGGTTCGGGACTACCGATGAAGCTGTCATTACCCTAGTAGGTCGAGATTAGCTACCTCGTATTTACTTAGGGATGCGTGCATATGATGAATGAATGTGGTACAAACCAGGGCCCAATGAATGATATGATTATGTTTAAGTAATGAAAAGTATGTTTTTAAAGATTAAGCATCCTTATATATATATATATATATATATATATATATATATATATATATATATATATATATATATATATATATATATATATATATATATATATATATATATATATGCAATTGCCACATGCATTCATCCATGTTATGCATTATGTTATGAAAAGTATGTTTATGAAAAGAATATTTATGAAAAACATGTTTATGCACGGTATGTTAATGCAAAGTATGTTCATGTTAATTGTGATGCCATGATTTAATTATGTTTATGCTAAGTTAGAATGCCATGATTTTATTTATGTTTATGTTAATTATGATGCCATGATTTAATGATGTTTATGCTAAGTTAGAATGCCATGATTTTAGTTATGTTTATGTTAATTATGATGCCATGATTTAATTATGTTTATGCTAGGATAGAACGCCATGATTTTATTTATGTTCATGATAGTTTAGGATGTCATGACTTAATTATGTTTATGCTAGGTTAGAATGTTATAATTTTATTTATGTTATGTTAATTATGATGCCATGATTTAACTATGTTTGTGCTAGGTTAGAATGCTATGATTTTACTTATGTCCATGCTAAGTTATGATGCCCTGCTTTAATTGTGTTTGTGCTAAGTTAGGATGCCATGATTTTATTTATGTTCATGTTAAGAATGTTTATGAGGTTATGTTATTATGTTTATGTCTATGCCAAGTATTATGCCATGCTATGAATGTTTATGATGTTATGTCTATGCCAGGTATTATGCCAGGCCATGAATGTTTGTATGTTTATGTATATGCTATGCTACGAAAATGATTAAGTTATGTCAAGTCATGTCAAATGTATGCTAAGTGCTCATGAAGACTTATGTGCTGAGTAAAGCACTAAGTATGTTAATGTTCAAGATGATCATGATTAAGTGATGAATGGTTTTAGTGAGTAGGAAAGAGTCTTACTAAGCCTGTGTGCTTATAGTCTTATTTTCCTTATACCGCAGATCACGCAAGGGGACCGTAAGGAAGCAGCAGGAGGGCAATAAAGTATGTGTGTGATAGTGACTTGGCCACAAGACCATATGTTTGCTCGTTTTATGACAGGACTTTACCTCTACTAGTATGTGCTTGAATGTGACTCTATGACATGATGCTATTTATGACATGATGCTAAGAATGACATGATGATAAGTATGACATGATGCTAAGTATGACATGATATGAAGTTAGGTATAAAGTTAATATGCCAAGTTCCCAGGTCATGATGTTAGGAAGGGTAGTAAGTGCATGTAGGTGTAAGTTAAAAGTTTCCGCTGCATTATGATGTCTACATGCCCTAAGTATGTTAACGTAACGCCGCTTTAGGAAAGAAAAAAAAACGGGCGTTACAGGTTGGTATCAGAGCCGTAACCATCTCCCTACACACACATCAAGCCCTCTTCCTGCCGCTTCCAAGTAAGTGCCTCTTTACATATCTGATAGTAGTAAGATGTTTTATGATTTTAAGATATGCAAGTATGAACGATAGTTATGATGAAAAGTACCTTAAGAGGTGTAACGATGAACGATATTTTATTTTTTTTATGAATTAAATAATCAGAGTAATAGGGGTAGAAGAAAGTGATTTCGTGTGTCTTTCTCTGTATATATTTGTGAATTGAAAAAGGAATGGTTTTGTACTGGCTGGGTTGGTTTGGTACTAACTATGTCATTGTTTTCAATTCTAGATGTTGCATGAGAATCTCACTGAGAGGTGCCGCGAGCTGATGGAGCGGATAGAGGAAGTGGGTTACAGTCCGACCCTTGGGGTTCAGGGCAACATGGGGTTTTTGGTTCGGCTATTCTGGAAACTGGAGCGGGAAGGGATCCCGGTTATGGATGATCATAGGATCGGAGCTTTGCTTCGTTCATTGCCCAATCGGGCGAGAGTGGTCGCTCATTAGATCTGGGGACAGCACGGATGCCGTATCTCGTATACGGAATTGTGTAGGCAGCTTCTCCGCCATGAGTTTCCGGAAGATCTGGGGGACTCGGAGGGGGAGCCCGAGATGTACGAGGAGGACCCCGAGCCATTCGAGGAGGACCCCGAGGAGGATCCCGAGATATACGAGGAGGATCCCGAGCCGTCCGAAGAGGATCCTGAGATGTACGCGGAGGACCCCGAGCCATTCGAGGAGGACCCCGAGATGCTTGAGATGTTTGAGGAAGACCCGATGAGCGAGGACGATCTCGAGGTGTTCGGAGAAGACCCCGAGATGCTCGAGATGTGGGAGGAAGACCCCGGGATGTTTGGGGAAGATCCTGAAGTGGCTGAGGAGATTCCCGAGATAGAGGAAGAGGATCCGATGGAGACAGTGGAAGATCCTGAGGTAGGTCATGGAGGGATGAACGAGGGAGCGGCAGTGACTGCCATGATGTACTTTGTTATGGGCCTGATGGCAACCCATCTACTTCATTGAGTCCTGTTGGCTTTTGTGAACCAATAAGGTCTAGGTAGACGTAATACAATTTGTCAAGAATGTGGTTCAATCTTATGTTTATGAACCTGATATTAATAATGCGTGACCGATCATATCACACAATGGTGTCAAATTACATAAAGGAAATGATAGCGCTACGTGATGACATATTGGAAAAATAGAATAGTGATCTGAGTCTTCAGAAAATAAAACAGGAGATCCTAGAAGGAAAAGGCGATGGTTTTCATATCGCCAAAGGGGGGTATTATACCTTAGGGATCGGCTATGTATCCCTAATGATTCGGAGCTTCGAAGGAAAATACTGACGGAAGCTCACGGAACCCTTATTCGATGCATCCAGGATCCACCAAGATGTATCAAGATTTGGAAGAGAAGTTCTGGTGGTCTGGTATGAAGAGAGATGTGGCCTAGCATGTCAGTACTTGCATGACTTGCCAGCAAGTGAAAGCAGAACACCAGCGACCCGGAGGAGTTCTGCAGCCACTTCCGATTCCGGAATGGAAATGGGAAGATATCTCAATGGATTTCATTTCAGGACTTCCCCGGACTACAAATGGATATGATGCGATATGGGTCATTGTGGATAGGCTAACGAAGTCTGCGCACTACTTAGCAATCAAGATGACTTATTCGATTGAGCAACTGGCTCAATTATATGTTAAGGAGATAATCAGACTTCATGGAGTTCCCAAGACCATCATCTCAGATAGGGATGGTCGCTTTACTTCGCACTTCTGGGAGTGTGTGCAGAAGTCTCTCGGTACTAAATTGCGATTTAGCACCGCCTTTCACCCTCAGACTGATGGGCAAACTGAACGGGTGAATCAAGTACTAGAAGACATGTTGCGAGCGTGTGCCTTGGATTTCAAAGGAAGCTGGTGTCGATATCTATGTTTAGCGGAATTCGCATACAACAATAGCTACCAAGCTACTATTGGAATGGCACCTTATGAAGCATTGTATGGGAAGAGATGTAGGTCTCCGATCTGTTGGTATGAGGGTGGTGAAAAGAAGGAAATGGGGCTCACAACGGATGTCATAGACAACACCACCCGAGCTATACAGAATATTCGACAACGGATAGAAACTGCTCAGAGCCGACAAAAGAGTTATGCCGATGTTCGGCGTAGACCACTGGAGTTTAATGTTGGAGATTGGGTGTTTCTGAAAGTGGCTCCTATGAAAGGGGTGACAAGATTCGGGAGGAAAGGAAAGCTAAGTCCGCATTATGTGGGGCCGTACCTGATTCTGAAAAGAGTTGGTAAGTGGCATACGAGCTGGAGCTACCTTCAGAGATGTCAGCTATCCATAACGTATTCCATGTGTCCCTGCTTAAAAAGTATATCCCAGATATGGACCGAGTGATCGAGCCGCAGACAGTGCAAGTACAAGAGGACCTAAGTTATGAGAGCAGACCCATTCAGATTTTGGATAGGGAGGTCAAGAAGCTGAGGAGTGAGGAGGTACCCTTAGTCAAGGTCTTATGGCAAAGCCAGCGGTTCGAGGAAACTACCTGGGAACGCGAGGACGAGATGAGGCGCAAGTACCCGGAGCTGTTCTAAGTTCGAGGACGAACTTTCACAAGGTATGGGGAATTGTAACGACTCGGAAAATTCTCTTAATATTTACTTAAAATATTAAGCATGTCTAGATAATTTTCTGAGGAACCTAGAAATATTAATGCAAACCTTGGCCTAGAAAATCCATGTTTTCTCATTTAAATTGGGAAAAAGGGCACTAATGGGCCTTATATGGGCTTTTTAGTACCATAATTTTTGGTAGATTTTAGGTGAAAATTAGTATAAATATAAAGAGATTTTAATAAGAAATATTAACATAATTATGGGGGAATTTTTAAGGAATTTTCGAAAATACTAGGAAAAATAAAATAAAATAAGTGGGAAAAAAATTATGCAACTACCAAGGATTGAACCTTGGACCTCTTGTACAACCATGTATGCACTAACCAACTCACCTAGCAAGGTATTGTTAGGAGGGGATGAAGTGGATATTGGTTAAGGCATAGAAGAAGATGAAGGGTCATGGAGAGACTCTTCATTTACCTCCTTAATGGGCTATAAAGAGGGGGGGGTTTGGGAGTTACCTCTTCCTTCCATCACTTTGCAATTTCTTCCTCTTCCTCCCCTCATCCTAGCCGAACACCCAAGGAAGGGTTCTCCCTTGTAAAAGCTCCACAAGAGGTCTTATCTCCAAGATCTAAGGGTTTTCCAAGGATACAAGGACAAGGAGGCAAGGATCCAAAGATTTTGCAATCTTCTTCTCTTTCAAGGTTCGAAAAATCAAGAAACCCAAGGTAAGACTCCCTCACCTGTGGTATAATAGTTCTTTATATTTTAGCATGATTTATTGGGTGGTTTTTGGGGCTTGAGGTTGAAAGAAACAAAATCAACCCCCTAGAGACCCTATGGGTTTCGGCCACTATGTATTAGGGTTCATAATGATGCTAAAAATCTTTATAATGTTATTTGATGTTCCCTTATGATGTTTAGAGAGTAAGTATAATTTTTGGGAATTTTTGGAGTACCCTAGGATACACTAGGATTTCGGCCAACATGAAAGAAACAAAAATCAAGCACCCTAGAGACCCTATGGGTTCGGCCATGATGTTTAGGGTCCATGATGATGCTAAAAATCTTTATAATGTTGTTTAATGTTCCCTTATGATGTTTAGAAATTAAATATAATTTTTGGGAATTTTTGGGGTACCCTAGGATACCCTAGGGTTTCGGCCAACATGAAGGACCCATGTGTAGGGTTGGGTTTAAGACCTCAAGTATATGTTTATGTTTTATCATGATATAAGAGAGATGGAGGGTGTTTATGTGAATGTTTCACATGGCCTAGAGAACCTATAGGTTTCGGCCAAGAACCCTAATAGGGTGAAAAGTTAGGACTTATTTCAAGTAAGGGTCCTAATGGCCCTATGGTAAGGTATGGTTGGTGTTTAAGCAATTGATTTGGGGTTTTATTGGAAATTTTTCCATGCCCCATGGCCTTGAAGTTTCGGCCAAGAGCAAGAGTTGGGTCAAAGTATTAGGGTTGGCCTTAAGTATGGGATCAAAAGTTCCCTATGGCCTAGTATGTATGTATGGGATGTGTTCGGGAAGTTATGTGAAGTCTCATGGACCTAGGGTTTCCTTGGGGCTTTCGGCCAAGGATCTAACCTAGGGTTAGGGTTGGGATACACCTACCAAGATGCTTGGTTATAGGTTAATAAGATGTATGTTTAAGTAGGGTGGAAGAATTCTATGTTAATCAAACCCTTAGTTTATATGTCATGAAATACATGCCAAGTCATAAATGTTTAGACATGTGCCATGATTTATGAATGATATGTATGTATGCTATGTCTTAAGAATGCTATGTATGTATGCTATGTTTAAGAATGAGAATGATGCCATGTTTAAGAATGAAAATGATGCCATGTCTAAGAATGAAGGTGAAGAATGAAGTTAAGGTTCATGCCTTCGGGGCATAACGATGATGTTAAGTATGATGAAAGTATGATGAATGAATGAATATGCTATGAATGATGATGAATGAAAAAGCATGTGAAAGCATTTTATTTTATTTTATGGACTTGTACCGGACCTAAGTAAGGTCCACGGTTCTAGACTACCGATGAAGCTGTCCACGGTTCGGGACTACCGATGAAGTTGTCCTTACGGTTCGGGACTACCGATGAAGTTGTCCTTACCCTAGTAGGTCGAGATTAGCTACCTCGTATTTACTTAGGGATGCGAGCATATAATGAATGAATGTGGTACAAGCCAGGGCCCAATGAATGATATGATTATGTTTAAGTAATGAAAAGTATGTTTTTAAAGATTAAGCATCCTTATATATATATATATATATATACACAATTGCCACATGCATTCATCCATGTTATGCATTATGTTATGAAAAGTATGTTTATGAAAAGAATATTTATGAAAAACATGTTTATGCACGGTATGTTAATGCAAAGTATGTTCATGTTAATTGTGATGCCATGATTTAATTATGTTTATGCTAAGTTAGAATGCCATGATTTTATTTATGTTTATGTTAATTATGATGCCATGATTTAATGATGTTTATGCTAAGTTAGAATTCCATGATTTTAGTTATGTTTATGTTAATTATGATGCCATGATTTAATTATGTTTATGCTAGGATAGAACGCCATGATTTTATTTATGTTCATGATAGTTTAGAATGTCATGACTTAATTATGTTTATGCTAGGTTAGAATGCCATGATTTTATTTATGTTATGTTAATTATGATGCCATGATTTAACTATGTTTGTGCTAGGTTAGAATGCTATGATTTTACTTATGTCCATGCTAAGTTATGATGCCCTGCTTTAATTGTGTTTGTGCTAAGTTAGGATGCCATGATTTTATTTAGGTTCATGTTAAGAATGTTTATGAGGTTATGTTATTATGTTTATGTCTATGCCAAGTATTATGCCATGCTATGAATGTTTATGATGTTATGTCTATGCCAGGTATTATGCCAGGCCATGAATGTTTGTATGTTTATGTATATGTTATGCTACGAAAATGATTAAGTTATGTTCAAGTCATGTCAAATGTATGCTAAGTGCTCATGAAGACTTATGTGCTGAGTAAAGCACTAAGTATGTTAATGTTCAAGATGATCATGATTAAGTGATGAATGGTTTTAGTGAGTAGGAAAGAGTCTTACTAAGCCTGTGTGCTTATAGTCTTATTTTCCTTATACCGCAGATCACGCAAGGGGACCGTAAGGAAGCAGCTGGAGGGCAATAAAGTATGTGTGTGATAGTGACTTGGCCACGAGACCATATGTTTGCTCGTTTTATGACAGGACTTTACCTCTACTAGTATGTGCTTGAATGTGACTCTATGACATGATGCTATTTATGACATGATGCTAAGAATGACATGATGATAAGTATGACATGATGCTAAGTATGACATGATATGAAGTTAGGTATAAAGTTAATATGCCAAGTTCTCAGGTCATGATGTTAGGAAGGGTAGTAAGTACATGTAGGTGTAAGTTAAAAGTTTCCGCTGCACTATGATGTCTACATGCCCTAAGTATGTTAACGTAACGCCGCTTTAGGAAAGAAAAAAAAAGCGGGCGTTACAGATATCTGCCAGGAGAGCCCTAGCTGCCAGTCCCCAGCTCGAGAGGAGCACTGCTTTGTTTTATTTTGTGTTGTTTTTCAGTTATGGACCCTGTAGTATGTACTTTGCTTCCGTCGCCATGTTTTGGACATGTATTCATGTTTTATTCGATGGTATTATACTTTTGAGTCCTATGTTGGACTTCGTGGGGTTTTGGCTTTGTTCCTGCCCCCTGGCAACTCAGGTGAGTTCGTACTTTGGTTTTACGATGGTTATAGTTATATATCCGTTGTTTCTGTATGGATGTGAGGCCTGAGGCCATTTAACTGCGTGGTTGTGCTATTTGTATCTGTGTGTTTGTGTAAATTGTCCGCCGGATAGGGGAGGTGCTGTCCGATTTTCTATTGGATCAGTGGCTCCAGGGTCTCGGGGCATGACAAGGGAAGTTGGCACGGAATTCCTTCGTGGATCGGTCTGGTGACCGATCCAGTGATGTCTGATCGGTCTGGTGACCGATCAGGGAGCATACAGTGACTTTGTTAGGCTACTGATTGTCTCCTGATCGGACTGGTGAACGATCAGGGGGAGCTTCTGATCGGTCTGGTGACCAATCAAAGAGAGTTTAGATGGTTTGAGAAAGGTTTATGTGAGGAAACTTGATCGGTCAATGTGACAGATCAATTGGTCACAACATTTCTCACTCGGACCGATCAGGATGACTCCTGATCGGTCAGGAAGTAGCCTGATCGATCTGGGGACCGATCAGGAGCAGAACTTTAATTCAAATACGCTGTCAGAAGCTCTGATCGCGACTGTTTTCTCTGTCGGTTCTCTGATACATTGCTGATTATGTTTGATATGATTTGCTAAGCTTCTGTTGAAGTATGCAGGCTTTACAGGAGGATTCAAACACTCAAGGAGGGTCAATGGGAGGCTTTACTTGGAGCAGGTTTGAATGCATTCTTTTCTCAGGTTTCAACGGCGTCTGAGGCACGGCTGGCAACTGACGGAGGCTCAGCTGGAGAGGGACTTTAGTGGACTGAGTGCTCAGGGAGGTCAGTTGGTTCAGGCTGTGCTCAGGGATGCTGATGGAGCCTGGCGATGAAGCAGGAGCTTAAGAGGAAGATGATAAGCAGAGGAGGCAAGAAGAACTGACGGAGGCTCAGGTTTCGTTGTTGTTGTTGTGCTCCTTTTGTAGCTTCTCTCTTGAGCTTTCTTGCTACTGTCTTGTGAGAGGTTCCTCCTTAGTCTCGTGAGCTTTATCTTATATCCTATTGAGACGCTTGTGGAGAGGTTTCTCCACCGAGAAGGAGGCTTCATTTTATCCGGTGTTCACCGGGGCTTGATCTGCCGACGATCAAGGGATCGCCCACCTTAAGGGCACGCCAAGGAGTAGGGGCAAGTTATCCCCGAACCTTGTGTTGGGACCGGGTGCATGTTGACATGGATGCGGGTTCGTAATTTTAAAATTAATTATGTGCAGCGGAAGGTTTAGCATAAATAATTTCTCTAATTATTTAACCACACATCTAAGCATGCAATTTTATCTTGTGTAGACATGATCATATATTTAAAATTGTGCAGAAGCATAATCTAATTTACGTATTACCTCGCGTAACTCGAAGGAAGGGACGAGATCCAACCGTAAGCGTCCCTTGGAAGCTCCGCCTCTATTCGCGTCAACGCCGAGTATCTTCGGGATGACTTCGCAAAGCCACGAGTTTCGTGTTCTCGAGAACTACTAGATTCTCCGAGAACGCGACGAGAAAAACCAAGAGAGAAGTCGGAAGACTAACCACAAAAGGATGGCCGGCTGGTGCTCCTTCTTGGGGCTGGTTGGCGCACGGCAAGAAGGGGAGAAGAGAAGGAGAGAAAGAGATGGAGAGAGTCTATGCCTTCGTCACTATTGATTATTACCCAAGCCTTGCCTTGGGTCCTTTATATAGTGGCCTCTCAACCATCAAGCCTCTCAAATATGGAATAACTTATTCCATCATGCCAAGTTTGATTTTATATCATGGTTAAAATCATATTTTAATTCATGATAAAAAATCAATCAAGTCTCTTCTCTCCTATGGAATAAATTTCCTTATCATGGTAAATCAATCCATGATTGATTTTATAAAATAAACCAATCCATGGTTCATTTTAATTTCCATGAAAAATAAACCAAACCTTGGTTTATTATATAAAAATTTATACCATCCATAATTTTATAAAACAAACCACACTTGGTTTATTTTATAAATTGAACCAAAAACTTGGTTCTCTCCCTTTGTTGTGGCCGGCCAAGCAAAGAGGATGGAGGTCCCTTTGTTGTAACCTTTCGTTTCCTTAGGGTATCCAATAAATAGACATCTATCAGACTTAGCACCCAATTTGTCTGATACAGTCCGCTTTACATAAGCAGGACAACCCCATATCTTTAGGTGAGATAAATGAGGTTTCTTACTATTCCACGTCTCATATGGAGTAGTAGAGACTACCTTGGTCGGGACTCTGTTTAGTAAGTAAACAGCTGTCTTAAGCACATAGCCCCAAAAGGATTTTGGAAGAGTTACATGATTCATCATAGATCTAACCATGTTCATCAAGGTTCGGTTATGCTTCTCAGATACACCATTATGTTGTGGTGTATATGGCGGAGTCCATTAAGACAATATCCCATTGTCCCTAAGATAATCTTGAAACTCTTGACTTAAGTATTCACCACCCCGATCGGATCGAAGTATCTTAATACTTTTGCCAAGCTGTTTCTCTACTTCACTTCTGAACTATTTGAATTTCTCAAAAGCTTCAGATTTGTGTTTCATTAAGAACACATACCCGAATCGTGAGTGATCATCGATAAAGGTAATGAAGTAGCTATAGCCTCCTTATGTAAGAGTTGACATTGGTCCACATACATCAGTATGTATTAGACCAAGCAATTCTCCCACTGGTTTACCTTTTCTAGAAAAGGGTAATTTGGTCATCTTACCTTTTAAGCATGATTCGCATGTATCAAATGAACCAGGTTCAAATGATTCTAGAATTCCACATCGGTGTAATTTGGTCATGCGTTTCTTACTTACATGGCCAAGACGACAATGCCACATATAGGAGTCTATTTGATTATCTATTCGAGCACGTTTGTTGCTAACTTCGATATTGAAAACGTCACCGAATAAATCTAACGTGTAGATACCATTGCATAAAGTTTCGGTCCCATAAAGAACACCATTTAAAGTTATGTAACGGCAATTGTTACTAAAAGTTAAATGATAACCCTTTTCATTCAAACATGAAATAGATACAATGTTCTTTATTAACGAAGGAACAAAATAACAATTATCCAATTCTAAGACAAGTTTAGTAGGGAGCTTTAGCAAATATGTTCCGATGGCAACAGCAGCAATCTTTGCTCCATTTCCAACTCGCAAATTCGCTTCTCCCTTGACGAGTCTTCTTCTATTCCTTAGCCCCTGTATGTCATTACATATATGTGAGCTACACCCAGTATCAGGTACCCAGGTGTCCGAGGAAATAGAGTGACATTCAATAACGAAGATACCTGAAGAGGATGGGGCATCGGATGCCTTCTTCTTCAAGGACTCAAGATAAACCTTGCAGTTTCTTCGCCAGTGGCCCTCCTTGCCGCAATGATGGCAAGTGCCTTTTGGTGCCTTTTCAATCTTTTCTGCCTTGAGGACTATCCTCAGGTTTTGAAGCCAGTCCATGAAGTTTGGCCCGGTCAGCTTATTGGTGTCTAAAATGGAACGCAAATTCAGAGAAAACATGATCAGGTGATTATCCTAGAAATACAAATTGAGGTTATGTGATGAGAATGATAAAGAATGCATCAATTTACATTAATTAAATCCTATTTATTTTTCGAATTGAATAACCCTTTTTATCAATTCGGGAGATCGTAGGAACATCTCCAAATAGGTTGATATCCAACCATAGATAAGAACAACCATGGCTAGAGTCCATCAAGTTATTCTTAGCTATGAAGGTAGGTAATTATACCGATTACATATTATACATATGTAACTATCACATTATGCTATCAACTAATTGAATGTTTGCATAAATCATTGGGTTGTTAACTCATTAACAAGTATGCAACAATATACATAGCACCCAACTGCACCTCTCTTTACATCGACCTTGGCTGTGGCACAATAAATCGATGCTCCGAGCTTAAGGATGACCCATTAATCAAGAAATAGTTTTAATATAGTTGGAGCTCATTCAATCGTTTAGTCAGGCTTGGATGTATCCAACAACCAAAACTAAGGATTGACCTCTGACTCCAACTATATTAATCATAAACTAATTCCATGGTTTGATCATGTTGAGGTTCAAGCCGGGCATGGATGTGTCCATCAACCCAAACGAGAAACAAAACTCCGGTTCTAACCATATTAATGGAAGGTGTTGGCCTTAATATTTTGTAAGGGGTTTTGGGTCTCATCCTTTTCCTTTTATGCATATTCATGACATATAATTATGTCATGTTCGGAACTGGATTTCCTAATTCTAATTTCATACTTTATTCAAGGAATTGTTTTGGGAAACAATTTCCTGAATTATCATAATCAATTTCGGAAATAATATGTTTAACACTTTAATTTCTCTAAATCAAATCTTATTAAATTAAGAGACAGATTCCCTTAATTCAACCACATATTATTTTCATGAAAATCTTATTTAAGGAAATATACTCTATAGGAAATAATTTTCCTAATTAATTTTGGAGACAATAATATATAAGAGCATCACCTCATAAATCAAATAAGGAAATTATCGTTTGAGAATCACCTCAAAAATTTCTAAGATTTGATCACATATTTTATTTATGGAAAATTAATATCAATAACTTAATTTGGATGGCTCCCCGAGGCTCAATCCAAATTAAACATTTGACAATTTAAATTCAATTTAGGAAATTTAATTATAACAACTAACTTTAAATTGGACGGCTCCCCGAGGCTCAACCCAAAATAAAGAATTTTGTAAATAATTTAATTTCTAATTATAAATTTAAATGTCAATTAATATTCCCATAATTTGTCTAGACTTTCTTGAAAGAAAGTGCCTAAAATTGTGAGCTTTACATAAATGAAAAGTTTCCAAAAAATAAAAGGTTTTCAAAATAATTGTAAGTTTCTGGTACAAAGAAAACTTACGGTTTTCCAAAATAGGATATTTCCAAAATTGGAAAGTTTTCAAAAATGGAAAGTTTTCACAATTATCATAAAATTTCAGAAACAGAGATATTTCAAAAGTTTGCGAAATTTCATGAGGATTTCCAAACTTTGAAATTCCTAAATCAAAAATTTACCATAATTGAAAAGTTTCCATAATAGAAAATTTTCCAAAATTGAGATCATGATAAAGCTTTCCGCAAAACAATTATATGATTATGTCGAACATAAACCTCGGCTCTGATACCACTGTTGGGGCCGGGTGCATGTTGACATAGATGCGGGTTCGTAATTTTAAAATTAATTGCGTGCAGCGGAAGGTTTAGCATAAATAATTTCTCTAATTATTTAACCACATATCTAAGCATGCAATTTTATCTTGTGTAGACATGATCATATATTTAAAATTTTGCAGAAACATAAACTAATTTACGTATTACCTCGCGTAACTCAAAGGAAGGGACGAGATTCAACCGTAAGCGTCCCTTGGAAGCTCCGCCTCTATTCGCGTCCACGTCGAGTATCTTCGGGATGACTTCGCAAAGCCACGAGTTTCATGTTCTCGAGAACTACTAAATTCTCCGAGAACACGACGAGAAAAACCAAGAGAGAAGTCAGAAGACTAACCACAAAAGGATGGTCGGCTGGTGCTCCTTCTTGGGGCTGGTTGGCGCACGGCAAGAAGGGGAGAAGAGAAGGAGAGAAAGAGAGGGAGAGGGCCTATGCCTTCGTCACTATTGATTATTACCCAAGCCTTGCCTTGGGTCCTTTATATAGTGGCCTCTCAACCATCAAGTCTCTCAAATATGGAATAACTTATTCCATCATGCCAAGTTTGATTTTATATCATGGTTAAAATCATATTTTAATTTATGATAAAAAATCAATCAAGTCTCTTCTCTCCTATGGAATAAATTTCCTTATCATGGTAAATCAATCCATGATTGATTTTATAAAATAAACCAATCCATGGTTCATTTTAATTTCTATGAAAAATAAACCAAACCTTGGTTTATTATATAAAAATTTATATCATTCATAATTTTATAAAACAAACCACACTTGGTTTATTTTATAAATTGAACCAAAAACTTGGTTCTCTCCCTTTGTTGTGGCCGGCCAAGCAAAGAGGATGGAGGCCCACTTTGGCCGGCCTATCCAAGCCACGCCCCAATGAATTAAACTTATTTAATTCATCTATTAAGTCTTCAAAAGACTTAGTCAATTTATGCTTCCGATGCGTCTCTGAAAAATTCAGATTCGACTTATCGTTTAGCTCAACCAAACCTAATCTCTGTTGATTGGAAAATCCAATTTTCAACTCGTTTTAAATCCCTCGGATTACTCGTAGTGCGTGTGACTAAATAGGCTTTCGATTTATGTTGGCCGTCTATAATTAATCAATTATAGAACGATCATGAGTGGCACCTAGTAGTAATCATGATCCCCAATTAATCGAAAGATCAACGGTTGACCTCAGAAATAATTCTGAAACCCTTCAGCAGCTATAATGAATCGTGCCCCATTCCCTTCACCATCTTATACCCACTTGGTTCAGGACATGGTCTATGTGTGTCAGTCCCCACTAGGCTGACTACGTCACACCTAGCCCAAGTAACGTTTTCTCGTCCTACGGATTCTAATTACTCTCATGTATTTAAGAGATTCATACTCTGAACATGTCATGCTCTGGCCAGAGGCTTCGAGTAACAATCCGATGATAGGCCTCGGGTATACATCTCCTCGCAAGGAGTGGTGAATCCTTTGTAGGTTGTTCAAACATCTTCGGGCACTTCGGCTTATACCCAATCATCCTGGGTCCACACCTCCTTAGAGATGCTTGCTTAAGATGTCAAAGTATAAGTCTCCATGACCAAGATGACTTGAACACCGCAAGTCAAAGGAACATCGCACTTAAGCTGCAGTAAGAACTTCACTGGCATATCTATATGTAGACTATCATATGAGGTTTTACAGCTAGTCACTCCAATGAACTAGTTCCCTTAACTAGCATTCATGTTTATCTCCGGACATCTCAATGTCACTAGCCAGTGAGAATCAGCTGATTAGAGAATAACCCATGCTAGTCTCAATAGAATTGATAGTGTCTGTATTTATCAATTCATCGACTAGGGACAATTTCAATACTTCACAATTGCACATGTAGAGATAATCACTAGTTGTGAATTCATCACAAATTCTCTCATGCTGTGAATTGTATTACGGGCATTCAGTAAATGAGTTTAAGATCTCAATCAAATACACAAACATGTATACTCAAATAGTGAATATTCATTTATTAAAATAAATGATTACAATCATAAGGTGATTGCCTTAGGACACTTCTCTCATATCACTAACACCTTGTAAATCCTCTTGTTAGCGTTTTGCATTTGTGCTTAGCTTAGGGTTTAGTTTTCTGCAACTCTGTTTTGTTTTTGCTTCCGCTGCTGCCTAACATTTAAGTGCAGAAAAATCAATAAGTGCCAAAGTTTAAGTGTCTGGCTACATTCACCCCCCCCCTCTCTAGCCATCCAAGATCCAACACATATGTCTTCCTTTCTTGGGATTAATATATTGGTCCTTAGGTCTAAAGGTTCTTGGTTTATCATGATGCATGAACTCCCTAGGGTTTTGATATGCAACATTAACCATATTTTTATCATGATATTTAAATCCATGATTATTCTTAATGAGCATATAAGAATTTGAAATTGGATTTAATTTTAAATAAGGACTTACCTTCCCTTTTACCTTTGAAGCTCCCCATTTACTTGAGCTCCTCTTCTTTTCCAATTTCTTCAAGTGCGCCAATTTCTTGATTTTCCCTTTCTTTGGGCACTTGGTGTGGTACTGTCCAAGCTCACCACATGTGAAGCAAATTATATGCTTCTTCTCCTTCTTTCCCTACAACTCATGTTAGTTTTCAAATTATTTGAATTGAGTTTTGGGTTTACGTCCTTTTTCTTACCCAATGGATACTTGTCCTTGTAGTGTCCCTTTTGATTGCACCAAAAGCAAATTATGTGTTCCTTTGACTTTGCTTTGGAGGAGGTGCAGGCTTCTTCTTGCTCCGGTCTTGAGGATGGTCTTTCCTGTTAGTGAGAGCCCTAGAGCCAATCATATGATGATTACTTTTTGGACTCATTGTATCATATTCTTGTATATATATTTCTTATATATAAAGGCATTTCTTATGGTTATTGTACTTATGTGTATTGGTGCCAAATAACTTAGTATAATAACGTCCTTGAGTAGAAGGTTCTTATCTATATCAATCGATTAGTTGAATCGATAGTGAGATGATATAGAGAACACTACTCTTAATTATTCCTAGTCAAGTATTAACATTCAAGGACAATGTTAATGCATAGAGACTAGCATGTAGGTCAACATGATGACTTGATCTCACAAGTCATGGATATGAGATATCAAGTTGACACATGGGTATACATTAGAGAATGTATACTGAATGGCCCGCCATGAGAAAGTATCATGGATCGTTATATGAGTGTCATATACTTTCTCATGTGACTATTAGTATGACTATAGTCCTAGACCTGAAGTTACCATAGTTCCCTACATAAGGAGTTACGTACTTTGGCTTCGTCAAACGTCACCCGTAACTGGGTGGACTATAAAGGCGATTACTGGGTTTGTAACAAATTATGCGGAGGGATGTGAGTAATGTAGATGGGATCTATCCCTCCTATATGACGGGAGTGATATCTTCGTTCTTGATAGAGTAAGACCACTAAGTGCATGGCCATGCCCAAATAAGGCAATATTAGATATTGAGCTTATTTGATTATAGTGAGTCTACTTGGAGATCAAGACATATAGATTGATTTGAGGATGACACGGTCTATGCCTCATGAAAGATCAATCTAGATATCGAGGATAGAAGGACGTTGTCACATATTGTGATGGTCACAATTATTAGTCACAATGGTGATGTTGGATCTCGACATTCTTGTAACTTGGGTAGCAATGATGTGTTGCTAGATACCTCTCATTGCTTATGTCCTTAAATAGGTTTAAGGGCATTGCCAACGTTACAAGAACCTATAGGGTCACACACATAGAGCAATAGATGGAGAATAAGTCCATATGATGGACCGAGAGTAATGAAGTCAAAGTTTGACTTTGGCTAAATATGGAAAGTCCATAAAAGGCAAGTTTGACTTGACTCAAATTAGACAACTTGAGTTGGACTCGAGTTTGATCCAAGTGTTGGATGAATCTAATCATGGGAGAATAATGAAGTCAAAGTTTGACTTTGGCTAAATATGGAAAGTCCATAAGAGGCAAGTTTGACTTGACTCAAGCCACATCACCTTGACTTGACCAAGTGATGACTTGGCATCATCATCAAGGCTAAGTAACCTCCCCATTTGAATTTTGAATTCAAATAGGGGGTTACCCAAGGTGGTGGCCGGCCACTTAAACACACAAAAGGAGTTTTTTGTGTGTGTGTGATTCATTCTTCTCCTCACTTGGTTTTGTTTTGTTTTGCTCTCCCTCTCCTTTCATCTTGCCGAGACCCCAAGTAGTGCTAGCACACTTTTGGGCTCTCCTCTCCACTCTCTTGCTTGTGTGGATACTTCTAGAGGGTTGCTACTTTGCATCCTTGAGATCCGACACCAACCGAGGAGCGAGCGGGAATTGCGGGGCACGCATCGAAGGTAGTTTTCTCTTCTCTAATAGATCTAGGTTGTAGATCGGTTTTGAAGCATGTAAACGAGCACTCGTAAATTTTGAAATGGTTTTCTTCGCTCGGATCCTTTCTATTGGGGCTTTCGGGGTTTCCGCGACGCGAAAAAGCGGTTTTCGCGGCCCGAAAAACCCTACAGTGGTATCAGAGCCACGAGCGAAGCTTGTGCTCGTTTTGTTTTTTATTTTTTTGTATTAGATACAAAATTTAGATAATTTTATGCTTCTGTAATTTTTCTAAATTTTAGGATTTTTGAGTATTTTTCCTCGTAGAGGCAAAGCGACGAGTGCGAAGCACTTGTAGACTTTGCCACCGAGAAAAACTTCTCCGAAACGGCAAGTTTCGCCCAAATGGATTTTGGGACAGCGGGTAAAGGCGCTGTATAATCGCAAGAAGACACTCGTGAAGGTTATTTCACGAGTAGGGGTGCTGCCCCTAACCCCGCAAGGGGCCTTGTCTCGCGATTACGCCCGAAACCCGCTTACCGGGACCGCCGCGGAGTTGTGACTCGAAAAATTCTAAAAATCTGTAGAAAAATTATATAAAATCTGTAAAATTACATAATTTTGAATTATGTACAGTAGTGTGATGGTCATGGCCCAAAACCAAGTTTTTAATAAGATTAAAATTGTGTTGTAATTCATAATACGGCCTGCGCGCCGTTTTTGTACATGTGCGTGTTGTATTGTGTTTGCGACCTGCGTGTCGTCTTTTAATATTTTATTTCTGTTGTATTTCATATTTAGACTCGAATGTAACTCGAGTATAAAAATTTGTAATGTACAAAAGTGAAGACGACGGAAATTCCGGAGAACTTGGACTCGGGAGAACTAGCCGACAACACCAAGACGGTCAAGAGGAAGCGCTTGGAGAAGCCGCTAGACCTAGGTTGACCATCGGATCCTCTCATTGGCTTGAGAGGGTCTTAGCAGGGCCATGACCAAGTCACTTATGTTTATTTTTATTATTGCTATGCTTGTGATGTATATGATGCATGATAATGTAGAATAGTAAAAATAAACTTAAGTGTATGAGATGCACAAGTAATGTGGGAACCACATTTTGATGTGCACTTAATACACATTTAGGATTAAATTAGATTTCATAAATGCCTAGATGTGATGCACATCCTCGATTAGATTAGATCTAAAATCGAATCAACTCGTAAACGCCTACCGGCCCTGATACCCATCACTACCTCGATCATATGCGCTTGTCGATTCTGCCAAAGCAGAGCAACGCATTTAATCTTGGTAGGATGCGGAGGGACAACCTTGGTCCCGCCTATCACGGCTCGGGTTAGATCGAGCTCAATCAGATTGAGTAACTAGTTAACTCAATTGGATCGAGTAAAGCTATAGGCGTATTCCAATAGTTGGAAAGGGTAGGACAAAATCACCGTTTTAAATAGTCTTGAGCGATTTAGCCAAAGCTAACTCAAGATTATTCGTAAACGTTAAATCTTGATCCTATAAACAAGAGTTGCATAGAGATGTAATTGATAAATTAGTTATCTACCGATCATACTAAGTCTTGGGCGATTTAGCCAAAGCTAACTCAAGGCATAGTATGATGTGGATCTTGTCCCACATAAATTATAGTAAATTGGTACGGATCTAGTAGTGTGGTTTGACCACTCCAATGACTTGATTCCACCAAAATTCCTATAATTTAGTGGGAGCATCATTTAATTAAAGGCCTAATTAGATGATTACTAGAATATGATATTTATTCTCTGCATTTATCTGTTGTAGATTGCCATGTCTTCAAACGCGAATACTCTCTCTCTGCGATCTGTCCTTGAGAAGGACAAGCTCACTGGAGCTAATTTCCTGGACTGGTACAGGAACTTGAGGATAGTCCTCAAACAGGAACGTAAGCTGTACGTTCTAGAGCAAGCAGTTCCTGAAGCACCACCACCCTCAGCCATCCGTAGCGTTAGAGATGCTCATCAGAAGCATCAAGACGACGCGTTAGACGTGTCGTGCCTAATGCTATGCTGCATGTCCTCTGAGCTTCAGAAGCAACACGAGAACATGAATGCTTACGATATGATTGGCCACCTCAAGCAATTATATCAAGGGCAGGCAAGGCATGAGCGGTTCGAAGTGACTCAGGCCCTCTTTTCATGCAAGATGAAAGAGGGAACCCCAGTAGGAACTCACGTACTCAAGATGATTGGGTACGTCGAGAACCTCGATAGACTAGGGTTTCCCTTGGGCCAAGAGCTGGCTACCGACCTGATTCTGCAATCGTTGCTGCCAGGTTACCGTCAATTCGTCATGAATTACAACATGAACGAATTAGACAAACCACTTCCCGAGATACTCAACATGTTAAGAACTGCTGAGCCTAATCTCACCAAGCCTAGTACCGTCCTGATGGTACAGAAGGGCAAAGGCAAGGGTAAGTGGAAGCCCAAAGGTAAGGGTAAGACCCAAACCAAGGGCAAAGCCAGCTCTGCAGCACTTAAACCCAAGGGTGGGGTGCAGAAGGATGCCACCTGTTTCCATTGCGGTGAGAAAGGGCATTGGAAAAGAAACTGCAAGATCTACCTGGAGGATCTTAAGAAGAAGAGAAGCGAGCCTTCTACTTCAGGTATATATGTTATAGAAGTCAACCTTTCTATTTCTACATCATGGGTATTAGATACTGGATGTGCTTCTCACATTTGTACCAATGTGCAGGGGCTGAGAAATAGCAGGGCATTGGCAAAGGGCGAGGTGGACCTACGAGTAGGCAATGGAGCACGAGTTGCTGCTGTTGCTGTAGGAACTTATTTTCTATCTCTGCCCTCTGGGCTTGTACTGGAACTAGATGATTGTTGTTATGTACCTGCACTTACTAAGAACATAATTTCTGTTTCTTGTCTAGACAAGAAAGGCTTCTCATTTATAATTAAGAACAAATGTTGTTCAGTCTATTTAAATGAAATGTTCTATTGTAGTGCAGATCTTATCAACGGACTCTACATTCTAGACTTAGAACGCCCTATCTATAATGTAAGTACCAAGAGGTTGAGATCAAATGAGTTGAACCCAACCTATCTCTGGCACTGTCGCTTAGGCCACATAAATGAGAGTCGCTTGTCCCAGCTCCATAAGGATGGATTGCTGGATTCATTTGATTTTGAATCATATGAGACATGCGAGTCATGCCTTCTAGGCAAGATGACTAAGACTCCCTTTAGTGGACATAGCGAGAGGGCAACAGATTTGTTAGGACTCATACATTCTGATGTATGTGGCCCTTTCAATGTTGCTGCTCGAGGTGGTTATAGATACTTCATCACATTTACTGATGATTTCAGTAGATATGGTTATGTGTACTTGATGACACATAAGTCCGAGTCCTTTGAAAAGTTCAAAGAATTCAGAAATGAAGTACAAAACCAACTCGGCAAGAGTATTAAAATACTTCGATCAGATCGAGGTGGAGAATACTTGAGCCATGAGTTTCGTGACTATTTAGCTGAGTGTGGGATTCTATCTCAACTCACTCCTCCTGGGACACCACAGTGGAATGGTGTATCCGAAAGGAGGAATCGTACCTTATTAGATATGGTACGATCTATGATGAGTCACGCAGATCTTCCTATATCCTTTTGGGGATATGCTCTAGACACGGCAGCGTTCACACTTAACCGTGTTCCATCAAAGGCGGTCATAAAGACACCATATACGATATGGACTGGGAGGAGTCCCAAGATGTCTTTCATGAGGATTTGGGGTTGTGAGGCTTACGTTAGACGTCAAGTCTCAGACAAACTGGGACCCAAGTCCGATAAGTGCTATTTCGTGGGATATCCCAAGGAAACTAAGGGATATTACTTCTACAGTCAACACAAAGTGTTTGTTGCTAAGACTGGGGTCTTTCTAGAAAGGGACTTTGTTTCTAGAAAGACTAGTGGGAGTTCGTTTGATCTTGAAGAAGTTCAAGACAACGACCATAGCACTGAGCCCTTGATGGATACTGAACAGGAACAACAAGAAGTTGTGGATGAGATTGTCACACAAGAAGTTGTGGAACAACAACCTGTTCAGGTAGACCTACCTCTTCGCAGGTCTGATAGGGTACGTCGTCAGCCTGAGAGATATTCATTTCTCTTGCCTGACCATGATGTCATTATGATCATTGAGAATGAGCCTACCACCTATCAGGAAGCTGTGATGAGCCCAGATTCTGAGTCATGGCTGGAAGCCATGAGATCCGAAATGGAATCCATGTACACTAACCAAGTTTGGACCTTGGTTGATCCACCTGAAGGGGTCAAACCCATTGGGTGTAAGTGGGTCTTTAAGAGAAAGCCTAACATGGATGGACTTACTCATACCTATAAGGGTAGACTGGTAGCTAAAGGTTTCAAGCAAATTCATGGTATTGACTATGATGAAACTTTTTCTCCAGTAGCGATGTTTAAGTCCATTCGGATCATGCTTGCTATTGCAGCCTACCACGATTATGAGATCTGGCAGATGGATGTCAAGACAGCGTTTCTGAATGGAAACCTCCTCGAGGATGTGTACATGACACAGCCTGAGGGTTTTGTAGATCCACAGCATACTGGCAGAGTATGCAAGCTGCATAGGGCCATTTATGGTCTAAAGCAAGCTTCTCGGAGCTGGAATCTTTGATTCGATGATGCGATCAAACAGTTTGGTTTCATCAAGAACGAAGATGAACCTTGTGTCTACAAGATGGTTAGTGGGAGCACAGTAGTCTTCCTAGTCTTGTATGTGGATGACATACTACTCATTGGGAACAACATCCCTTCGCTACAGTCTGTGAAGTCTTGGTTGGGGATTCGCAATGAAGGACTTAGGTGAAGCAGCCTGCATTCTAGGCATTAAGATCTATAGAGATAGATCTAAGAGATTGCTTGGCCTAAGTCAGAGTACATACATCGATACGGTATTACACCGTTTTGCCATGCAGAATTCCAAGAGAGGAATTCTGCCAATGTCACATGGTGTGAATCTTTCAAAGACTCAGAGTCCCTCTTCTAGAGAGGAGAGAGACCGCATGGATAAGATCCCTTATGCTTCTACCATAGGATCTATCATGTACGCCATGTTATGTACTCGTCCTGATGTCTCGTATGCTTTGAGCATGACGAGCAGGTACCAGTCAGATCCAGGTGAACGTCACTGGATAGCGGTCAAGAATATCCTTAAGTACTTGAGAAGGACTAAGGAATATTTTTTGATATTTGGAGGCGATGAGCATCTAGTGTAAAGTGTT
>JAGFNQ010004963.1:0-96543 GCA_024364735.1 Boesenbergia rotunda
GTATCATGTATAACATCCTCAAGCAGGTTTCCATTAAGGAAAGCTGTTTTCACATCCATTTGCCATATCTCATAATCATAATGAGCTGCTATGGCTAGGAGCATCCGAATGGATTTAAGCATAGCTACTGGCGAATAGGTTTCGTCATAATCAATTCCTTGTTTTGACGATATCCTTTTGCCACTAATCTAGCTTTAAAGGTAACAACATTACCTTCCATGTCGGTTTTCTTCTTGAAAACCCACTTGCACCCTATGGGCTTAATCCCTTCAGGTGGGTTAACCAAGTCCCATACTTGATTTTCGTACATGGAATCCATTTCCGACTTCATGGCTTCAAGCCATTTGTCCCTTTCTGATCATTTTAGAACATCTTCATAACTGATAGGTTCGTCATCGCTTATGAGTAACACGTCGTTCGATTCACTTATGAGAAATTTGTATCACTCTGGAATATTGCGTGTCCTATCAGACCTACGAAGAGGTGGTGTTGTTTTAGGTGCAACTGATAGCTCATCATTATGAGTTATTGGTTGTGGGTCTAGACTAGGTGTCTCTGTAATGTCTATTGGAGTTTCTTGAACTTCATCAAGTTCAATGCCACTCCCACTCTTTTCTTGTAAAAGAAATTCTTTTTCCAGAAATACAGCATGCCTTGAAACAAACACCTTTTGTTCCAAGGGATGATAGAATTGGTAACCCTTCGTTTCCTTAGGGTATCCAATAAATAGACATTTATCAGACTTAGCATCCAATTTGTCTGATACAGTCCGCTTCACATAAGCAGGACAACCCCATATCTTAAGGTGAGTTAAGTGAGGTTTCTTACTATTCCATGTCTCATATGGAGTAGTTGAGACTACCTTGGTCGGGACTCTGTTTAGCAAGTAAACAGCTGTCTTAAGTGCATAGCCCCAAAAGGATTTTGGAAGAGTTGCATGATTCATCATCGACCTAACTATGTCCATCAAGGTTCGATTGCACCTCTCAGATACACCATTATGCTATGGTGTATACGGCGGAGTCCATTGGGACAATATCCCATTGTCCCTAAGATAATCTTGAAACTCTTGACTTAAGTATTCACCACCCCGATCGGATCGAAGTATCTTAATACTTTTGCCAAGCTGTTTCTCTATTTCATTTCTGAACTCTTTGAATTTCTCAAAAGCTTCAGATTTGTGTTTCATCAAGAACACATACCCGAATCGTGAGTGATCAACGATAAAGGTGATGAAGTAGCTATAGTCTCCTTGTGCAAGAGTTGACATTGGTCCACATACATCAGTATGTATCAGACCAAGCAATTCTCCCACTGGATTATCTTTTCCGGAAAAGGGTAATTTGGTCATCTTGCCTTTTAAGCATGATTCGCATGTATCAAATGAACCGGGTTCAAATGATTCCACAATTCCACATTGGTGTAATTTGGTCATGCGTTTCTTACTTACATGGCCAAGACGACAATGCCACGTGTAGGAGTCTATTCGATTATCTATTCGAGCACGTTTGTTGCTAACTTCGATATTGAAAACTTCACCGGATAAATCTAACGTGTAGATACCATTGCACAAAGTTCCATTCCCATAAAGAACGTCATTTAAAGTTATGTAACAACAATTGTTACTAAAAGTTAAATGATAACCCTTTTCATTCAAACATGAAATAGATACAATGTTCTTTATTAACGAAGGAACAAAATAACAATTATCCAATTCTAAGACACGTCCTGTAGGGAGCTTTAGCAAATATGTTCCGATGGCAATAGCAGCAATCTTTGCTCCGTTTCCAACTCGTAAATTTGCTTCTCCCTTGACGAGTCTTCTTCTATTCCTTAGCCCCTGTATGTCATTACATATATGTGAGCTACACCCAGTATCAAGTACCTAGGTGTTTGAGGAAATAGAGTGACATTCAATAACGAAGATACTTGAAGAGGATGGGGCATCGGATGCCTTCTCTTTCAAGGACTCAAGATAAACCTTGCATTTTCTTCGCCCGTGACCCTCCTTGCCACAGTGATGGCAAGTGCCTTTTAGGGTATGTTCAGTCTTTTTGGCCTTTTTCTTCTTTCCCTTATTCTGTTCTTTGGCCTTCCTCTTAGAACCTTTCTTCGAGGAACCAACTAACAGTACCGTCTTTTGATCCTGCTTCACAGAAGGCTCTACAGTCTTCAGCAGGTTGAGCAACTCAGGAAACTGGTCTGGAGTTGCATTTTCAGGAGGACGGTTGGGAAGTTGATCTTCAAGGACATAAGCAAGCTTCTCTGCCTTGAGGACTATCCTCAGGTTTCGAAGCCAGTCCATGAAGTTTGGCCCAGTCAGTTTATTGGTGTCCAAAATGGAACGCAAATTCAGAGAAGACATAATCGAGTGATTATCCTAGAAATACAAATTGAGATTATGTGAGAAGAATAATTAATGAATGTATCAACATACATTAATAAAATTCCTATTTATTTTTCAAATTGAATAACCCTTTTTATCAATTCGGGAGATCGTAGGAACATCTCCAAATAGGTTGATATCCAACCATAGATAAGAACCACCATGGCTGTGGCCATCATGTTTTTCTTAGCTATGAAGGTAGGTAATTATACCGATTACATATCACATATATGTAACTATCACTTTATGCTATCAACTAATTGAATGCTTGCATAAATCATTGGGTTGTTAATTCATTAACAAGTATGCAACAATATACATAGCACCCAACTGCACCTCTCTTTACATCGACCTTGGCTGTGGCACAACAAATCGATGCTCCAAGCTTAAGGCTGACCCATTAATCAAGAAATAGTTTTAACATGGTTGGAGCTCATTCAACCGTTTAGTCAGGCTTGGATGTGTC
Organism: Boesenbergia rotunda; assembly: GCA_024364735.1. Lineage (NCBI taxonomy): Eukaryota > Viridiplantae > Streptophyta > Magnoliopsida > Zingiberales > Zingiberaceae > Boesenbergia > Boesenbergia rotunda. The sequence goes on from JAGFNQ010004963.1 coordinate 2,853, forward strand.
CAACAACCAAAACTAAGGACTGACCTCTGACTCCAACTATATTATTTATAAACTAATTCCATGGTTTGAACATGTTGAGGTTCAAGCCGGGCATGGATGTGTCCATCAACCCAAACGAGAAACAAAACTCCGGTTCTAACCATATTAATGGAAGGTGTTGGCCTTAATATTTTGTAAGGGGTTTTGGGTCTCATCCTTTTCTTTCTAAGCACATTCATGACATATAATTATGTCATGTTCTAACGATTTCCTTAATAAAGTATGTATGTGACTTAATTTATCAAGTCTCATTCATTGAATTAGGAACCGGATTTCCTAATTCTAATTTCATACTTTATTCAAGGAATTGTTTTGGGAAACAATTTCCTAAATTGTCATAATCAATTTCGGAAATAATATGTTTAAGACTTCGATTTCTCTAAATCAAATCTTATTAAATTAAGAGACAGATTCCCTTAATTCAACCACATATTATTTTCATGAAAATCTCTTTTAAGAAAACTCTATAGGAAACCATTTTCCTAATTAATTTTGGAGACAACAATATGTAAGAGCATCACCTCTTAAATCATATTTTATTCATGGATTTAATTAATTACAACAAATTATTTTCTAAGGGTAGCTCCCCGAGGCTCAGATACCCAAAGAAAAGAAATTTGTCGTAAATTCAATTTGGTCCGCTTCGGAAGCGTAACCAAATTAAACATGACAATTTCATTTAAAATTGGGAAATTAAATTACAACAACTAACTTTAAATTGGACGGCTCCCCGAGGCTCAATCCAAAATAAAGAATTTTTTTGACAATTTAAAACCCAATTCAAATTTAATTGTCAATTAATTGTCCATAAATTTGTCTAGACTTTCTTGAAAGAAAGTGCCCAAAATTGCGAGATTTCATAATAGGTTTTCAGAATAATTGTAAGTTTCTGGTACAAAGAAAACTTACATATTTCCAAAATTGAAAAATTTCCAAAATAGGAAATTTCCAAAATTGGAAAGTTTCCAAAGATGGGAAGTTTTCTCAATTATCATAAAATTTCAGAAACTAGGATATTTCAAACGTTTGCGAAATTTCATGAGGATTTTCAAACTTTGAAATTCCTAAATCTAAAATTTATAATAATTGGAAAATTTCCATAATTGAAAATTTTTTCAAAATTGAGATTATGACAGTTTTCCGCAAAACAATTATATGATTATGTCGAACACTAACCTGCTCTGATACCACTGTTGGGACCGGGTGCATGTTGACAAGGATACGGGTTCGTAAATTTTTTAATATTTACGTGCAGCGGAAGAATTAGCATAAATAATTTCTCAAATTATTTTTAACCACGTATCTAGCATGCGACCTTATGATGTGTGGACATGATCATAAATTAAAATTTTGCAGAAAAGTAAACTAATTTACTTAGTACCTCGCGTAACTCGAAGTAAGGGACGAGATCCAACCGTAGCGTCCCTTGGAAGCTCCGCCTCTATTCGCGTCCACGCCGAGTTCTCTTCGGGATGACTTCGCAAAGCCACGAGTTTTGTGCCGACGAGAACTACTAGATTCTCCAAAGGCACAACTAGAATAACAAAAGAGAAAAGATGGAAACTAACCACCAAGTAACGGAATCAAAATTCCGGGAAAGGAAGGAAGGAGTCGCGATCCGCTTCTTCTTCTTCGGCACCTTCTTGGTGGATGAAGCTCTCGGCCACCCTTGGGATGTGCGCCGGCCCTAGGGGAGGAGAGAGAGCCGGCCCTAGAGAGAGAGAGGGGCGCCGGCCCTAGAGAGAGAGAGAGAGAGTTAGAGAGAGAGAGGGAGCTACTAATCTCTTGATTAATTGATTGGAATTCAAGGCTTGCCTTTGGTTCCTTTATATAGTAGCCTCTCCCTTGCCAAGTCTCCCCTTTAACGGAATTAACGGAATAAATTTTCATAAGAAATTTATCTTATAAATTTTCTTGTGAATTATTCCGTCATGCCTAGTTTTATTATAACTAACTTTATAATAAAACAAATACATCTCTCTTTTTAATTATGGAATAAAATTTACAAGAAATTTATAAATTTTTCTTATCATGGAAAAATCAATTCATAATTGATTTTATAAAATTAAAATAAACCGATCCATGGTTCATTTTAATTTCCATAAAAAAGAATAAATTTCTACAAATTTCTTTATATAAATTTCTTTATATAAATCTCTTTATATAAATTTCTTTATATAGATTTATTTATCCATAATTTTATAAAACAAATCGTGCTTGATTTATTTTATAAAATAAACCAAATAAATTGGTTTTTTCTCCTTGTAGTGGCCGGCCAAACCAAAGAGGGTGGGCACCCTCTTTGGCCGGCCACACCAAGCCAAACCCTCGCGAATTAAACGCATTTAATTCGCCCAATAAGCCTTCAAAAGACTTAGCCATTTTAAGCTTCCGATGCGCCTCTGATAAATTCAGATTCGACTTATTTCTCTTGATTGGAAAATCCAATTTTCAACTCGTTTTAAATCCCTCGGATTACTCGTAGTGCGTGTGACTAAATAGGCTTTCGATTTATGTTGGCCGTCTATAATCAACCAATTATAGAACGATCATGAGTGGCACCTAGTAGTATATCATGACCCCTAATTAATCGAAAGATCAACGGTTGACCTCAGAAAGAATTTTGAAACCCTTCAGCAGCTCTAATGAATCGTGCCTCATTCCCTTCAACATCTTATACCCACTTTGTTAGTGATATGAGAGAAGTGTCCTAAGACAATCGCCTTATGATTGTAAATATTTATTTTAATAAATGATAATTCACTATTTGAGTATACATGTTTGTGTATTTGATTGGGATCTTAAACTCATCTACTGAATGTCCGCAATACAACTCACAGCATAAGAGAATTTGTGATGGGATCGCAACTTGTGATTATCTCTAAATGTGCAAATGTGAAGTATTGAAAATATCCCTAGTCGATGAATTGATAAAAACGGACACTATCAATTCTGTTGAGACTAGCATGGGTTATTCTCTAATCAGCTGATTCTCACAGGCTGGTGACATTGGGATGTCCGGAGATAAACATGGATGCTAGTTAAGGGAACTAGTTCATTGGAGTGACTAGCTGTAAAACTTCATATGGTTATCTATATAGATATGTCAATGAAGTTCTTACTGCAGCTTAAGTGCGATATTCCTTTGACTTGCGGTGTTCAAGTCATCTTGGTCATGGAGACTTATACTTTAACATCTTAAGCAAGCATCTCCAAGGAGGTGTGGACCTAGGATGATTGGGTATGAGCCGAAGTGCCCGAAGATGTTTGAACAGCCTACAAAGGATTCACCACTCCTTGCGAGGAGAGGTATACCCAGGCCTATCGTCGGATTGTTACTCAAAAACCTCTGGCCAGAGTATATCATGTTAAGAGTGCAAGTCTCTTAAATACATGAGAGTAATTAGAAATCCAAAGGACGAGAAAGACATTACTTGGGCTAGGTGTGACGTAGTCAGCCTAGTGGGGACTGACACAAATAGACCGTGTCCTGAACCAAGTAGGTATAAGATGGTGAAGGGAATGGGGCACGATTCATTAGAGCTGCTGAAGGGTTTCAGAGTAATTTCTTCTGAGGTCAAACCGTTGATCTTTCGATTAATTGGGGATCATGATGTACTACTAGGTGCCACTCATGATCGTTCTATAATTAATGGGTTAATGATAGACGGCCAACATAAATCGAAAGCCTATTTAGTCACACGCACTACGAGTAATCCGAGGGATTTAAAACGAGTTGAAAATTGGATTTTCCGATCAAGAGAAATAAGTCGAATCTGAGTTAATCAGAGGCGCAATGGAAGCTAAAAATGGCTAAGTCTTTTGAAGGCTTTTTGGGCGAATTAAATGAGTATAATTCGCGTTGGTTCGGCTCGGTTTGGCCGGCCAAAGAGGGTGCAAACCCTCCTTGGTTGGCCGGCCACCTAAAGGGAGAAAAACCAATTAATTTTGGTTTAATCAATAAAATAAATCTAGCGCGATTTATTTTATAAATTATGGATAAATAAATTTGTATGAAGAAATTTATATAAATAAATTTATAGAAATTTATTCTTTTTATGGAAGTTAAAATAATCCATGAATTGGTTTATTTTAATTTTATAAAATCAATTAAGAATTGATTTTTCCATAATAAGAAAGTTTATAAATTTCTTATAAAATTTTATTCCATAATTTAAAGAGAAGAAGAATTTGTTTTTATTATAAATTAGTTATAATAAGACTAGGCTTGACGGAATAAGTCATAAGAAATTTTATAAGATAAAATTTTTATGATAACTAATTCCGTTAATTCCGTTAAAGAGGAGACTTGGCAAGGGAGAAACAACTATATAAGGAACCAAAGGGAAGCCTTTGATACTTAATGAATAATTGATAGAGATTAATTATTCTCTCCCTCTCTCTCTTTAATTCCTCTCTTCTCCTTCTCTATTCCCCTTAGGGCCGGCGCCCTTCATCATCCCTAGGGCCGGCGCACACCAACCCTAGGGCCGGTGCATCCTCTCATCAAGGTGGTTGCCGTGAGCTTCAAGAAGAAGGAGAAACGAAACAAGAAGAAGAAGAAGCGGATAGCGACTCCTCTCTTCTCGGAATTCGATTCCGTTTCTTTGTTGGTTAGTTTCCCTTTCCTCTCTTGATCTTCTTTGTTGTGTCTTCCGAGGATTTAGTAGTTCTCGTCGGCACAAAACTCGTGGCTTTGCGAAGTCATCCCGAAGAAAACTTGGTGTGGACGCGAATAGAGGCGGAGCTTCCAAGGGACGCTACGGTTGGATCTCGTCCCTTACTTCGAGTTACGAGAGGTACTTAGTAAATTAGTTTACTTTTCCGCAAAGTTTTATTTTATGATTATGTCAACACACTATAAGGTCGCATGCTAGATACGAAGTTAAAATAATTTAGGAAATTATTTTATGCAAATTCTTCCGCTGCACGTAAAAATTTAAAATTTTACGAACTCGTATCCTTGTCGACATGCACCCGGTCCCAACACACTTGGTTCAGGACATGGTCTGTGTGTGTCAATCCCCACTAGGCTGACTACGTCACACCTAGCCCAAGTTACGTTCTCTCGTCCTTTGGATTTCTAATTACTCTCATGTATTTAAGAGACTCATACTCTAAACATGACATGCTCTGGCCAGAGGCTTTGAGTAACAATCCGACGATAGGCCTGGGTATACATCTCCTTGCAAGGAGTGGTGAATCCTTTGTAGGCTGTTCAAACATCTTCGAGCACTTCGGCTTATACCTAACCATCCTGGGTCCACACCTCCTTGGAGATGCTTGCTTAAGATGTTAAAGTATAAGTCTTCCTGACCAAGATGACTTGAACACCGCAAGTCAAAGGAACATCGCACTTAAGCTGCAGTAAGAACTTCATTGACATATCTATATGTAGATTACCATACGAAGTTTTACAGCTAGTCACTCCAATAAACTAGTTCCCTTAACTAGCATCCATGTTTATCTCTGGACATCCCAATGTCACCAGCCAGTGAGAATCAGCTGATTAGAGAATAACCCATGCTAGTCTCAACAGAATTGATAGTGTCCGTTTTTATCAATTCATCGACTAGGGATATTTTATATACTTCACAATTGCACATGTAGAGATAATCACTAGTTGTGATCCCATCACAAATTCTCTTATGCTGTGAATTGTATTGCGGACATTCAGTAGATGAGTTTAAGATCCCAATCAAATACACAAACATGTATACTCAAATAGTGAATTATCATTTATTAAAATAAATGTTTACAACCATAAGACGATTGCCTTAGGACACTTCTCTCATATCACTAACAACTATAAAAGGGGCTTCGACCCCTCAACTCAGAACAACACTTTCTACATCTACTAACTCATTCTGAGCGAAGAAAAAGCACTAAAGTCGAAGCTCTGCGACCAAGGAAGCTCCAGGAGAAAGTGCGGCGCACTTCGGACTTCCGGATTGGCCGGATCGACTTTTGTTTGGTTTGCTTTTAGTTTACAAGTTCGCATTTTCAGAATTAATTCTGATAAATATGATAATTCTGAGGATAATTCTGAAATTATCATTAATAATCTTTCTGAGAATTCTGATAAAAACCTAATTAATATTCCTGAAGATAATAATAGTCAATCCTTAGTCAATTTTACTGATTTGGAATATAATACTATAAATTTAATAAATAACCCTGAAAATTACTCTACCTACTTTGAAGATAATGATACAATTTTAATTAATAACTCTGAAAATGAAGATGAAGAATATGATTCTGAAGATGAAGATGAATTCAACAAAATTAAGGATATAATTAACAAGGCTTACAAAAATTCAAATAAGGCAGAAGTCTTAAATAAATTTGAAAATTTAAAAACAAAAGAAAACGTTAAGGAATCAGAATTTTTTGAATTAATGGAAATGATGCAATTAGACCCACAATTACTATTTAACCCTGAAATCTTAAACCCTAATTCTTAACAACTTAAATTCAAATTAAATCTTAATAACCTAAATTCAAACTAAATCTTAATAACTTAAATTTAAATTAAATCTTAAATTCAAATAACTTAAATCCTAATTAATTCTTAACAACTTAAATTAATTCTTAAACCCTAATTAATTCTTAATTAATTCTCAAATAATTAAACCTTAATTAATTCTTAATTAATTCTTAAATAATTAAACCTTAATTAATTCTTAAATAACCTCAACTTTAATTAATAACTTCAATTAACTTTTAATAATTTTAACTCTAATTAATCCATAATAATTTTAACTCTAATTAACTCTTAATAATTTTAACTCTAATTAATCCATACTAAATTTAACTCTAATTAACTCTTAATAATTTTAACTCTAATTAATACTTAATAACTTTAATCCTAATTAATTCTTAACAATTTTAATCCTAATTAATTCGTAATAATTTCAATCTTAACTAATCCTTATTAATTTCAATCCTTAATTCAATAAAATCCATGAACTAAATTCTAATTAATTACCTTCAGATATGAAATTAAATAAAATCTTACCTAACTAGAACAATCAACTTAATAATATTAAATATGTCAAAGTGGGTTGACATATTCGCGGGTTCACACGATATGTATCAAATCGAAAATTTGATACATTATTAGAAACCTAATAAAATATTTTGACTTGATTGACTCATGCATAAATGTCATGTACATGCATTCGCTTATTTTTCTTATATATATTTGTCATGTCATTCATGTTTACTTTTCTGCATGATTTAGAACGGTTAGATAGGAAAAAGATTGGTTGATACTTCTCTAACCTAGTACCAGGGTGGGGTGAGATGATAGTACGTTAGGGAAGCTTGGCCTAGCTAAGTGGAACTAGCCGAAGCTACCTCGCCACATCCTAGACTAGTTAAACCAGAATTTTTCAAAGAGTAAAATAAAGGTATTATTTCTTTAAAAGGCTTTGTCTATGGAAAGGGTTGATGATCCAATAAGGCTACAGCCAAAGAAGCCCTCTGTGCCTCGCCAAGACCTGGAAGCCGATTATTGAAATCTACTTTTAAATTACAAATTGATTAAACTCGAATCTAACTCAAGGTCAACCAGTCTATAAATAAATTGAGAAAAATTATTCAATCATCTCACAATACACCCATAAGGCAACCATGCTTGCTTGTTCTGCGACATTTAGAATGGGTGAGATGTTAAGGACTACTTAATTGACAAATGTTTTTCAAAATGTTTTCAAAATCTTTAGGTTATTTTCTTAAAAATATATTTTTAAAATAATATTTAAACATAATAATGTTTTAATGAAATTCATGCTTGATTACTTAACTATAAATAGTTTTCAAAAATTTATATATCTTTTCGAAAATTGTTTGACCTACGCACATAGACACAAACCTTTTAGGTCAATACTAAAGTCCTTTAAGACATTTAGGTAGAGGTCCTTGTAGTTAACAAGGGTAGCTAGAAGGTGTCAGGTTCAGGGGGAGTTTTTAAATTATTTTTCAAAATTATTTTTTAAAAAAATTATCATCATTTCAAAAATTATTCTTTTGGAAAATTCAGATCTTTTAAAATGATTTATGCTTTAAAAATATCATTTCAAAAATTATTCTTTTGGAAAATTCAGATCTTTTAAAATGATTTATGCTTTAAAAATATCATTTCAAAATACATTTTCGAAAAATGTTTCAAAAATTTATTATATCCTTCAAAATATTTTTCAAAAATTATTCGTTGAAAATTATCTTATTCTTTCAAAAACAATTCTTTCAAAAAATGTGTTAATTTCTCTTTTTGATTTGGATGAACTCTAAAGACACATAGGAACTATCCTTTATGATCTTCAAGGATTCCTAAGATTGTGTCGGGTTTAGGGGAGTCCTACTCAAAAGAAATTAATTCTATTTTCTGACCATTTTTTTGAAAAATTATTAGATAATTCTTTTCGTTTGAATCAAACCCTAAGACTTAGAGGAAGATTACTTGTAGTCAACAAACTTCCTAGGTCTGTGTCAAGTTTAGGGGGAGGTCAAATTAAAAGAACTATCAAAATGTTCAAAATTATTATATTTTCATACACTATCTTTTCAAAATCATTTTGAAAACATAATATTCTCTTTTCAAAACACCATCTTTTCAAAATCATTTTTATAATATTCTCAGTCTTAAAAATTATTTTGTAAAAATTTTTCCATCTTTTGAACAAAGTCTTTAAAAAATCCATCTCATCTTGAGTTTGGAAAATTTTCCAGGACACTTAAGAAAATTTTCTTGTAGTTAACAAGATTTCCTAGGATTGTGTCAGACTGGAAAAGAAACTAAATCAAGAAAGTGATTACTTTTCTAAAATACACATTTATGGAAAATCCCTAAGACACATAGGAAGTTTCTTGTGGTCAACAAGATTCCTAGGATTGTTGTCAGACGTAGGGAAGTTCAATTTTTTAACATACATATATTTTTCCATATTGTTGGTACAATTTAAGTACTTAGTGTTTTTTTTACTTTATAAAACAAGTACTTAGTTTTTCAAAAAAAAGGGCGGGAAAGAATTTTAAAAATCGTTTTTTTAAAAATTATATAAGTATTTTCAAAAGGAGGAGAGAAAATTTTCATTGTTGGCGTAAGCTTTTTTCGTAATTTTTTGATGTGTGACAAAGGGGGAGAGAAGAGCTTATGTTAGAGTTTTTTTTCGATTTCTCCTAAGGATTAAACTTAGATTTAACCCTTGACCTAATCTAAAGTTATTGTCAAACATCAAAAAGGTGGAGCTTGTTGGTGCAAGATTCATCAGTGATGTCTTCCTCTAATGTTTCGATGTTTAACAATATACTTATGTTTGTAATATATGTTAGACAAGGTAAGGGTTAGTCAAAGTGATCAAGGGTTAAACCAAACAGGACCTTATGCTTGGTAGGGTAAACCCAGGTTTGATCAGGTTGACAAAGGGTTAGCCAAAAAGGATCTGATGTTTGGCAGAGTAGATAATACCCAGGGTTGGTTAAAATAACCAAGGTTTAGCCAAACAGGACCTGATGTTTGGCAGGGTGATTAAAACGTAAATTTAATCTGGTTAATATACTAATGTTTGATCAATTAGAACAAGGGTTAGCTAAACAGGATCTGATGTTTAGCAGAAAACCCAGGGTTGGTCAGTTAGACCAAGAAATGAGCCAAACAGGACTTGATGTTTGGCAGAAGAGAAGTCTAGTCAGGATTAATATGTCCAGCAAAGGAAGTTTTTATCAAGGTGAAGAAAAGTCCTAGTTAACCTAGGCACGAAGTCCTGGTTCGAGGAATTGGGCACTAAGTCCTAGTCGAGGGCTGGGCACCTAAGTCCTGGCCGAGGGCTGGGCACCGAAGTCCGGTTCGAGGAATTGGGCACTAAGTCCTGGCCGATGGCTGGGCACCTAAGACCTGACCGAGGGTTGGGCACCGAAGTCCTGGTTCGAGGAATTGGGCACGAAGTCTTGGTCCGAGGGATCGAGCAACTTAGCTGAGCGATGACTAAGGACAGAAGTAGAGACAGGTCGAGGTTCGGACGTCTCGAGATCCGGGAGTCTTGGAGGCTAAGTAAAAGTCCAACCGGAGGTACCGGTTGGCAAAAATAACTTCTCCAGGGTGGAGTAGGTTAAGGTGCGTTCCCCGGAAAAGGGGACATTAGGCGTCGATTCGACTTAGGGTTTCGAGAGAAATCCAAAGTCAGAACCAATCTTTAAGGCTAAGTTTATCTGTATATTTGTCTTGTAGGTACCTGGAGTTGGAGGCAAGACAGAAGAGCAAACGCAGGGGAAATGACACCTGGGAGGAGCATCCAGGGCGCCCCCATGCTTCAGGGCGCCCTCAAGGCCATCCTAAGCGCCCTGGATGGCTGGGTTTATCCCTACGCGAAAACCGCGATTGCAGATCAGATTTGACCACCTATAGGGCGCTTCAGAGGCCTCTAGGGCGCCCTGGATGATACTATAAAAGGGGCTTCGACCCCTCAACTCAGAACAACACTTTCTACATCTGCTAACTCATTCTGAGCGAAGAAAAAGCACTAAAGTCGAAGCTTTGCGACCAAGGAGGCTCCAGGAGAAAGTGTGGCGCACTTCGGACTTCCGGATTGGCCGGACTTTTGTTTGGTTTGCTTTTAGTTTACAGGTTTGCTTTTAGTTTACAAGTTCGCATTTTTAGTTGTATCTTTTGTACTTGTAACTCAACTGTAAGACGGGTATTCTCCGCCTCCGGAAATTTCGGAATGGAGACCAATAGTGGACTCACGCCGAGTACATAGGCCTTGGACGTACTGACCCTGAGGGGTCGGGAACCAAGTAAATAAATCCCGCGTGTACGAGTGTTATTCTTTTCGTTCTTTATTTTTCTGTTGTGCTACTAACTCTTTGACTAGAACGAACAAACGACAAGTTTTCCAAAAGATTTTACGAGTCAATATTCACCCCCTCCTCTATCGACGACATCGATCCTACAATACCAACAATAACAACCAAGCCTTTATTCCACTAAGTGGAGTCGGCTATATGAATCCTCCTATACTACTGAACTCGATTATGATGCAGGATGAGTTGAGGTTCAATGGTTATAACTTTTGACTCAGGTATCAAAATGAGGCAAGCTACGGTATGAATCGAAACACGTTTTACGATAACCCATAACCAGTCAAGTTTCGGGTCCAAAAAAAATATCATTTAGGGAACTTTACGGAGGCTCCAAGCATCTTTTTTTACCATTTTATTTTGTAATTTTGGGGTTTTTGGTAATTTTGAGATTCTTGGTATTTAGGATATTTTTGTTTTTGCAAGTTGTTTTAGGGTTCAAGAGTCTATTTAAATGCCTATTTAGTTGTTTTAGAATTATCTTTTGTTATTTAATAAAAAAAATTGGTAAAACTTAGAGAAGCGATTGCCCTTTGTTTGTCGATTTCTTGTTATTGGATATCAACTGACGCCAGATAACAGGTTGAAGTGAGAGAGAAATTGTGGAGGGAACAAGATGAGAAATCAACCAACAAAGCAAAACCGCTCTCACTAGGTTTTTACCCCCCCCCCCCAAAAAAAGTTTTATTCAATAACAAAAGATAATTCTAAAATAACTAAATAAACCCTAAAATAACTTGCAAAGACGGAAATATCCTAAATGGCGAAAATCCCAAAAATTACTAAAAATACCGATATTACAAAATATAGTAAAAAAGATGTTCGGAGCCTTGGAAAAGGCCCTAAATGATATTTTTTAGACCCGAAACTTGGCTAGTTACGAGTTCCACCCCGTAACAAATATAGATCTATGAACAAACTTCAATTCACATCGTAAATCACCTCCTTCTGATAACGAAGTCAAAAGTTATGACCTATTGAAGCTCGGCATTAATCACCCTGTGTTAAAAAAAATTTGTGCACAAGTTTAGAGTAGTATCATCAGTCTTGGATCGGGTTGACCGACTAGAGCAGAGTGAATATCCTACAAATAGAAATTACAAATCTTTCTCTTGCTATTGAACTTAGCAAAGACACCCTAATTAAATAATTAAAATAAATGACATAAAAGAAAGTAGCGACTCCGAATTTACTTGGTTACAATCTGGGTGGTTGTTAATCCAAAGCAGTAGAAAGCACACTAAGAACACTCCTTCGGCAGAGGTCAGAAACGGAGAAGCCCCTTACAACAGTTGAAGCTCAATACGAAATACAGAATTGAATATTGAGTGTGTTATCGAACTCTTAGCTCTATGGAACTATTTATAGTCCATTGATCGAAATGACCGTTTGCTGACGTGGCATCGGAGGCACTTCAGTTCTAATAGACGCGCCACAGTTCGGTTGACGTGGACTTCGATGTTTTTCTCTACGATAACGACTTCATTGACTTAGAGGCAGCTCCGTTCCCTTAAAGGCGCTTTCAATCGGCTGCGTCTTATCCTTGACACCACGATTCTACATTGTTGGATACACCTTCAGTGTGATCGGAGGTGCCTCGGCTACTATTCATCGAAGGCGCCTCCAATGACATCTGAGGCGCCTTGGAATGATATTTTGACGATTCTCTCTTCCGCTCGCCTGGTGATTGTTTGGACGTTCGGAGTTGAGCTCACTTGAATCTAACTCCGACCTTCTCCTCGAGTAAACTTCCTCCCAGCTTCTCGTCCCTCGGATGCATCGCGTGTGTCCTTCTTGCTGCACCGGTGCACTCTTCCGCATCTCGTCGTCTTTGGATGCACCTGGTCCGTCAACTCTCTTCCCGTGCCATCCTTCTCTCTCGTTGCGTCTTTCGCTCAACTTGTTGTGTTCTTAAGTCCCTGCACACTTAGACATAAGACATCAAAAACACATAAGACTTAACTTGGTTGATCAACATCGAAACTAATCCAGGGTATTTACAAGCTCTCACTTTTGATGTGCATCAACTCGAATTAAGATTAGGGTTTACCAAAATTAATTTTTCTATGAAGCACAAGAACAATTATACAATTATAACATAAATATTTTGCAATTAAGCCCTTACTTTAACACTACTCTCCCCCTTTAATCACTTCAAAACTATATAAAAAAATTGAAAATAGCAGAGAAAAAATATGAAAAATTTTCTAGGGGATGTACAAAGGTGATCCAAGGATATGTATTTTTACTGCAATTATTTTGCAATAAAATAATGTTTAAGAATTAAACCTCAGTTATTTTGTTAAAATAAACTTGTTATTTTTTCTTAGCATTCAAAATATATGGTTATCACATAAATCAATTTTTTCAAAAATTAATCACAGAAAATTTTGAATTTAAGAAATTTGATTTTCTTTAAAAAAATCATTAAAAGGCATTTAACCGTTGAAAAATTCTAAAATTTTTTTCATGCTAACAGATAGCATATTTTTCTATTAGAGAAAATTTTAAATTAAACAGAAAATTTACGAAAAATTATTTTTCAATTATTTTAATAATTAAAAAAAATCTAGGATGCAGATGACCACTATTTAATAGGCTAACCATGATTTTGGAACTCAATACAGATTTTTACCTATTGGATTTATCAAGGATTTTCTTGGAATATTATGTCTTGAAATCTTTGCAATTTGGCTTCTATGGTATGGTTCCTTAAATACTAAGTTAGCCCTCTAGAATATCTAAACTTTTGAACTTCTAAGAAATTAGAATCTGACCATGCATAATCTTTTTCTAATATTTTTATTTGATCTTTTAATTTTGCATTTTCAATTTAAATTTTATCAAATTCTATTAAGGGACATGTATTTGCTAAATTAACTCTTAAGTTAATGTTGTCATTTTTTAACTTTTCATACTTCTTAGTTTGCACAGAGATCTAGATAGCATTTTAATACCTTCGTATAATTGGTGAGAAGGAAGCTGACGTATGTCAGATTCGTAGTTGGATGCTTCTCCTTCATTGTTGCTTTCTTCTGAAGTATCTTCCCTTCATCGATACTCTCCTCTTGGTAGTTGATCGTTAGTGTTAGTCCCGTGTATTCTTTATTCTCGGACTCTTCAGACGATGATTCATTCCATGTTGCTTTGAGGTTCTTTTGCTTGGATTTTCTTGTCCTTCGCTCTTTTTCATTTCCCTTATTTTTGAATTTCGGACAGTTGTCTTGATATGCCCTTTTTCATTGCAGTTGTAGTACCTTACTTTCCTTTTTCCTAGTAGAAGCTTCTTAGCCTGTTTTTTCATTAAATTTATTAGTTCTAAAAAAATTACTGAACTTTCTTACTATGTATGCTTCTTCATTTTCATCGAGAGATGACTCTGAATCAGTTTCGTTCTTCTTGACTTTGAGTGTTAGGTTTTGAGTCGACTTCTCCTCTTTACTTAGGTCTGCACATCTTGATTCGTGTTAATTCAAAAGTATAAAATAAATTTTCTAAATTGCTTATCTCAAGATTTTTTGAAATGTAATATGAGTCTACCACATCCATTGTTGGGTCCTCGAAAAAGCGTTCAACGCGTACCTGAGTGAGTCTCGATTTATTGCCATCTCACCAAGGTTGTTGAGGCCAATGATCAACTCCTTCAATTCGGCATATGCAGTCGGGTCATTTTTTCTCCTTTTTCCATTCGGAGGTTGCTTAACTGATTTATGAGTAAATCTCATTTTGCTAGCGTGGCATTTGAGGTACCTTTGTGAAGATCCAGTAATTTTTCCTACGGCTTTTTAGCGGAGTCATAGGTAGGGGAGTAATCGAACCGAGTTGAGCCGAACAGTAAGAGGCTCGAGTTCGGGCTCGGTTCGTTATTTTTAGGCTCGGGCTCGGGCTCGAGATCGATACGAACTTTAGTTCTTAAGCTCGAGTTCGGCTCGTAATAAAATTAAATAGCTCGAGCTTGGCTCGAGTTCAGCTCGAAAAAAGCTCGTTTAAAAATTAAACGAGCTTAATTCGAGATCGTTTAAAATAAATAATTATAATAATTATTAATATATTATTTTATTATTATTTATGTGATATTCAATTATATATGTATGTATAATAAGATAAACGAGTCTCTTAACGAACATGTTCGCAAGTCTCTTAACGAACATGTTCGTGAGCCTCTAAACAAACATGTTCGCGAGCTCACGAACCAAATACTGTTAAGCTCGAACTTGGCTCGATAATGTTTTCGAGCTCGAATTCGAGCTCGAACTCAGCTCGTTAACTTAATCGAGCGAACTATCTTTTGAACGAGACCCGAATGGCTCACGAGCGGCTTGGTTCGTTTACACCCCTAGTTATAGTTGTTGATTCGGTTGACTTCCTGTGGTTGCAAAACACTAAGTAGATGGGATTCTTCTTTACCGTTGGCCATAAAGTCTTTTCTTTGCTTGTTGGTCCAACGATGTTCTTCAATTTCTCCTTCATCCTCATTCTTTGGTGCTTCAAAATCGTATTTGATTATTAATAAAATGTCAAAATCAGTTTTAAAAAATATCCCTATCTTTTTCTTCCAAACGGTGAATTCCCTCTCGAATTTCAGTGGGTGAATGATTGATCCGGCCATTCTTTTTGTTGCTTTAGTTGGCGGTTAGTTCTTCTAAGGCAATCGGGTTTTGATACCACTTGTTGGATCGAGTGGACCGGCTAGAGGGGAGTGAATAGCTTGCAAATAGAAATTACAAATCATTCTCTTGCCATTGAACTTAGTAATGTGCACCAAATTCGCAAGTTCAAGGAAGTGCTATCAAGTACTAAAAATATATGGATCCCAGAAGGATTGGGGGCTAAGTACTAGCTTACTAAGCAAACACGATTGTTTAGACTAATCACGAGGTTTGGTTGCTTGTAAACTAGAGATCTTTAGAGGAAAAGGGGAGAAAAGTGAGAAAAGAGATTTGGTCAAGAAGAGAGAAAAGGAGGTAAAGAGATTTAGGTGAATTCGATATATGAAGGGCAATTCTAAGATTTCGATTTCACCGCAATATTAGTAAACACCTAATCTATGTTTGCTTCCCTATTCTCGATGTTGTTGATGTAGGTAGACTATCTTATGCTTTCTTATATGAACTTTTAGAACTACACCGGCTTATCAATTCCAATTCATCGTCTACTTTCAGAGTGGCAAAGCTTAGGGACCGCTTTCCTAAGGAGACCCTATCACGAGATCCTACAACCCCCGAGTTTCCCTCTCCTACTGTGTGACGATAAATTGGAATTAATCTATTAAGATCTATGACAACCCATTGCTCCTCGCGGCATATTGATCTGCTTTTGTAGCCGACTCTCCATATCTCGGTTTTCTATGGGTTGAAGGATTGGGTTCTCCGTTTGGTATATCCCCAAACCCTTGTGGGATACGAATCTCATGCTTTTAGCATCGAAATTATTTTGCATAATAGATCTGGACCATGAACAAGTATATCATTGAAATAGAAATAACCAAACATCCATAGATTAAACAAAAAGTGTTCACATAACAAAGAGTTAATCCCAAGCCCTAGAATTCAAAATTTACTCCATACAATGGAATTACAAGCTAAAATCATAGTTCAATCGATTATAATCAAGATTAAAATCAAAATAAGAAAAGAAGCTTCGTCTCGTTGCGTGAATGCGTCTTCGGATGCTCTCGATCTCAATTCTTAGCATTGATGGCGTCGAATCCGCCTGGATCATCTCCCCGAAGCCTTCTTGGGGCCCTTGGATGACACCCAATCGAGATCCCTAGCCATTTCCAAAGGATCAACTTATATACCTCTTTTCAGGAACCCGCTGCGACTCGTGCCGGCCGGCATGGGCGCTCGTGGCGGGTAGACTCCTACAAACTTCTTGGACTTTGCCACGGGTCGTGTCGGCGGGCACGGGCGCCCATGACAGCCTCTGTGGAAAATCTGGATTTCCGGCATGGGCCGTGCCGACCGCCCGGGATGGAGCTATGAAGCATCTATGTCCAACACGGGTCGTTGTCGGTTGGCATGACCCATCTGGTAGGGTTCATGAACTCCAATTGTATCAAAAGAAATACACGAGATCAGTTCTCCGAACTAGAAAAACATCGAAATGGAGCATAAAGAGATTAAAACATGAAATGCATACCTATAAAATGGGATAAGATGTGTATCAAACTATGCTAAAATTCCTATATACAATACACACATCACTTAGTAAGGATGCACTAATTAAATAATTAAAATAAATGACATAAAAGAAAGTAGGGACTTTGAATTTACTTAGTTACACAACTTGGGTGATTAATCCAAGGCAGTAGAAAGCGCAGTAAGAAAACTCCTTTTTCGACGGAGGTTGGAGGCGGAGAAGCCTCTTACAACAGTTGAAAGCTTAAAACGCAATATAAAATTGAATACTGAGTGTGTTATTGAACTCCAGATCTAGGGCATTATGTACAGCCTACTAGATTAAATAATCATTTGCTGACGTGGCATCGGAGGCGCCTCAGTTCCCTTTGGAGGCGCCTCACTTCTCAATGAGGTATCTCAGTTCGGCTGACGTGGACTTCGATGCTTATCTATGTGGCAACGGCTCCGCTGACTTGGAGGTGCCTTAGTTCCCTTAGAGTCGCCTTGAATCGACTACGTCTTATCGTCTACGCAACGATTCTGGTTCGTTGGAGGGACCTTCAGTGTGATCGAAAACGCCTTGGCTACTGTTCATCAGAGGCACCTCCATTGACATATGAGGCACCTTGGAATGGTCAACTCAGATTTTGACCATTCCCTCTTCCGCTCGCCTGGGTGATTGTTCTGGCGTCCAGAGTTGAGCTCACCCAATCCCAACTCCGACCTTCTCCTCGAGCAAACTTCTCCCGGCCTATGTAGCATGGATTCTCCAAATTTTTTTTTTTTTGAAGTATCGGACACGGATACGACATGAATACGGATATGATACACAAATACGCATATCAGAGGCAACCAAACATGTGTCGTGGACTTTTTTGAGGTTTGACTAGGCGGATACGTTTTGGACACGACAAAGATACGACTAGGATACATTTTTTGGATCCATTTGGGCAAAATTGCAAATATTTAAAATTTTTAAGGGTTAATTAAAAAAACTTCAAATTTTCTAGGACTAATTGGAAAATAATTAATAAAAATGAATTGGGTTGTGGGCTTTTAAACCCTAAACCCTAATATTTTTCTGCTCGCTGCTCACCCTATTCGCCTCTCATAGCCTCTTTGACGTAGCCCATCTCCCTTTCTGCCGCTGCCGCCACCCCCGCCCCCGCCGTCACTCGCCATGTAAGCCCTAAATTATTATTTTTGATTTATGCTCCACTCCTTTAAAGCGCTTAAACCCGCCGCGAGCATTTCCCGATTTACCCTGTCGGTCGATGGAAAACTTTCGTGAGGCCGGACCGGTTGCCAGAGGTTCGACGTTACCCAACCTCATTAATCGTTTTTTAAACCCTAATCATTTTGTTAAAATGATTTGATTTAGAAATTTGAATATAAGCCCAAATCTTTCAATCTTCTTTTTCTTTTGGTGGCTTTCAATTTTTTTTTACGAACAATATTAAAAGTTTCGGTTTTGATCATCACTTAATCTCGGTTTAGATCATCTTTCATGATCTTTCAATATATATATATATATATATATATATATATATATATATATATATATATATATATATATATCCTATCTGTATTATATTTTATATTTTCAAAATTTTCCGTATTGTCGTATCCATATCGTATTCTATATGATACACGTACGGTACATATCCATGCAATATAGCTCCCGGCTATTCGTCCCTCGGATGCGTGCATCCTTCTCGCTCTACCGGTGTACACTTCCACAACTCCTTGTCCCTCGGATGCACCGCGTCGACTCTCTTCCTGTACCATACTTCTCGCTTGCTGCGTCTTCCACTCGACTTCTTGTGTTCCGAAGTTTCTGCACACTTAACACATGACAACAAATACACACAGGACTTAACTTAACTTGGGTAATCAACATCAAAACTAAGCCAGGGTATTTATAATCAGATTTAACCTAGGAGGAAGACCCTTTGACATCAACTCGACAAAATTTCTAGCAGTTGTTGCCTCCTAAGTACTCTGGATTAAGGTAACCAAAGCTTTCCTTCACTATTGTGCTGACATGAGTGTCGTCCATTGTCGGGCCCATTTTCGAAAGTTCGAAATTTGAAACTTTGGCAACCTAATTTGCATCTAACTATATGTTTGTGCTCTTCACATCTTGATGTATGATAGTATATGTCGTGTCGATCTAAAGGTAATGCAACCCATGCGTAGCCCCAATGCAGACCCCAAGTCTTTGTTTCCATGGAAGTGGTGGCTCTTGTGTATTATACAGGTGTTCATGAAGTGTGCCATAAGCCATATAATCATAAACAAAGATCAGTTTATAGTTCTCCTCACAGTAACCAATTAAAGAAACAGGATGCCTACGTCGGGGCTTGGATATCACCTTAATTTCAGTCTGGAATTCTTGGACACCTTGCTCTGACATTGGCTTACCATGCTTGATCGCGACCTTCATGGTTCCGTCATCAATCTCCCTAAGATAGACCTTCCCGAACCCACCAACACCAAGAATGTGAGATTCATCAAAGTCTTGTGTGGCAGCTTGGATCTCTTCCAAGGAGAAGTAATGACAAAGATTAGTAGGAAGTGATGATGCATTGATCCCATCTGTTGTCTTGGCTGATGTTGCGAAAGGTCAGTTGTCGATGAGGGAGAGAGGCAATGCACCATAAGTCCCCTCATCGGCGGCTGCTTCCTTCACCTTCTGCTTCTTCCTCTTGTTACCTTCCTACTCAGGTTCTTCTTCTTCTTCTTCATGTCTCTTCCTCTTGGCTCCCAAGTCTATGATTGATATTCTCAACATCATAATAATCATCCCCATTCCATTCATCTTTTTATCATACTCCTCTAGGTCAAATTCCTCCTCTAAATCATCTTCGAATCCGTCTAAGTCACCTCGGGCGTTGAACTATCGCCCTCCATGGCAAAATTTGATCGTCTCAATGATTTTGGCTTTACCCTATCTGTCACGTGCTCGTCACAACTGCTCCCACCATGTTGATGGTCGACCTTTGAATTTGATGGCAACTAGTTTAACTTTCACACGATCGAATACTTCTTGATAATAAAAAATTCTCTCCACTTTATTAATCCAATCAATAAAATCCTCTGCTTGTAACATACCAGAAACTCAAGCGGATCAACCCGAAAATCGAATGTGATATGGGTTTTTGTAAGGAAACCAATCACGATAAAAGATCTCACGATCTTTAAAATCCCGCGCCACCAAATATTAGGTTAATTTTGTGACTTGTCTTTGTAAATCCTCAATTCTCATGCTACGATCACGATGTATGATTTCCTCATTCGGAACCTATCTATCCCAAGGTTTGTAGATCGTGATCCTATGCAGAATCGATTTGGGATTAGGATCAGATTGGTCGGGATCGAATCGTAAAATCATATAATCCTAACAAAAACCCTTAAAATGAATATAAAATTTCTATTAACATAATAATAATAACAATTACGTTCAACCTCAAGAATATTCCTTGGTTAGAAGATGATCCAATTTAAAGACCAATCTATTAGACAATAGACATTCAAAAACTTGTCATTTTTGAAAAAAATATACGACAGAATATTATTGATAAAAAACTAACTCATAAATAATTAAACAGATATTTAAATAATCTTAAAACCCTAACCCTAACTTTGCAAAAGACAAAAAATGATAATAAAAAAACATAAAATTTCTAGGTTTCTGAAAAGGCTTTAAATGATATTTTTTGGATTTCAACCTTGAAAATAACTATAAATTTTTGAATGAGTTTCGATTTGATATATTATGAGTCTCATGGTTCAATCCAAGTCAAAAGTTATGACCTTTCAAAGCTTCCACTGATCCTACTCCGATTCTGCTCCGATTCTGTCCAATCCTACCGATCTTGCTCTGATCTTGCTACGAAAATCGATTCTGCACGATCCAAGATTCGATTTGTGCTTTGGATCGTAGGATCGTATGATCTTACGATCCAGGGTCGCGATTTTACAAACCATGGTCCATCCGCCATTGAAACTAATGAAGTTTCTTCGAAGATGTTGAGGCTTTTATATCAAATGATGCCGGAGAATAGCGTTTATCCTGTGGGCTGAAGTGAGAGAGGAATTATGGAGGGAACAAGACGAGAAATTGACAAACGAAGAGAAATCGTTATCTTTAGATTTTATCCCCCAAAAAAAGTTTTATTCAATAACAAAAGATAATTATAAAACAACTAAATGGACATTCAAATAGACCCTTGAACCATACAACAATTTGCAAAGACGGAAATCCTCTAAATACCAAAAATCCCCAAAATTACCAAAAATCCTGAAATTACAAAAATAGTAAAAAAGATGTTTGAAGCCTCCGAAAAGGCCCTAAAAAATATAATTTGGAGCCAAAACTTAACTGGTTACGGGTTCATTCCGTAACAAACATAAATCTTTGAACAAGTTTCGATTCACACAATATATCGCCTTGTCTTGATACCCGAGTCAAAAGTTGTGGTCAGTTGAAGCTCGGCTCCTCCTGCATCAGATTCCTTACTATGCCCTCATTTGCATTTAAATGAATTTTATCCTGATTATCATTGCTAATTAAGTTTTCTTTAGTCTCTCTCTTTCTCGATTAATATGCATATTTATCATGGTCTTATATCACCTTACTGGAGCATTTATTGGTTGCCTAATTCCATGTTCATACCATCTTAAATGCGTCTCTTGGAGTTTTATCTCAATTAGCACAACTCCGACTTTAACTCATATGTTCACACATCCATCTTAACATCCTTTTCTCCGCTACTCATATCTTCTGCTAGTGTGCTTGATTCATACCCCAACATTCAATTCCATATAACATAGTAGGTCTAAATGCTATTTTGTAAAATATCCCTTTAAGCTTTAGAGGTATCTTACGTCACAAAGAACACCTAACATCCTCTTTCATTTCAACCATCTTGTGTATATTCTATGTGAAATATCTATGTCAACCCCTCCATCCTTTTATAAAAATAATCCTAGATATTTAAAGTTCTCAGTTATATATAACTCATCTCTTATCTTAACAATTACCTTACTATATTTATTACTACTAAACTTAAATTTCATAAATTCTACTTTTATTCTAGTAAGTCTAAAACCTTTCTTTTATTTACAGTATTTTCCATTAAGATTCAAACTTGGCATTTACTCCTTCACGTGTCTCATTGACTGAAACAATGTCGTTTGCAAAATTATATTGTTGGGTCATGACACTCCACTAGCTGTCGCAATGCCTCATCTTCCTTGGGACTGCTCAAGCCTATGATTTGGTATGTCTCCCTTCTACAAAAATAATCTTGGCGAGCAAGATTTTGAGGGCAAGAAAAACAATATGGATTGAAGGGGAGGGAAAGGAGAGCAAAGAATCTTGCTGAGCAAAGAGAAGGGCGTTGAGTATCCTCGCTCTCTACTTCGGAAGGCGACAAAGAAGAGAAGACAAGGGTGAACTAGAGTAGTGTTTTTAAAATGGTCAGCATGGGGAAAAGTTTGGCTGTGAATTAAAAGTGGAAAAGGGAGATGGACTGTAGAGGAGTTGAAGCTAACACATAACGTGACGATCAATATTTCACTCTAATTTTAATTAATTAATTAACTAATCAAATGTTGAAGTTTATTTACGAACGCTTAGAAAAGTGTGGACCAGTATCAAATAATTGCTGCCTCTTTTAATAACATCAGCGGTAGAGGTAGGCATCACAAAAAATGGCAATGCTTTTTAAAGCATCACTATAAAAATGTCGGCATTGGATGCTTTCCTTGTAGTGGTTTAGCAACATCCTTTTAGTTTTTCATTCTCCTATACAAAAAATGATCTCTGAAATTACCACAAAGAAAGTAAAACATGATAATAAAGAAACTATTAGGCCATTGTCTTGTCAACTAGACAGATCTTCCCTTTGTTCTTCTTGGTGATGATATTTTCTTAAGCATGACATTCAAATTGCAATTACATGTGAAGTGCATTGTTTTACAGACAAGAATTCTTAAAGACAAGGAGGAAATGAATTAGCTCCTGATTGTAATTTTCTTCTATACTTGGGAATTATGGTAGATTCCAAGGGATTTGTTTCATTCTAAAATAATGACAAAAAGAAGAGTTCATCTATTTAAATATGTTATATCCATTTTGTTGGAATTTAGGGATTTGGATTAAGAGGAATTCAGTTACCCATAAACGATGTATTAATTAGATCCATGATTTATGTTTGTTGGAATTCCTTATTCCCATGTAGTTCAGTGGCTTGTAAAAATTTCTGCTGATTTCAGTAATACATGCACATTTGAAGTTGTAATATGAAATAAATTATTGCTGCTTTTATCTATGTTTCTGATAACTATAACCAATAGGCAAATGATTTCTTACACGATACCTTGCTGGATTAGAACAATTATTTGTTGATCACAACTATTGAGATTCATCACATAAAATTGAATTTTAAGACCTTTTTGTTTGTTATTGCAGCTGGAGCTAAAATTAGGACTTGGTGGTACTTCCTATGAGGATTTCATATATAACTTGCATTTGCCTTTTCAACTAAGGTATTCCTATTTCAAAGCAAAGATCCAGTACAATTTTCTTTACAATAAATTTTGCCTAAAGTTTTTCTTTTACTTTTGTTTAGTCAGGTAGATCCTATTGTAGCATCCTTTTCAGGTGGTGCAATTGGTGTGATATCAGCCTTGACGGTGCTCGAAACCAACAATGTTCAACTACAAGAAAAAAAGAGATGCAAATACTGCCATGGTAGTGGTATGTTATAATTTTATGCATCTTTGTACTACAAGCATTGCCTCATGTTGTTTTTGCTTGTGGATGCATGATTAGTGATGCTGTTCAACTTTCTTTGTGTACAGGGTATTTAGCCTGTGCCCGATGTTCTGCAAGAGGTTTGTTCTCGAGCATAGGGCCAAATTCAATTTCTGATGGTCGCAATGATTCTTTACAGCTCTCTACTACTAAAAGGTGTCCAAATTGTTCAGGGACTGGAAAGGTCTGGTTCTACCTTAATTTACACTTCTAATACTGTTTCCAGTTAATTGCTCTGCCACCCTTCTACAAATGGTCAATTAGGCCAAATTTTGATATATTGTTCGACATCTCATTAAATCATAGTTGCAAATCCAGAACTCGTGTTCACAGAGTTAATAGATGATTGATTGAACTCCAGTTCATTAGCCGTTTCCAGATAGTCTATCAATCTCCCCCATCAGCCAAGGAAATATATTTTTGAAAAAAATGAACCAACCATTATGAATTGATTATCATGAGTAAGTGAAGCCTAGTCTTCCTACTTTTACAACGATGAAACAAGAATACCTACTGACTAGCATTGCCATAGGTGCTGCTTAATTTTGTAAGTTTTGAGATATTTATCAGCAGTTAAAAGTTTGTCTAAAGTGATCATTGATGTTTTTATCCCCAAGATTTTTATGTAAATATGCCGTTCTACTTGACATGTTACCTTAGCACTTTATTTAACTACACTCTACCTAATTTCTATGGTTTTCTAGAGATATACCTCATCTATCTTAATCTGATTGGATTTTTGCAGGTTATGTGCCCAACGTGCCTATGCACAGGAATGGCGATGGCAAGTGAACATGATCCGCGTATAGATCCGTTTGATTGACGTGTTAGGGTGCTATTTCCTCGTTCACTGCCTTTTATAACAGTTATTTTTTTCAGGGGATGTTGCGATACGCTTGAAAATTTCTTCATTTGCTGTCTATTATAAGCCTTGGCTGGGTGACTAAGAGGTTACATCATTTATTGAGGATTAAGGGTTCGAAACCCATTATAAGTTTCTGGAAACCTGATTGCTCGGTCTGATTGCTTGATTGATTGATCAGGCAACTTTAGTTCTCCAAATTGAGAGACATTTTGGAACATGGATGCTTGCTTGGGGGTGTCAGTGTCAACTTGAGTACAGGAGGAATTGATGGCTTTCAGATTAGTGACAATGAAATAGCTAGAGAAATGAGAGTGCAAGAGGGATTAGCATGAGTGATCCTTGATCTTTGCTTGGCCAACATGAATTCCAATCGGTGAGCTACAGTCTCCAATCAAGTTTGTTTTCAGCGTGAAACTTATTGCCGTGGTACCACCGTGTGCTGGTGGAGTTAATTTGAAGGTTCATCAGAATTTTGCTCAATTATTCTTTGATTGAGAGGAATAACTAGTTAGAAATCTTTAAAATTTATTTTGAATCATTTAAAATTTCGTTTAAGTTGATTTTTATAAGTTATTATATATATATTTTAAAAAGAATTTCTAAAAGTCTTTTAGAAATTTATTGCCAAATTATAAGAGTCTAGGATCTCATATGATATCTAGTACCTTTGCCAACTTCCAAGAATATTTGATAGTAGTTTCTTGGTTAATAGTCTTTGTGATTTATCTATCTTCTTTGTGTTGGTCCTGAGATAGATTGACAGAGATGTTGAGGGTGGGCGAATCGTCTTTTGCCACCTAGTGAGTACCTCAACTTGGTATTTTGAGCTCGCAAGGCTTTGCTCAAGGTTATGATTGAATTTCGTAGGGTAGGTTAGAGCATACAACCCATAATTGTGCAGACATTACGTAGGTAGGTTATTACTGGACACAGTCTCTTAAGAATTTTTATTGCAAGAACCTCTCCCTTAGCAAACAGACAGTTTGTACGAACCAAGCTATCGGTCATGTAAAAGAGGTAAAATTAACATTTGCTCTCGTTCTCTCTCTTTAGGTTCCACTCTCTCCAGCTCAACCATGGGAGCTTGATTTGTCCCTTATGAATGGTTACATCCGGTATTTGCATGGATAATTAATCTAATAGATTTAAGAATCAATTTTCAATATGTAAAATATTTTATTGGGTGTTATATTAAGGTAAAATATTTTTCATAATTTATATATTCAGATTTTAATTGGAGGTCAACAATACGACACCGTTTAGGATGGATATTCTCATATTCTACCTATCTAAAAGAGTTTTGTTGAACATCTCCCTTTGACACGTGTTAATCCACAGGTCTATCCATATAAAAAGAAGAACTTCGACATCAATATTCAGCGAGGAGGTGAATTTTAGACGCATCAGTTCTAGTTCTATTTTGTCCGACATTGCGTATAAATATATATATGATAATTAATCGTTCGATACAAATCTTGATGGAATACTATTAACATATTGCAAACAGAACATTTTTCCATGCTACCCAGAAGAAGGTTTGTCCAAGTCCAAAGTCGGGAGCTACTACTACTACTACCAAAATAACCCAAATTCCATATTCAACTTTGTCATATGGACGATCTTTTTTTCCCGAGCAAGCCAGCTTAGGAGGCGAAGGATAGTTTTGAAAAATTAAATTAATTTTTTATCTTTAATTTAGCAAAGATAAACAAATTAGTTAAGAAATTAAAATAACATAAATAACTAAAAGAGAAAGAGATTCCGAATTTATTTGATTTACAATCTGGATAGTTACTAATCCAAGATAGTAAAAGCACAATAAGAAAAGTCTCATTTAACATAGGCGGAGAAGTATCTTACAACCGTTGACAGTACAAACAGTTGAGCATAGAATTAGAAAAGTGATTATAATGAATGTGTAAATAATTCTGAGCTAAAGGACTCTATTTATAGAGCATATTGACGTAACAACTCACAGGCGCTCAAGTGCAACACGGGCACCTAACTCGGGTCAAAGTTTATCCACATCGCAGCGGCCATTAAACTGCTAGTTGACCTTAATACCCGAGTGTAACACGGGCCACCTATATGCCCGAGCGCTCGAGTTGACTCGAGCACCTGGTTTTGGAGTTCTGGTCAACCTTTGGTTGACCAGTCTTTTAGTACAAATTTTGGATGATTCTCCGACTATCTAGAGTTGAGCTCACTTGAACTCAACTCCGACCTTCTTTTCGAACAGGTTTCCTACCAAGCTTCTTGCCCCTCGGACATCGCATACATTTTTCTTGCCCATCGGTGTACTCTTCCGTATTCTTTTTGTCTCTCGGATGCATTGAGCTCGTCGGCTCCCTTCCCGTGCTATCCTTCTCATCTATTGCATCTTCTGCTCGACTTCTTATGCTCCTAAGCTCCTGCACACTTAAACACAGGGCATCAAACCAACAGGACCTAACTTGACTCAGTTGACCACATCAAAACTATCCTAGGGTATATACAATCTCCCCCTTTTTGATATGTATCAACCTGAGTTAAGTTAGGAAAACACAAACAGTATATAAAGAAACAAGTAATAAAATTTTTGCAATTGAGTACAAAAATTAAAACAATTAAGATCTCCTCTTAACTTAATTCTCATTTTTTACTCTTTGATCACATAAAAAAATGGTTAAGGAAAAAAAAATTAAAAATTAGAAGAAAGAAAATAGAAGAAATAATATTCATTGTCCAAAACAACTTGTTATTTTTCAAGAGTCACAGAAAAATTTATTTTCGTCAAAAATCTATTTTCAAGATTTTTTGAGTTTAAAAACTTCCTTAGATTGAAAATTATCTTTTTATCCAAAATTTGCGAAAATTTTTAAGAAGAGGTCAATATACCATACTTGATCAATTAAAAAATTTCAAGATAAAATGCTTTTCTGTTGAGTATTTAAAAATAATTTATTGATAGATGTATAAAATTTAGTAAATAATTGCTTAAAAATGTATTTTGACTTTGAAAAATCTTGATAATTTTTTGTAAAAGTTAAAATATAACGGTTAACCTCTGAAAAATTAAGTTTTTCAAAAATAAACTTAGAAGTATTTTTAAAATTAAAAAATTATGTTTTATTAAAAAAATCATAAAAAATCATCTAAAGATAAAAAAAATCCAAATATTATCCGTGGGTAGATGTAATTGGTGTCTATCATTGAAAATTTTCAACATAAATTTACTAAAAAAAAGACTTTTTAAAAAATTTCCAACATGACAAAAAGAACATTAATTTCTAGCATTCTCAAAAATAATAACTAACACTTCAACACTGATTTAGGAACTCAAAATAAATTTTTACCTACGGGATTAATAAAAAATTTGGATGAAATATAATTTTTAGATACTTTTATAATTTAGCCCCTATGCTTTTTAATATATCAATTTAATCCTCAATTATATCAAAATTTTAAACTTTGTAAAATATTTGATTTTGAGTATGTTGATTCCTTTTTTAATAATTCTATTTATTCCTTTAACTTTGAATTTTCAACTTGCACTTTATCATGCAATTCTAATGGACATGCATTAGATATGTTCAATTTTAATTCAATGCTATCCTTTTTTAACTTTATGTATTTTGTTCATACCTTGTATAGCGATCTATTTAACATCTGAATGACATCATACATTTGATCAGGAGAGAGGTTACGTACCTCACTTACAGTGTCAGATTTGTAATCTGACGCTCCCCCTTCATCGATGCTCTCGATGCTCATCTCAGATGAGCTTTCGTTATCTTCTGCCTAGTGGTTTGCCTTTAGTGCAATACCAACATATTCTTCAAGTTCAGATTCTGAGGAAGATGATTCGCTTCAAGTTGCCTTTAGGTTCTTGTGCTTGGTTCGACTAGGTTTTTTTTCTTGTCTTTATTTTTCAATCTAGGACATTTGTCTTTAATGTATCTTTCTTCTTGATAGTTGTAACACGGAACCTTCCTTTTTCTTTGAAGCAGTTTCTTTACCTATGACTTATTAAAATTATTAGTTTTAAACAATTTGAAAAATTTTCTTACCATGTATGTTTTTTCATCATCATCGAGCGACGTGTCTGAATTTGATTCGTCTATTTTGGCTTTCAGTGCTAAGTTCTGACTAGTTCACCTTTTTTATTCTGCACATCTAGATTCATGAAGTTTAAATGTAGAAAATAATTGTTCTAGCATACTTACCTCGAGGTCTTTCGAAATGTATTATGAGTCTACAATTGAAGACCATTCCTGCATCCTTGGAAATTAGTTCAAGGCATATCTGACTGGATCTCGATTTGAAACTGATTCTCCAAGGTTGGTGAGTGCAATTATTAGTTCCTTGATTCTCGCGTGTAGTTGTGTGACCCAAAGCAGGCCCTAGGGGGAGGTAACCAAGGCAATTGCCTAGGGCCTCCCCCACTTTTAAGGCCTCAAAATTTTTTATTTTAAGTATTATATTTAATGAATCATTTTTAATGGCTACGGGCAAAGCCTTCTGTTAGCTGCAGAGAAGGCTTTTATATACCAGTTAGTTATTATTTTAAGTATGATAATAATGAATCATTTTTTTAAAAATTTTAATGGCATGAACGAAGCAAAAATACCATATATATATATTTCCTTTGTAAATTTTTATTTCTCTCTTTTCTCGTCAAATACTCTTCGAATAGCACCGAAGCGGCGAAGCCCTAATCCCTTTCCTGTCATCGACGTTGTGCCATCCTGCGATTCTCTTTGCCTCTTCAGCATCTTCGCCAACGCCAATCTCTCTGGTGCAAACTAGGTAATCAAGTTTCCATCAATATTTGGTAGTTTCAATGTTTCATCTTCCAAGTTCTCTCTGTTTTCTTTTGTAAGAAAACTTGAGAAGTTACTAATCAATTTGTTTTCATTTGCAATTTGATTCTCTTAATTATCTTCAATTCGAAGCCCTAATCCCTTTCCTGTCGTCGTGTGATGGACCCGAACTAGGTGTCACGAATGTGGGTCTCAAAATTTAGATATGTGTAAAGTTGGAAACCCTTTTTGCTAGCAAAGATGAAAACGTAGCAAAGGGGCCACAAGTCGTATTTTTCCTAGGGCTAGTTGAGGTTGTTTGATTCGAGCTCGAGTTTATGTGTCGTTGAATGTTTTTGGGTTTCAAATAAGAACTGGGTTTTGCTTACAAGTAGAATTGAAATCGCAATGAAAATAAAGAAAACTAAACTAATGAACTAAACAAGTGGTAGCATGTAATAACTCAACCAGTGGACCACTTAATCAATCAAGGCAACCTAACCAAATTTTGGAAAACAATTCTGATGTCAAAAGCAAACCAAATGCTAAGCAATTAAATCAACACAGTAGCTGAATTTCGATTGAAACTAATGCAAAGACTTGTTTCCAAAATCAAACTTAAGACAACCCAAATGCAAAGAAATATGAAAACAGTCTAATACAAATCCAATCCCGAAACTTCACTCGATAGCAATTACAAGAATTCAAACTGAACTGCAGAAGGGAGAACTAAATTTCAGAGGCAATCAAATGTAAGCACGAATTCAGAATTGGACTTGATACGCAATGGAACAACTTTTGTGCCGAAAGCTTAACTAAATTTAGATCTATAAATTGATGTGTAGCAATTGATGTGAAGCAAATGAATGAGAAGCAAACAAATAGAATGCAGACTTCACAAGCAAATGAAAGTGCAGAAATTGTTATTGGCACGCAAGAAAGGACTGATACGCAAATTGAAAACCAACTTCAGAACTTGATACCAATTGCTATGTAAAAAGAACAAACTGCAAAGTGAATTCAGAAGTTAAAACTAAGCTCACTTGATACAATTACAGAAATAATAAACTGAGTATTGCAGAATTGAACTCAATTGCAGATATGAGAATCAAATTTCAGAAATGGAGTTGAAGTCTTGCAGAAATAAAATTGACATGCATCAATAGAAACTAAATGCAGAAATGGAATTCAAGTGTTCTGAAAATGAGACAAGCTACAATTTAAGTTCAGAAGATAAAACTAAATCTAGTTTGAGACGCAAGTCAGGAATTCAAGAAGGAAACTGATACGCCAAAAACTGATGCTAATTCAGAAACAAATTAAAGCCGAAATCGATATGCAGGAAGGCAGAATCATGAATGCAGAAATGCATATTCGAATGCAGAAATTAAGAGGCAAACTAAGCGCTGAACCTCACAAAGCAAGCTGCAAAAATCACAACCAATACTCAGACGAACTTTAGAAGATCTATACGCACTGATACACAATTCAGAACTACAGCTAATACTTGCGGAAACAAACGTTGATACACAACTAAAAACTGATACACGCAAACTGAGCAAAATTACAGAAATGGAACTAACTTCAGAAACGATTCAGATGCTAAGTAATCTGATCTAAGTGCATTAGTACATTGAATGTTGACTCCAATTTCAGGAATTAAGACTAGACATAGACTGAATTTGAAATAAATTGAAGAATTCCAAAACTAAGCTGAAATTTGCAGAAACAGGGCTGATACGCAATGACAACTTGATACGCAAGCAATTAAACAGGAAATAAACTGAAATTAAAAATAATTATGCACTAAACAAGCTCCCTAGCTGATTACCTTGCAGAGATGAAACCTAATTAAGGCAGACCTATTCAGAAAAGAAAGCTACAGCAGCTGATACGAAATCAGAAATAGAAATGCTTGCAGAAATTGAAAACTACAACTAATAAATTGAAATTTCACTAAGTAAACTAAGCCTCGATCCCTTCCTTAGTTCAAGAACTCCTTGCCGTCACACAAGGGTGAGCCTCGAACCCGTAAGCTCCACAAACCGCTGGGAAAACAAATTCTGCGAATCAACTCTGCTCAATCTGAAAACCCCATTCGATCTCCTCAATCCAGCTGTTTCATATTGCACTGATGGCTTGGGGATGATCCGAGCACTCCAGGGAACCCCTCCAGATAGCTCGGATGGAAGAAAGTGGTGCACAACTGAGACCGAAGATAGCAAATGGCAGAACTGAGGAAACCTCACTCAGCCCTGTTCTTGGGCAAAATTCGAGCTGGAACATCACTGAGAGATCTTCCCAATGACCTAGAACTTGATCTAATGAAGGAATTAAAGTGGTCACGCCTTCGGATGAAGAAATTGAAGAAGAAAAACGAAGAAGAAGAACGCTAAAACTGAGCTACGGCGAAGAAGACGCGACACTGTGCCCTGTGGAGAAATTTGATTAAATACTTAGCAATGGACGCCCCAGATTTCCTTAACTCAATCCAACGATTGGATCTCATCCGATCTGAACCAAAATTTGATGATGTTGATCAAGGGTCAGGATCTGCCTCCCAGTAGCTCGGATCCTCCAGATTTGTAACGGATGGCTCAGATCAACCTGATCTTTGAATGGACGCTCTAGATCCCTCTGATCTTGATCCAACGGTTGAATGATCTCTGATTTGGATGAAACCTTCAGATCTTGATCCAAGTGCTTGATTATCCTTAACCCCAGCTCGGATTCACCAGATCAGTGGCGGATGGTCCAGATCTTCCCTATTCTTGAATGGATGGCCTAGAACATCTTGAGCTTGATTCAACGGTCAGATCACTTCTGATTTGGCTGAAATTCTCAGATCTTGATCTATGGTCATGATTGACTCCATCGTGAACTCGGATTGACCAGAAGTTGACCGATGGCTCAGATCCAACCGTTTTTGAATCGGACGGCCCATATTAGTCGATGCTTGATCACTCGATCTGGGTCCACTTCGACTCAAGTTTGACCCAGCCTGATCTAGGTCCATGATCCTTCCAAGCTTGCAAAAGTAGATCAACAATTTAGTGGCAAAATAATTCAAATATATCAAGATTTACAATAAAGCCCAAAATAGAATAGATTCATAAAACCTAGGCTAAATTCGATATTAAACAAGTAAAATATGGGTCAAACTTGGATTTTAGCAACTAAAATGATCAACAAAATGATACCTATCATCGTGCCATCCCACGATTCTCTTCGCCTCTTTGGCATCTTCGCCAATCGCCAACGCCAATCTCTCCTGTGCAAACCAGGTAATCAAGTTTCCATCAGTATTTGGTAGTTTCAATGTTTCATCTTCCAAGTTTTCTATTTTCTTTTGTAAGAAAACTTGAGAAGTTGCTGATCAATTTGTTTTCATTTGCAATTTGAACCTCTTAATTATCTTCATTCAAATTTCTTAGTTTATCCATCATGTAAGCTCATCTCATTTTGTCTGGAATGTGGAAGTTCAGTTTGTACGTGTAACGCCCCGAAATTTCCCATATGAAATATGGTGAAATATTATCATGAAATATTATGAAATATTATGAATTCATAAATATGAATATTATGGAATTCATGAAATAGTATCATGAAATATTATGAAATATTATGAATTCATGAAAATGAAATATTATAGAATTCATGAAATATTATCATGAAATATTATGAAATATTATGAATTCATAAATATGAATATTATGGAATTCATGAAATAGTATCATGAAATATTATGAAATATTATGAATTCATGAAAATGAAATATTATAGAATTCATGAAATATTATCATGAAATATTATGAAATATTATGAATTCATAAATATGAATATTATGGAATTCATGAAATAGTATCATGAAATATTATGAAATATTATGAATTCATGAAAATGAAATATTATAGAATTCATGAAATATTATCATGAAATATTATGAAATATTATGAATTCATAAATATGAATATTACGGAATTCATGAAATAGTATCATGAAATATTATGAAATATTATGAATTCATGAAAATGAAATATTATAGAATTCATGAAATATTATCATGAAATATTATGAAATATTATGAATTCATGAATATGAAATATTATGGAATTCATGAAATAGTATCATGAAATATTATGAAATATTATGAATTCAGGAAAATGAAATATTATAGAATTCATGAAATATTATCAAGAAATATTATGAAATATTATGATTTTATGAAATATTAATAATATTATGAAATTTCATGATGGGCTTGGCTTGAATGGGCTTAGATGTGGATTAGTGCAAAATGTGATAAAAAGGAGGAAGCAAGGATTGAACCTTGAACCTCCTAGTTGCACTCACCATGTCATAACCAATGCACCAAGCCATGTTTCTTGTTAGAGAAGGAGAAACATGCTTGTTAAGGCGAGGAAAGTGAAGAGACATGTCTCTTCATGAGAAAAGTATAAATAAGGGAAAGGGAAGTTGGAATAACTTCCTCTTCTTCTTCCTCTTCACTTCCCCACCGAAACCAAGCCCTCCCATTCTCCATTTTTCGAAAAGTAAAACCTAGGGTTTCAACCCTAGGGGTTTGGAAAGAAGGAGATCTCACCCAAGGACCTTGCTCTCTCTACTAGGGCCAAGATTTCTAAGAGAAGGCAAACAAGGGAAACACTCACCTTCCTTCAACCAAGGGCACCTTAAGATCTTAGAGAAGTAGAAATCAAGCGAAAGGATGTAAGTATCCCCTCGCCTGCAGTGTAATAGTTCTTGAATGTGGTATCCTTTAACATGTTGTAAACAAAAACCTAGGGTTTTTGTTCTTGTATGTTTCGGCCACCCCCCTTAGGGGAAGGCCTTGTTTTCTTTTGTGACATGATTAGACCCTTGATACTTAGGGAATATGTGTATATTGATTTCCTTCATGATAGTTGAACAAAAGGGAAGAAGAACTAGGGTTTTGGTTCTTGTAAGATTCGGCCACCCCCTTAGGGGAAGGCCTTGTTCTCTTTTGTTACATAATTAGACCCTTGGAACTTAGGATATATGTATATGTGTGGTTTATGCAAATGTTGTGAACAAAACCTAGGGTTACACCCTTGTGTAGGTTTCGGCCAACACCCAAGAAGGGACCTTGGTTACCCCTTGATGCATGTGAAGCCCCCTTGGAAATTAGAGTATACCTATATGTTGTGTCCCTACATTTTTATGATAGCAAAACCTAGGGTTTTGAACTTGGATGGGTTTCGGCCAAGGCTTAGAAAAAGGGGTTAGTGAGGGTTGAATTATCCTACAATATATCCATGTTTAAGATAAGTATACAAGGTGTTTGAATAAATGTATGTGTGAATGATTAATGCAAAAGTCCTAATATTTCCCTACTCTTGATGTTTCGGCCAACCCACTAGGACTAGGGTTTGTAAAGGTCAAACTACCCTATGATATATGTTTATGGTTGGGGATGATCATATGTATATGTATGTGGTGTTAAATGGAATGGTTGATAAGGAAACCTTATTTGTTAGCATGCTTTGATATGTTTATGTATGAGGTGTTTAAATGAGATGTCTGATTAAAATCTTAATTGATAGCATGCTACCACTTTCTACGATATGAGTATGACCTATGTGACCAAAGCTTGTCGGGTCTAAGGTAGGGTAAGTGGTTGAAATATGATGCATGATGAAATATGATGAACATATATGAAATGTGATGTATATAAGAACATGTATGACATATGATGCATGTATGAACATGTATGAAATATGATGAATATATGAACATGTATGACATATGATGCATGTATGAACATGTATGAAATATGATGAATATATGAACATGTATGAAATATGATGTATGTATGAGCATGCCTTATAGCCCATGGGGTACATTTATGAAATTGCATGTGATATGTTAAAATGCTTAAATGGATACTCAAATAAGTATGGGATCAAGAGCACCCCTTATGTTGTGTGGTGTGTCCCTACGGGATCATGAGCACCCTTGAAGAGTGGTGTGTCCCATAAGAGTGAATATGGAGTATTCCTTAGTATATATGTAAAAGCATGATAAGTATTTTACTTTTTAAGTTGTGTACCCGACTCGGAAGGGGGTCGTTAAATAAATCCGGGGTGCATGTTAACGTGGCTTTGGTAGGACGGAAGGGTCCTGCTCTAATGAATTGGTGGCTCGCTACCCCAATTCATTAGGGAACGCGCAATAGTTTCCGCGCGATAGTTGGTACACAACAGGGCCCGATATGATATGGATGTATTTTTAAGTAATACCATTATGGAATTGTTTTGAAAACATTCATTGAAAACATTTGTTATATGTGAAGAGTATGCTTATGGTACTTGATACTGCATGCTTAGAAACTTAGATGTTTGATATGCTTGATGAACTTATACTTATGATTAATTATGTGTACATGTTATATTCTTTCACACGGATTTTGCGAGTAGGACAGGATCCTTACTAAGCATTGTGCTTACTAGTTTATGTGTTGTCTTATGCTGCAGATAACACTTAAATGGAAGGAAGAGGCAGGAGGCTGAAGATGTGTGGGGTGGTGGCTCGGGAAGAAAGATTTCTATATCTACATATTTATGCTTATGTTATGCTCCTTGACAATGAATGATAGTGATTAGGATTGATATTGCATGATAATAGTTACACTTGGAATTCTCATATACTTGATTTATTGGATTATATTATGGTGTGAAATAATATGTGAACCTATCATGTTATATAATGTCACTTAATAATTTTTGCAAGCATGCTTAGTACCTAGTTCTCTTAAGCCCTTGCATTGTTGTTTTAATGTCATGCTAGGAGATAGAAATAGAAAAAAAAATATTACTATATGATTGAGTTGTACGTAACCCCGCCCCGAGAGTAGATATAAGGGCGGGCGTTACAGTACGTATATTACTTGCTCTCTCGTTTGCTTAACTCTTTTCTTCATATGCCTTCAAGACTAATTTGTAAATGAATGTAGGATACCATAACCTAATAAAATAATCCATATAAGAAGCAGAAAGTGAATTTCCATGGCAACTAAGTGGATTCCATAATCACTAACATGGATTAGTTCATTGAGCATTTTTATGTTGTTTGTATAAGCTTTTATACTTTTGGTCAGTCAAGTATGTTAGAGTGCTTAGAAGGTAAAGTTGATTTTATTTGTTCTGATGGAGTTTGATTTTTCACATGCTGGGGTATGTAATTCTACAGTGTTTGATTACCTTTATAGAGAAATTGCTTATTTTTTATTTACTCTTTATATGTATGATAGGCATTTGTAAATGTGGTGTTTATTTTGTTCTTGTTTACTCATAAGAAAATGTTTCATGCAATTATTGAAGTTATAATCTAGAATGTGTCATGCATCAAAACTACTTAATGCAATTAATTTTATCATCGATTAATTTGAAAATCCTAGATATATATTTGTTAGTATTTAAATTATATTTTATATTTGTTTTGTTAGATTTGCATCGTGAATTATCAATTATGACGGGAAAAAGAAAATTCGAATCTGGAACTTCAAAGAGGAAAAAGAAAGAAAGACAAGAGATTCTTACAAAATCTATCACTGGGTCTATGGAAAGGTACATAAAGCCTATAGTTTCCATAGTTGAAGATTTGACTATTATTACAAATTCAGATCAAAATTTGAATCCTAAGAATGTAGCTGCTGATCAAATTTCGACTGAGAATATAGTTTTGAATGATGGGATTCAAGTAGATGCAAATGATATTGAAAATTTGAATGAAAATATAGATATGAGTTCTGAAGAATTAGATGATTTGTTCAATCCAGGAAATTGGGAGAATAATATGCTTAAAAAAATTGATTTGTTAATAGAGAGAGGTCCAAAAAGAGTTATGGATATCGAGTATCCAGTTAATAACCATGGTAGCAGCTTCAATGATAGACATTACAGTCGATCTTTGTCGAATGGAGAAAAACTTGATAGATCATGGCTAGTGTACTCTCGGAAGAAGGATAAAGTGTTTTGCTTTTGTTGTGTGTTATTCAAAAGAGATAAAGTTATATCAAGTCCTTTGACAACAACTATAGGTTATGGTGATTGGAAAAATATTCACGCGAGACTTAGTGAGCATGAAAGAAGCACTGATCATATAAATAACTTAACAAACTGGATGGAGGCAGAAACAAGATTGAGAAAAAAATTAACAATTGATTCTTCTAATCAAAAAGTCATTGTGAAAGAAAAAAGATTTTGGAGAGATGTTTTGAAGAGAATTATGTAAAAACTCTTGCAAGCAATAATTTGGCATTTCGCGGAAGTAATGAAAAACTTGATGATCATAATAGTGGAAATTTTCTAAGTATAATTCAGATGATTGCTGATTTTGATCCGATCATGGAAGAGCACCTTCGACGTATCAGAAGAAAGGAGGCCCGTCGTGTCCATTATCTTGGCCATAATATTCATAATGAATTAATACTTTTGTTATCGGGCGAGATTAAGAATAAGATCCTTGAAATCATCAAAGGAGCAAAATATTTTTTTTGTAATTCTTGATTGTACTCCAGACATTAGTCATGAAGAACAAATATCTCTTATATTGAGATGTGTTGATATTTCCAAGACTCCCATAACAATGGAGGAGTTCTTTATTCAGTTTTTGAAAGTTACTGAAACATCAGGGGATGCACTTTACAATGAGCTTAAATCAGTTTTGAGAAAATTGGAACTTGATTTTAATAACATGAGAGGGCAGGGATATGATAATGGCTCAAATATGAAAGGACAATATAAAGTAGTAAGCAGCAGAGTACTTAAAGAGTATCCTAGAACATTTTACACTCCATGTGGTTGTCATTCTCTTAATCTTGCCCTTTGTGATATGACTATGAGTTGTGTTCAAGCTAAATCATTTTAAATCATGGTCAGATACACGTTGGGAAAGTCATCTTGATAGCGTAAAAGCTGTAAGATTTCAAGTTCCTCAAATAAGGGATGCACAATTGCATCTAGTAGAACATAGTGGTGATGCAACAACAGTGAGTGATGTAGAGTCTTTGGCAAATTATGAACTTCAAAGTTTTGAATTTTTTATGGGTATGGTAATATGGTTTGAAATATTGCAGAAAGTAAATAAAGTCAGTAAGATTCTCCAAAGAAATGATATAGCTATTGATGAGGGTATTAGTCTGTTAAAAGGTTTGATTATCTTTTTGGAAGAATACAGAAATATTGATTTTGAAGTTGCAAAGAGTGAAGCTGAAAAGATTGCTTTAGGAATGGAGGTTGAACCTATATTTCGTGAAACTCGTATTCGTTGCAGAAAAAGATTCTTTAATGAAAATTCTCGAGATGAACCAATACAAGGAGCTGAAGAATATTTTCGAGTAAATTATTTTTTACAGATAATTGATAATGCTCTTTCTTCACTCAAGACAAGATTTGAGCAATTTCAGAAATATGAAGAGACTTTTGGGTTTTTATTTAACTTGAGCAAGTTGAAAAATACAGATGATGAGAGTTTGAACAATTCATGTGTTGCACTTGAAGAATTTTTGAAGCACGAGGATGATTCTGATATTAATGCGCTTGAACTATTTTCTGAATTGCAATTACTCAGAAAAGCATTGCCGAATTGGATTACCAAACCACTTGAAGTCTTGGAATATGTCAAAAATGTGCATCATGGGTTTCCTAATGGTTGGATAGCTTATAGAATATTATTAACCATACCAATTACGGTAGCTTCTACTGAAAGGAGTTTCTCAAAGTTGAAATTGATAAAGAATTATCTTCGATCAACTATGTCACAAGATAGGTTGAATGGTTTGGCCATATTGTCTATTGAAAAAAAGATGGTAGCTAAGCTTGATTATGATGATTTAGTTGACAATTTTGCACAACAAAAAGCACGAAGAGTATGAACATTTTATATTTTTGTGATTAGATTTAGTTTATATATGTGGAGAAGTTACTGAAATTGATATAACAATGGAGTTCTTAATTTAATTTTTGAAAGTTTTATATTTATGTAGTATATTGAATATTCATGATAATCATGTGCATTTAATTATCGGTTATTTTATATTTAATTTAAAAAATTATATAAGATTTTTATTTAAAAATTAGCCTAGGGCCTCTAATTTTCTGGAGACGGCCTTGGTGTGACCGTTTCTCTAGCGTCCATCCGGAAATTTGTCAGTTGATTTCGGAGCAGATACCGTCTTGGCAGCTTGGTTTCTGAAATTATTTCGTGAAGTTCCAAGATGTAAAATACAGCAATTCGAAAATCCAGACCAAAAAATTTTTCGGGATTTTTCCGGATAGAGTCTAGGGTTTCCGGCCCTACGAGAGGAGCCCAAGGACCTTTATTGTAAAAACTTAAAACTTATCAAGGGTTTACAGGTAAACTCTTAAATTACGAAAGGGTAAATAATCTAACCTTAGAGATTTATGGAGGTGAATTATAATATATGGGAGGGTTAAAGGGTTAAAATCCTTACCCTAAGGCCAAAGTGTGAAATTGAGAAAATAGAGGGACTTTTTCGTAAAAGTCTCATCCCTTTATAATTTCCTTTTTCTCCTCTTCATTCGTAGACGCCCGCAGCCGCACCCGACACCTACCCCTCCCCTTCGCGTGCCCTAGCCGCCCGATCCTTCTTCTTCGCTCTTCTTCGCCCGCAGCCAAGCCAACGCACGCCGACTCCTTCCTCTCTTCATCTACCCTAATCGCAGCCAAGCACGGGCGAAACCCTTTTCCCGATCTGATCTTCCTCTCTACCTTCCGATCTCGATCGCGGACGCCTCTCCTCTTCTCCTCTTGCCCTTCGATTGAAGTGATCATGCGATGGCCATGGAGGTGGCATCACGATTGGGGACAGAGATCTCAGGTAGGGATTCTAGCTTCGAATTTTCCTGAATCAAAGTTTGTTCTTGAGATCTAGGTATTTGGATCGTGCCTTATAGATGTTTGTGTTTTGTTCCAAGAGAGCCAGATCTCGAGTCCTGATCTTGATTTAGAGCTGAGCTATTGGATCTAAGTCGAGGAAGTTGCTGGCTTAGATCTGGAGGTTTTGTTTCCGGCAATCTCGGCTGCACTTGAATTTGAGCGAAGAACCGCTGCCAAATTAAGGTAAGGGTAATTTGATGTTATTAGTATAGATCTTGGATATCGAATTGGGTTTGGCTTTGGGTCTGGATTTTTGTATGGCAAATCGTTTTGCTTGGATTCAACTGTAGGCTCTAAGTTTGTTTTGATCCCGATTTCAAGGGAATTGTAGAGCGTTTTGGGTTTTTGGATTAGGTGATGGGTTAATAAACTAATCGGATTGTAGGATAATGTATCGATCCTTGGATGTGGTTGTCTTTCTCCTTGTGATGTGCGGTTGGGAATTATTTCGAATCTGCACACGGTGATGCTAAGTATAAATTCATGTTGAGTCTTGCTCAGATTTTCCACTTATCTATTGAAACATGAATGGATGATTGACACTTGACCATCTCTATGTCCACTACCTTGAAATCATTGATTTGGTTGGAAAATTTATTTGGAGCTTGCTCTTTCGGTATACACAACTGATGAGATAGTAGTTGTAGAAGCACCTTTATTTTGGAGGTTGGTGTTGTGTGAAGCTTAAATCTTTTGATTTTGTAATGAGTTGTCATGAGCTTATGTTTTGGAGATGGGATTAGGATTGAACCTAGTTGCCATGAGCTTTAATTTTGGGAAATTAATCTTGTTGATCTGTTGTGATGTAGTTGTATTGGTATCTGTAACTAGCTTTGTTTCCTCGGATTGGGGTGCTAATGTGCGCTTTGGTGTTGGATGGTTTTGGATTTCTTGGAATTGGGTTGTAGGTCCTCTTGTTAATCTTGATTAATGAAACTGAAGGTGATTTTCCTTGTATTGGACCTCGTGGTCTTCATTGCCGTGAGGCTCTCTGTTGGGGTTTAGGTGTTTTGTTCTTGTGTGGAAATATTGTACGGAAGAGGGGTGGTAGTTGATGTTTTGATGCATCTTGTTGTGTGCCACATGTGAACCAGAGTTCGATCTTGTCTTAAGTGAGGTTGTGTTGATTGGGGTTTAGTTCGTTGCCCTACCTGCAGTAAAGCTAGGATTTGATTTAGCTAGTTACTTCATATGTACTTGGCTAAATAACATATATTGTTACAAGACATTGAGTTGATCGAATATCTGGGCGGGGGTGCTCCACGTGTACGGACTCCTATTTTGAGGCGGGTACCCCTTGACTTATCTTTTAGATATTGTCATATTGCTATGCATGGTTTGTTATGGATAACAGTAAGTTTATATGCTATATCTGCCTTAGTATACCTGTATTTGTTATATGTTGCTTATCCTTGTGGTTATCTCCCGTTTAGCTTCATACAGTCTCAATAGTTGCCATATATATATATATATATGTATGTGCATAGATGTAGTGATATGTTCCCTCTTGCATTTTGACATTGATAGATCACTGGTTACTTTTTCAGTATACCTAGTAGATTACTTGTATCCCATGATATAGGATTCAGATCTATACCTAGCACACTGAGGTGTTAGATGAGGACTTGGTGAGTGTTATATGTGTTTGGATCATGCACCATCCTTGCATTATTGCATGCTGACGATCATCGGCTCCTATGTAGTCTGAGCCCATTGTCAGTTATATGAGGATATGCACACACATCCACTCAGGGGTAGTGGCTGCCATAGAGTGTGTGCATTTGCCCTGTATTGCTCCGCACGACCACTATTTGGAGGGTAGTTCCGGTGCGTGGTAGCAGCCAGGGATCCCTTCTCGTCCTAAGACACGAGAAGATGAGAGCTAGACTCCCCCATTGCTTGGGGTAGGAGAGAGACCTCCGCCAGCTGTAAAATATAAATAACGCAGGCACTTAAGTAGACAATAAATATTTATATGCAGGAATCTGATAAGGAAATAGCGAGTTAGAAATAGTTATTCGGTTGAAGCGTCGGCGTGCCGACTGTCCTTAGAGAATTGATTGCCGCCCTACGATGCAAAGGCTCCCGGCAAAATTCCCCCAAGATCCGACAACCTCGCGACGTTCGTAGGTGCACTCCAAGACGAACGCTGCCTTCGGACTCAACCTCAGATCGCACTAGACGAAGCCTCAAGACCAACCGACCGAAAACCGAAGAAGCCGAAGAGAAATGCTCAGAAAAAAGCAGAGGATCTCGCTCAAAGAACAGAGCAGAAGAGAAGAGAGAAGTGAGTGTATTGCTCTGCCTTCTTTCTCTCCTTTTATAGATCCGAAGAGGCAATACATTGCCTCTTCGTGCTGAGGAATCGCGACCACGCGAAGCGTCGCGTCGAGCGCGATTTCTCTCCTGCGCACGCCTGTTTCGCAGCACCTGATCGGTCACCGGACCGATCAGGATACGTCCTGATCGGTCACCGTGACCGATCAGGATACTTCCTGATCGGTCCCTGTGACCGATCAGGATACTTCCTGATCGGTCACCGTGACCGATCAGGATACTTCCTGATCGGTCACCGTGACCGATCAGGCTATTCTGTGGGTGCGTGGTTCTTTCCAAAAACATATATTGAAATTCAAAAATCAACAATCCCCCACAAATTTCAAAATATTTTTTGGAAAAATAATAAAAAAAACAGGTCCTGAGGCTTTGTTGTAACGAGCTTTCAGTGAAAATACCTTCCGGTTTGAATTTTCACCTAAGTAAACCAATTTTATTCACACAGGTTTGAAGTGAACTAAGTCTTGAACTTAAACCTTTAATATGTGAAAATCAATTGGCAACAACTCATCACAGGCGACGGTTGAATCCTTCTGGGTTGGTGCATTACGGCCATGCCACCGAATCTTGTTTCATAAGTGTTAAGGAGAGTTGCCCAGACCCCCCACACTGCGGCCTCACAGTTACACTTACATAGGTGAGTTCTCCAAGGATGTACTGCAAGCATCCTGTCATAAAGACCTTGAAATCATTAAGAGCCCCTAGGCTCATCCTTACTAGCAGTCAAGCATCTATCCAGGGAAGAGACTATGAGATTACATCTCAATCAGTTTGATGCTTACGGTTCACCCTTATAGCTTGTTTATACCACATTGAACCTACTTTTTGGGATCTCCAATCAGATAGGTTGGGTTGCCGCTATAGATGAAACCAAGATAGGCCTCAGTCCCATTCCCTTACTGGATCTCTTGATTTTCTCAGAATCAAGACCTTTTGTGAGTGGATCAGCAATATTGTCTTTTGAACTTACAAAGTCCAAAGACACCACTCCAAGAGACACTAGTTCACGAATAGACTTCAATCTGATTCGTACATGTCTCTTCTGTTTCTGGTTATACTTGGAGCTTCTAATCTGAGCTATTGTTGTTTGATTATCACAGTGTACTGAAATAGAAGGTATTGGCTTAATCATCAAGGGAATTTCAGACAGAAGACCCTTAAGCCAATCTGCTTCAGTTACTGTGGTATCCAAAGCACACAATTCTGCCTCAGATGTAGAACGGGATATAATCGTCTGTTTAACAGACCTCCAAGCAACTGCACCGCCTCCAAGTGTAAAAACATAGCCAGTAACGCCTTTACACTCAGCGGTGTCAGCTATCCAACTGGCATCACTATATCCCTCCAGGACT
Source organism: Boesenbergia rotunda (assembly GCA_024364735.1). Classification (NCBI taxonomy): domain Eukaryota; kingdom Viridiplantae; phylum Streptophyta; class Magnoliopsida; order Zingiberales; family Zingiberaceae; genus Boesenbergia; species Boesenbergia rotunda. Next base: position 46,970 of record JAGFNQ010004963.1, read on the forward strand.
GCAGGGAACCTCCCATAGCACAAGCCCAAGGATATAGTACCCTTTAGGTATCTGAGTACTCTGTCTAATGCATCCCAATGCGTTCTGTCCGGACAGCTGGTAAACCTGCTCAATTTCGTTATAGCAAAAGAAATATCAGGTCTAGAACAATTTGCCAAATACATTAGACTACCTATTATTTGGGAATATCTTAGTTGAGACACGGCCACGCCACTCTTATTCTTATGGAGAGTCTTTGAAGGATCATAGGGTGTGACAACTGATTTAACTTGGCTATAGCCATATTTCTCTAACACTCTCTCAACATAGTGTGACTGAGAAATTGCTATTCCATCAGTTGAGCGAGTCAACTTTAGCCCTAAAATCATGTCAGCACAACCCATATCCTTCATATCAAACTTCCCACTTAAGAGGGCCTTGGTCTCATTAATAATTGAAAGGTCAGATGCAAACAATAAAATATCATCTACATATAAACATAAAATAATACATCTCTCGCCTTTCAGTTTAGTATATACACATTTGTCAGAGTCATTAATTTCAAAGCCAAACGATAGCATAGCACTATCAAATTTTTCATGCCATTGCTTTGGGGCTTGTTTCAAACCATATAGAGATTTAACTAACTTACAGACTTTATTCTCACTTCCAGAAGCTACATATCCCTCTGGCTGATCCATATATATCTCTTCTTCAAGATCTCCATTAAGAAATGCTGTTTTGACATCCATTTGATGGACCTCAAGATGATATATGGATGCCAGTGCTATCAATACTCGGATTGTAGTAATTCTAGTAACAGGGGAATAAGTGTCAAAATAGTCAATCCCTTCCTTCTGTTTGAATCCCTTAGCAACCAGGCGGGCTTTGAACTTATCTACTGACCCATCAGGTTTTAACTTCCTCTTAAATACCCATTTACATCCAATGGTGGTGCAACCAGGAGGCAAATCCACTAACTCCCAAGTGGCATTAGAGATAATAGAGTCCATTTCATTTTTAATGGCTTCTTTCCAATGCTTAGCTTCAGGAGAAGCCATAGCATCTCTATATGTCACAGGGTCACCTTCTATATTATAGGTGATAAAGTCTTGGCCTAAATCTTTAGACACACGTTGCCTCTTGCCCCTTCTCAATTCTGTACACTCACTAGATTTATCTAATCTAAAGTGACTTGAGGAAGGTACACCCACTAAGGATAATGGGACCTCTATGGAGGCAGAGTCATCTCTAGTAGGAGTACTAGAAATAGACTGAGGTGTTCTAGTCTTCATAGGAAATATATCCTCAAAGAATGTAGCATCACGAAGCTCTACAATAGTGTTTGCATCTATTCCAGATATTTCTGATTTGATAATCAGAAACCTATATGCAGAACTATTCTGAGCATAACCCAAGAAGACACCATCTACAGTCTTCGGACCAAGTTTTTTCCTTTTATGTTCAGGTACTAGCACTTTTGCAAGGCACCCCCACACTTTTAGGTATTTCAAACTTATCCTTCGACCTTTCCAAAGTTCATATGGGCTTTTATCCCTTGACTTCATAGGTACTCTATTTAACACATGACAGGCAGTGTATAGAGCCTCTCCCCACAAGAAGTTGGGTAACCCAGAACTTCCTAACATGGAATTAATCATATCTTCAAGGGTTCGGTTTTTGCGTTCTGCTACACCATTAGATTGAGGACTATATGGAGCAGTGACCTCATGAATTATACCTGAATCTTGACAAAATTTTTGAAACAGGTTTGAGGTGAACTCTCCACCCCTATCAGACCTTATCCTCTTAATGGTTTGGTTTGTTTGATTTTCAGCTTCAGATTTAAAAATTATAAATTTATCTAAAGCTTCATCTTTAGTTTTCAGCAAATAAACATAGCAATAACGAGAGTAATCATCAATGAAGGTAATGAAATACCTTTTATGGTCTCTCGTTATTAAACCGTTAAACTCACAACAGTCAGTATGAATTAATTCTAAAATATTAGAATTTCTATCAACTGATTTGAAGGGTTTACGGGGCTGTTTATATTGCACACAAACTTCACATTTTTTCTTATCATTTATGGCTTGCTTAGGAATCATGTCAAGATTCATCATCCTTTTTATAGTTTGAAAATTAACATGTCCTAATCTATCATGCCACACATCATAAGACTCAATGTTATAAGAACAACCAATATCATTAATTTTATTAATAATCGTATTTTCAACATTGAGTTTAAATAAACCTTCATTAAGGTAACCCTTTCCAATAAAGGTTCCTAAATGTAACAATACAACTTTATTACATTTGAAGTTTAGCTCATAACCAGCACGAACTAATTTTGACCCGCTAATCAAATTCCGTCGGACCGCTGGAACATGGTGCACCTCATGCAGTGACAGGACCTTCCCTGAGGTAAATCTCAAGTCAACTCGTCCAATCCCTAACACTCTGGCTGCAGAATGATTCCCCATGGTTACGGAAGTGCCTTCAATTACCTGATAAGTAAGGAAGGCAGAGCGATCAGCACAACAGTGCACATTAGCACCTGTATCAACTAACCACTCATTGGGTTGATAAATCAAATTTAGTTCGGGGTTAATGGAAACGAACCCATTGCTGGTGCTGGTCACAACATTGACCTGTTCCTTGGTGTTTGGCACATTGCCTTGGTTCTTCTTCTTGTCCTTCCGTTCAGGACAAAATTTGGCAAAATGTCCAACTTGTCCACAAGCCCAGCACGGCCTAGTCCCATGCTTCTTTTGAACCTTTGGTTTGGGTTTCATTTTGTTTTTCATTTTTTGGTTTTTGGACTTGTTCTTGTCAGAAGAGACTACCACATTTGCCTTTGGAGCAAAATCCATAGGTATCTCCTTATCATCATTCTTATGTTGCTTCCGATGTTCTTCCTCGATATTTAAGGCAATCATTAAATCTTCAAGAGAGATTTTACCTCTCCTGTGTTTAAGTGTCATGCCAAAATCTTCCCAACTCGGAGGCAACTTTTCGATGATAGACAAGACTTGAAGTTTCTCGGGTATCGGCATTTCTCCCTCAGCAAGACCGTGAATCAAAATTTGAAATTCATGGGTCTGCTCAATGACAGATCTACCCTCAACCATTTTGAAGTTTAAGAATTTCCCCACGGTGTACTTCTCTAAACCAGAGTCCTCGGAGTTATATTTTTTATCCAAAGATTTCCATAACTCTTTGGCCGAGGTTGTAGAGCAGTACACATCAAATAGTGCGTCCGAGAGGGCGGACAGGATTCTCCCATGGCAGAGATAATCCCTCTGTTTAAACCTCTCAGTAGAAGCACTACGGGCAGGTTCTTCTTCATCAGTTGAAGGAGGGTCTGATTCTATAACAGAGAAAAGCCCCAGCGTAGTAAGCCAAAATTTCATTCGTTGTTGCCAACGTTTGAAGTTTTGCCCGGAAAACCTCTCGGGTTTGGCGCTAGCCTCATCAGACCCCGACGTTCTAATATTTAACATGTCTACTTAGGCACAAATTCAATTCTCTAAGATTGTAAAATATAAATAACGCAGGCACTTAAGTAGACAATAAATATTTATATGCAGGAATCTGATAAGGAAATAGCGAGTTAGAAATAGTTATCCGGTTGAAGCGTCGGCGTGCCGACTGTCCTTAGAGAATTGATTGCCGCCCTACGATGCAAAGGCTCCCGGCAAAATTCCCCCAAGATCCGACAACCTCGCGACGTTCGTAGGTGCACTCCAAGACGAACGCTGCCTTCGGACTCAACCTCAGATCGCACTAGACGAAGCCTCAAGACCAACCGACCGAAAACCGAAGAAGCCGAAGAGAAATGCTCAGAAAAAAGCAGAGGATCTCGCTCAAAGAACAGAGCAGAAGAGAAGAGAGAAGTGAGTGTATTGCTCTGCCTTCTTTCTCTCCTTTTATAGATCCGAAGAGGCAATACATTGCCTCTTCGTGCTGAGGAATCGCGACCACGCGAAGCGTCGCGTCGAGCGCGATTTCTCTCCTGCGCACGCCTGTTTCGCAGCACCTGATCGGTCACCGGACCGATCAGGATACGTCCTGATCGGTCACCGTGACCGATCAGGATACTTCCTGATCGGTCCCTGTGACCGATCAGGATACTTCCTGATCGGTCACCGTGACCGATCAGGATACTTCCTGATCGGTCACCGTGACCGATCAGGCTATTCTGTGGGTGCGTGGTTCTTTCCAAAAACATATATTGAAATTCAAAAATCAACACCAGCATCCTGTCCACTCGGTCACTCAGGAGCAGTGATAGCAGGGTGCGTACAGTTGTCATAGCTCTACCCTTTCGGACGCCCATTTATGACAGGTGGACGATGATCTGACTGGTGTCAGGGGTGACACATGTCATTGCACCATGTGCATATTTTGCATTGTGCATTGTTTGCTGCATTTGATATCTGCACTTGATTGACATGCATATACTGGATACCTGTTTACCATGGATTATATGTTATACTTGTTCCATAGGGATTTATTTCACCCTCTGCAGAATAGATGGATTTGGGTATGTACCTGTATTTAGTATCTTCAGTATCCCCTTTCCGATTGTTTATATGAGACTGTATTAGCGTAGACCCTTATTGTTATTGTAGCACACTATGCATATCTGCTGGGTATTCGCTGAGTTTATGGACTCACACCGTTGCCATACTTTTGATTTCAGGTTGATATCTGCCAGGAGGGTCCGAGTCGCCAGTCCCGTGCTTGTGACGACTTTTGATCGGGTTTTATGTGTTATTTTTTGTTCTTGGATTATGTTATATTTATTTCGTTGCACTGGATTTATCGTGGACTTGTAGTATGGGATTTGCTTTATGAGATTGTACTTTTGAGTCATATGTTGGACTGTGTATGTGGTTTGCTGCATTCCTGCCCCCTGGCAGCTCAGGTAAGTTCGTGTTTTGGTTTTATCAGTATATTGTCATATATATGTTGTTCTGTTTGGATTTGAGGCCTGAGGCCCATATAAACTGCGTGGTATTAATATATTTGTGGTATGTATGTGTAAATTATCCGTCGGACAGAGGAGGTGCTATCCGATTTTCTATTGGATCAACGGCTCCTAGGTCTCGGGGTGTGACACAAGAACTTCCCAAAGTTCCTTTGCTAATGCGTACGTGCCGATCCGGTTGGCTTCCTGAGCCGGCAACACGTACAGTAAGCAGATGAAACTCTACTTTTCCGTTGGCTACGAAGTTAGCTTACTCCTTTGACCAGAGGTGTTTTTCCTTGTCTTCAGGCGCTATAAAACTATTTTTCATGATAAGTAATAATTCAAAATCCATTTTAAAAAATATCTCCATCCGGTATTTCCACATTGCGAAATCTCCCACGAACTTTGGTGGGTAGATGCTTGGTCCAACCATTGTCTTCTTGCTTTAGATGATAATTAGTCCTCCTGAAGTGGTTGAGTTCTGATACCAATTGTTGTTGGTCCCGAGCAGACCGACTTAGAAGGGGTGAATAACCCTCAAAAGTTAAACTAATCTTTTACGTCCTTTTACCAAAGGATGTACCCAAGAATTGGTATTTACCAAAAGACGTACCATAGTTTCTTTTTTACCAAAGGGCGCATCCTTGTTAGTCAACATCCTATTATACCCCTCCCGCTAAGAAATGACTTTCTCAATTCACATTTTCGAGAAATCCGAACCACTTTATCAGTAAAATAATATTTTATGGTTCGGATGGCCCTGGGAGTCGAATTTTTCTCCTTTCTCTCTCAGCACAACAATGTAATTCATATTGTCGAAGGTGGAGGACATTGTGCATGCCCTAGCTATGCTATAGTGGCGAGCTCATCCCCGAATTCCTCCCTCCAACCAAAATCCTAGGGAAGTCTCCAAAGTTTTTGCGTGTGTCCCTGAGACAGCTTTAAGTATTAACGTTGAAGTCTAGACTGCTCGGCACTATCCAAAGTAGGGGTTAGGGTTTTTGCATCATTTATTTTTTTGATAATGGCAGGAAAAAGGTCTGTGGGTGTTTCAGCGTCTTCTTCGTTGGCATTATCCACCAAGGTATGTTATCGATAGTCTTAGGTCAAAACAGCATCGTTTGTGGACATGTTTAAATTTATTTTTGCTGAATAAATTTGTAATGTATAAAACCTGTAGGCTTTAGATGAGTTTGGACAAAAATTACATTGGTGGTGTTTTAGGCCACATTAAACATTTTTTTGAAACATTTCAAATTTTAAATGATCGACACATTGCAAAGATCAAAGAGTCGTCGTTCAGTGTTTTCTTGGACATACAAGAATTGCAGCATATCCGTGGAATTTTAGTGAATATATTTGAAAGTTGGGATTCAACCTCGCAAGTTTTTAAATTCTCAGATAATAATTTTAGTTATAAATTGTAAATAATATCTATAGTAAGATAAAACAGGGATAAAGATGACCTGAAATGATTTAATTTAGATCCTTTCAGTCATTCATTTCAGGCCTACCGAGGGCCTAAAGTGAAATCACCTCAGGCCCTCGGTAGGCCTGAAATGAAATCATTTCAGGCCTATCGAGGGTCTGAAATGAATTCATTTCAGGCCCAACATTGGCCTGAAATGAAATCATTTCAGGCCAACGTTGGGTCTGAAATGAAATCATTTGAAGCCTATATTCTTGATGTTAACTAAATATTTTAAATGTTTCAGGTGTACCGGTTGCGTTCACCAGACGAGATGTTGCTTTGTTACTGGGTATAGTGGACCGTGATGTTTCGATCCCTATTAATTCAAATAAAGTATCGGGTGACCTCTATCTTACTTCTCAAAAGAAAAACAACCTACCTGAACAAAAATTGAGGAGTTACTTAAATATTATTCAAAAAGTGTTGAATCAGAGGATGATGTTTTATTAGTGTGTAAATTGTATATTTTGTATATATTAGTTTGTGTTTTATTTTCTTCTAGTACATATAAGGTCCCTCTAGGTCTTGTAGATAGTAGATGATTATAAGAATCTTGGTAGATTCAACTGGGTGGAAGCTATCCATCAATTTTTGTCTCCACAATTATCTAAGATTGAGGACTTATTTTCATCAACTCAGGGATACCAGACCAGTACCAACCTCCCATACCTAAAGGGATTTGCTGGGCTTTTGGTAGTGAGTAGAATATTCTTGTTAAATTTTTTAATATTTTGCTGTCATTAATGTATTTGGCTGGAAAACTTGGTGTAGGCATGGTTTTTGGAGCATGTACCAATTGAAAAACCATTCAATGTTCGACGACCTCGAATAAATAAGTGGAGGAATATTCCTTCGCATATTAGTAGGGTGAGGGCCCTTGTCGACCAACTCTCGCCTGAAGAGGTAATTATTCTAAACTGTGATCTATGTTAGTTTGATATAGAGGCAGTAACATTTGTGTACTTGTTAACAGGTGATCATTGAAATAATTTCTAACCTACATGAAAACACATTGTTTGAGAACCTTGATATCGGTGATGACATTCCAAGGGCAATGGAGACATCATAAGGAGATGACAGAGAAGATGTAATTCTATGTGGTGACTGCATTCTTAAAGACAACCGTATCAAGGAGCTAACAGAGGAGAATATTGGTTTGAATGAAAGGGTTAAGGAATTACTTTCAATAATTGAAAAAAAAGGCATGGAGGCTCAAGAAAGCTATCCTGTAGTCGATCCTCTTTCTGATCCAGTATCTTGTAGAACAAAGAGAGGACGTGACCGAATTCGGTATGATTACAGGGATACTCTAATTGACAGTCCATTATGGCACCAGCTATTACCTAAGGGGAAGCGGAGCAAGAAACAAATATCAAATATCATGGACAAGTGAAAAAGGCAAATTAGTGAGGAGGATATGGATGAAGCAAGAGAAACCATAACTATAATGGAAGTCATGTCTGAAGAAGACATAGAGGAGGAAACAAGAACGACCTCCGAACTATACAAAATGAGGCAACAAGGCATTGATGTATGTGATTTACTTTCATATAAAATACCTCAATTTTATTGAATTTGGTCATTAATTAGTTTTTTTAAAATTTATTGATGTAGTTTGTGAAGAAGCATTTTATGAATTCAAAGAAGAAAAATCAAGATAAAGAAGTGACCAATCTGATAAATAAATTGGAGAACCTAAAGTAAATTAGAACACATAATTTAGTTAATATATCTTGTTATTTAATATATAATATTATTAATTAATTTGGCAGGTTGGCAAGTGAATATATTTGGGAGGATGCACCCTTTGCTTTGAATTTGCATTCATTCTTACAAATCCTCAATGGAGAGGTTTTTACAAAAGGTGAGGTAATTGATGCCTTTAGTAAAATTCTATTTAGGGGAGCATCCGCATGTGGTAGGCCATACAACAAGTCAATATATTGTTCAACCTTCTTCACAGTAAGTGATGTAAATGAATTTAGAAAATATATTGTACAAGACCTAATTTTATGATTTGGTTATTAATAATTTTGTGTATGCATTTTTTTAGGCATCAATAAGATCGTCAAGAAAGTTTTCCCTGCAACAAGTGATGAAGACTGATATGATAGAACAAGAGTTTAGATATATTTTAATACCTTTGTGCAGTGATAATACACACTTTCACTTGTTGGCGGTGGATACAGAAGCCATGACTTTCAATCATTTAAATTCTCTTGCTACTGGCCGTAAATATAAGAATGAATTTGACTCAGTGGTGAGCAACCTTTATTCATATATATGTTAATCATTTTGTCTAAAACATCATTGATGGTAATTATTAAATTCATGATATATTTTATAGGTAAAAGAACTGAAATAATATACTCGCGAGGAACTTACTGTTGGTGCAGAATGCACCTAAGTCAAACCTGTGTTTTGATAATGGCAACATAGGTCAAAAGTTAAGTCCTTCTTGTTTTCTAACAAGTTAATCTAGTGTGCAGGAAAAGCCCTAGCGAAGGACTGCTAGGCACTGGCAAAGGAATGCCAGGAAAGAAAGCCCTAGCGAAGGATTGCTAGGCAACTGGCGAAGGACTGCCAGTATCAAGCCCTAGCGAAGGACTGCTAGGCTCCAGGCGAAGGACAGCCTGGGACTGAAGCCCTAGCGAAGGACTGCTAGGCAACTGACGAAGGACTGCCAGTATCAAGCCCTAGCGAAGGACTGCTAGGCTCCAGGCGAAGGACAACCTTGGACTGAAGCCCTAGCGAAGGACTGCTAGGCAACTGGCGAAGGACTGCCAGTTTACAAGACCTGACAAAGAACGTCAGGCAAAAGTCCAACCAAAGGAGCGGTTGGCATCAGGTAATTTCTCCCGAGAGGAGTAGGTGAGGACGCGCTCCCCATCGAGGGAACAGTAGGCGTCGGTTTGACCTAGAGCTCTATTTTGGAGACCAAAGTCAGAACCAAGACAGCTAAGGCTGTATAAATCTAATAAATTATTATTATTGTGTTTTGGACTAACCCTGGATGCAGGACCGAAGGAATGTGTGTCTGCAGCTCAGAAAGCCTCAAAGGAGAGAGGCAAGGCTGAGTAGGGCGCCCGGAGTGTCCCGGGCGCCCCCAAGGTTCATACAAAACAAATCAAAGCAAAGAGGGTTCGAACAGCTGCTGGGCGGGGCGCCCTCGTACTCCCGGGCGCCCCCGCTGCTCCCGGGCGCCCCCAGCGTCCCGGGCGCCCCCATGCGCATACCTCGAACCAAAAGCCTTCGAAGCCAGAAGATAAGGTTTGACCCGGTCAATCCAGGCGCCTCGAGCGCACCGAGCGCCCCGGTCAAAGCGGATCCAAAGGATCAGACGCGACCGAGAGCTCTGCGGATCAGAGGCCACGTGGGGGGCGCCCCCGACATCCCGGGCGCCCCCAGGCCCTATATAAAGGGCCTTCGACCAAGGCTTCAGAACAACAACTCTCTCAACGCCTCAAAGCTCTTCTACGCTCGTGCCTTGCTCCGGACACTCTCCAACTCGAGCCGACGACGTCCCGCTGCTCCGAAAAAGTTGATCTACTCCGGACGTCGGTAAAGAAGAGCGTTCTTATTATTTACTGCACTTATCTTTGTAATTAAATTCTGTAAACCTTTTTGCGCCTATATAGAATTGCCCAAAGTAAACGGTCAACGACCGTGGGCCTTGGAGTAGGAGTCGACACAGGCTCCGAACCAAGTAAATCGACTGTGTCTCTGTGTCTTGTTTTTTAATTTCCGCTGCGTACCTACTCTTACTCAAATCCGAAAGTTTTCCGATATTCACCCCCCCCTCTATCGGTTTTCTCGATCCAACAAGTGGTATCAGAGCGGGGAAGTTCAAACCTGGTGCAACCACCAGTTTGAAATTTTTTTTCGGATTTTCATTTTTCTATTTTTTTCTGACGAATTTTTCGTTAAATATTTTATTCGATTTTTTTGTTAAGCAGGTTGGTGCAACACCCCTCGTTATTTAATTTATCCAGCACTACTAATCCAAGACCTAGTCTTGGAAATTTCATTTTTCTTTTAGTTTTCTTTTTCAGACTAAATGGCCATACAAGAGGGATTCAGCACCGCCAGACCTCCACTCTTCAGTGGAGAAGACTTTTCTTACTGGAAAAGTCGTATGGAGGTCCACCTGAAAACTCAGGTGGACATGTGGATCATTATCCAGTCCGGTCTGGAGATCCCCCGAAATGCCGAAGGACTTCCTCAGAACTACTCTGAATGGGACAACGCCTTAAAGCGAAAGATAGAAGCCGACGCAAAAGCTACTCAGACTCTTCAATGCGGATTGACGAAAGAGGAGCTGAACCGCGTGGGCCCCTTCAACAGTGCAAAGGAGCTGTGGACAAACCTGATCGAGCTGCACGAAGGGACTTCAGATACTCGGATCAGCAAGAGGGATCTGCTACTAAACAAACTCTACACCATCAAGATGGCCGACAACGAAACAGCAGCCCAGCTCCACGCACGAATCCAAGAGGTAATGAACGGTCTTCACACAATAGGTCACAAGGTTGAAAACCGTGACCTAATAAGGTATGCTCTAAACGCCTTCCCTAGAAACACCTTGTGGGCATCTATGGTAGATGCATACAAGGTCTCTAGAGATCTTTCTAAAATAAAATTAGATGAATTGTTTTCCGAACTAGAACTGCACGAACAAACTAACACCAATATGGTCGAGAAAGGTATTGCTTTCTTTGCAGGTAAAACTGGAAGGACAACGAAGAAGAAGCCTGAACCTGAACCCGAGTCTAACTCTGACTCAGACTCAGAAGACGAAGAAGGAGAACAAACTAAGCTGGTCCGGCTCGCTCGAAGCTACTACAAGGAGCTGAAGAACCGAACCAACAAACGGAAAACCGGCCGAAGAAAGGACGAACCAGCTGAACTCGCGAACAAGCCTAATGTAACCTGCTACGAGTGCAAGAAAAAGGGCCACTACAAGTCAGAGTGCCCTAACCTAAAGGAGACTAAAAAGACGAGAAGGAAGAAGGCATTGCAAGCAACATGGGACGAGTCTTCCTCAGAAGAAGAAGAAGAGGCACCCCAGTCCAATCTCCTAGCTCTGACCGCCTCAGATAAAGTCGAGACTGAGTCAGAAACAGAACAAGAGGACGGCGAGCTGACCTTCACAGAAGACGGAGAAATTAAGGTAACTGGTTTTAATAGATTGCAATTAAGTGAGTTAATTTCCTTTCTTTCTCGAGATTTGGCCAAAGACAAACTTCGAGTCGAATCCCTCCGACAGGAAGTAAAACTCCTGAAAGAGGGAGCTGACTCTAAACCCTTAACCGAGAAGGTTCAGGAAGGAACTCCTACTCAAGTTGAAAAACTTGAAAAGGAAAACTCCTCCCTGAAAACTCAGGTTAAGGATCTTAGATCAGCATTAGAACGATTTACATCTGGTTCCAAAGGTCTTGACATGATCCTTGGAAAACAGAAATCAGTTCTAAATCGATCCGGACTAGGCTATAGAACCAAATCCCGGCAAAGATCTTACTTTGCTGTACTGAATCAGTCCAGAGGTAAAATTCAGGCATGAATACCTAAACTATACCTGAACAAACTAACTGGATCAAATCAGTATTGGATCCCCAAGGACAAGATTCACATCTTGCCTAACCATCACCGTGGCTTTAGTCCAGGGGGAGCCAAACTGAAAACTATACTCATTATTAGATAAATATTTTTTAATTGCAATATGATTGTTTGCCTGTTTATTTAATTTCTGTAATTTACCATGCTTAGACTTAGGCTAGTTTAAGGACCAAACAAACTTAACTGAAACTTGAAAACATAGTATTGGGTGGAGGTGAGATGATAGTACGTTGGGGAAACCAATTCTAATAAGACCAAGTTTACTTGGTCTCTTTAGACTGGTGAAACCAGCCGAAGCTACCGATCCAAAATCCAAACTAGTTAGACCAGAAATTTTTCAAAGAATAATTTTGAAAATGAAATTTCATTAAAAGACTTTGTCAAGGAAAGGGTGGATGATCCCATAAGGCTTCGGCCAAAGAAGGCCTAGTGCCTCGCCAAGACCTGGAAGTCAATTTTTGAAATTCAAATTCAAATTAATTTTTGTCAAATTCGAATCTAACACAAAATTTCAGCTAAGTGTAGAGTTAAACATCTTTTCAAATATTTCAAAATTAATTAATTAAGTTTTCAAAATTTAATTATTTTCAAAATTAATCAAAAATTTACAAAATAATCTTAACTATCAAAACCTGTCTCACGAAAACCTATAAGGTTAACGTGATTGAAAACCCTAGATTTAAGTGAGACAGACTAGGCAGTGAAACTCAATTTAAGCTATTCCTGATTCTAATTGGATCCAAATCAAGAAAATTCTTTATGCGTAGGAACATAAAGATTTGGACCAATGGATGTTGGATAGCGGTTGCTCCAGACACATGACTGGAGATAAATTGAAGCTCACCAAGCTCAAACTCAAAAACCTAGGCTCAGTGGCATTTGGCAATAATGCTACACTCAAGGTAATTGAGTCAGGTAATATTGAGCTTAAATCTGATTTCATTATTAAGAAAGTTCTATTGGTTGAAAACTTTAATTTTAACTTGCTTAGCATAAGTCAGTTATGTGATTCTGGTTATATAGTTACTTTCAACAATTCTAACTGCCTGATTAGAAATGAACAAGACTCAGAAATCATACTTAAGGGCACTAGGAAAAACAATGTATACACTATAAATCTTCCCCTTATACCCAAATGTATGTTAACACAATTAGAACAAACAAACCTCTGGCATAGGAGATTAGGTCATACCAATCTAAGAACTATCTCAAAAATTACCCAACTTGACTTAATCAAAGGTATTCCCAAAATTAAAAATAATGAAAACCTAATATGTGAATCTTGTAATCAAGGTAAACAAACCAAATCCAATCACAAATTAATTCAATCTGATCTAACTCAAACCACACTTGAGCTCCTGCACCTTGACCTATTTGATTCACATGGAGCCAAGTCACTAAGCGGAAACCGATACTGCTTAGTAATAGTCGATGATTACTCTAGGTTTACCTGGGTTAGGTTCTTAAAAACGAAAGATGAAACCCTAAACCTATTTAATGAATTCTGTAAACTAATTGAAAATTAAAACGACACTAAAATTAAAAGACTTAGGAGTGATCACGGGGGAGAGTTTGAAAATCAACGATTCGAGGAATTTTGTAAGGTAAATGGGTACCTACATGAATTTTCATGTCCTAGAACCCCCCAACAAAATGGGATAGTTGAGCGAAGGAATAGAACATTACAAGAAGCCGCTAGGGCTATGCTCAACGAATTTAATCTAGCAAACCAATTTTGGGCAGAAGCAATTAGTACGGCCTGTTATATCCAAAATAGGGTTTTGATTAACAAGCGACACAACAAAACCCCCTATGAACTGTACTATCATAAACTCCCCAACCTACACTACCTAAGGGTCTTTGGATGTAAAGTCCATATCCTAAACACCAAAGACTATTTAGGAAAATTTCAGTCCAAGTCAAACCCAGGTATTTTCCTAGGATACTCAACCACAAGTAGAGCCTATAGAGTTTACAACAAACAAACTAAGAAAATTGAAGAAACAACAAACCTAATTTTTGATGAAGAAATCAACTCAACATCTAATAATCCAAACTTAACTTCATCAAACTCTGACCAAGAAAATGAACAAACTATTGAACCCTTAATTGAATCCTTAAACGAACTAACCATTGAACCAATTAATGAGTCAACTGAATCAAGTATCCAACCAACAAATGAACCAGCCCAAAGAGTCGAATCAAATAGTGAACCAAACCGACCAGCCGGACCTGAGGCTGAACCAAGCTCTAGAAGAACCAAGAAACCCAGACTCAGTCACCCAACTGATCAAATTGTGGGTGATCCAACTCTAGGAGTCAGGACTAGATCCTCCTATAGAAACCTTAGTCAAATAGCTATGATATCGAAAATTGAACCCAAAACTATAGATGAAGCCCTACCAGACCCTGACTGGATCATAGCTATGCAAGAAGAATTAGCCCAATTTGAAAGGAACCAAGTCTGGGAACTAATGCCTAAACCTGAAGGCAAATCCATCATAGATACTAAGTGGGTCTTTAGGAATAAACTAAATGATCAAGGAGAAATAGTCAGAAACAAAGCTCGCTTAGTAGCCAAGGGATTCAGCCAAGTAGAGGGATTAGATTACGATGAGACATACGCCCCAGTAGCTAGACTTGAGTCCATTAGAATGTTATTAACATTTGCATCCCATAAAGGATTCAAATTATATCAAATGGATGTAAAGTCAGCCTTTTTAAATGGATTTATTAAAGAAGAAGTTTATGTAGGACAACCCCCAGGGTTTGAGGACTTAGCCAAACCTAACCATGTTTACAAACTAACCAAAGCATTATATGGACTAAAACAAGCACCTAGGGCCTGGTATGAACGGTTATCAACCTATTTAACTTCTAAAGAATTTAAACAAGGCCAAATTGACTCAACTTTATTTGTTAAAAACCTAGGAAAAGATATATTTATTGCCCAAATTTATGTAGATGACATAATCTTTGGATCCACCAACACCAACTTCCTAAAAGAATTTGTCAAGATAATGGAAGATGAATTTGAAATGAGCTTAGTTGGTGAGCTCACCTTCTTCTTAGGACTACAAATCAAACAAACTAGGGATGACAATTACGTTCATCAATTCAAATATGCTAAAGAGTTAATAAAGAAATTCAAAATGGATAACTCTAAAAGCATAAGTACCCCCATGGTCACTAATATAAAAATAGATAGTGACCCTGATGGTAAACCAGTGGACCTTAAACTATATAGGAGTATGATCAGTAGCCTACTGTACCTTACAGCCAGTAGACCTGATATTCTCTTTGCTGTAGGAATGTGTGCTAGATACCAAACCTGTGCTAAGGAAACACACTTAGCAGCCCTAAAAAGAATACTGAGATATGTAAAGGGCACCCTAAATGTAGGGATTTGGTATCCTAGGACCTCAACTTTTGATTTAACCGGATACTCAGATTCTGACTATGCTGGCTATAAATTAGATAGAAAGAGCACAAGTGGAAGCTGCCAACTGTTAGGTCAGAGTCTAGTTAGTTGGTGCAGTTGAAAACAACACTGTGTAGCTCTATCCACAACTGAAGCTGAGTATGTGGCCTTAGGAGAGTGTTGATTTAACTAAGAACCCAATTCAACACTCCAGAACTAAACATATAGAAGTCAAACATCATTTTGTAAGAGACCATGTAACCAGGTGTGAAATAGTACTTAAGTATATTGACTCTAAATCCAACCTAGCTGATATATTCACAAAACCCTTACCTGAATCTGAGTTTAGCTCACTAAGAAGGCAGTTAGGATTGTGCTCTGTAGAATAGATTTTTTTTTATTTAAATTATTTTTTAAAATAGAATTTGAAAAACTATTTTACTTAATTTCAAAATTAGTTTTCATTTTTCGAAGTAGTTTTATTTCAAAACTATCCCCTTTCAAAACTAGGTGTTTTTCGAAAATGGATTTAGCCTAGGCTCTAACCCTAGAACTACATGCACCTATAGACTTAGAAGCCAGCATCTCACAAGCACCTTAGGGTACTTTTGATTGATAACCTAGAAAGGGTTGAGATGCTTAGGTCTTTGCCTTAATTCAAGATGCTTTAAGTCAGTGCATCTGCAGCAATTGGGGCACTAAATACAACTTAAACAGTAATCCAGTTAAGTGTCAAGTTTAGAAAATCTGACTTGAACAGAAACACTTAACTTGACTAACCCTAGCAAAAACTACTGTTTATAACAGCTAGTAAGTAGCTAATCAGGTTAGACACGTCCCTACAAGAGAAAATTGACTGATTTAATTTAAGACTAATTATGAATTGGTTCAGTACAGCAAAATCTTATTTATTTCCTTTATGCAATCATATTTCTGCTATATTTATCTTATTTTGATATATGGCAAAGGGGGAGAGATAGAAAAGAAAAATTAATCTTACTTTTTCAGAAAGGGTTCAAAAAGTTTTCCTGTATTCAAAAAGGTTTGAAACATTTTTTATCCTTTATTCAAAAGCTTAAACATTCAAAAAGGGTTCAAAAAGTTTTCCTTTATTCAAAAAGGTTTGAAACATTTTTTATCCTTTATTCAAAAGCTTAAACTTTTTGAAAATTTACTAAAGTACTTAAGTTCTTAAAAGCTTTCAAAATTTTGCCTAAGTACTCTAGTTTCAAAAGTTCTTAAAGCTTTCAAAGTTTTGCCTAAGTACTCTAGTTTCAAAAGTTCTTAAAGCTTTCTAAAGTACTCTAGTTTCAAAATTTCTTAAAGCTTTTAAAATGTTGCTAAGTACTCTATCCTTTCAAAAGGTTCTTCCTTAAGCTTGTCAAAATTTATTTTTGTACTCTAAAGCTTAAGTTTTTCAAAACTGAAATTCTTACTTAAACTAACATTTTCAAAAAGTTTTCAAGTACAAGTAAAGTTTTTTTAACCCCACGAATTTTTGAAAAATCTAGGGGGAGATTCCTTCCAGGGGGAGGGAACAAAAGTTAAAACTTTTTCATGTTTTGCTTAAACTTAACTTTCTGAACTAGGGTTGCCATAAATCAAAAAGGGGGAGATTGTTGGTGCAGAATGCACCTAAGTCAAACCTGTGTTTTGATAATGACAACATAGGTCAAAAGTTAAGTCCTTCTTGTTTTCTAACAAGTTAATCTAGTGTGCAGGAAAAGCCCTAGCGAAGGACTGCTAGGCACTGGCAAAGGAATGCCAGGAAAGAAAGCCCTAGCGAAGGATTGCTAGGCAACTGGCGAAGGACTGCCAGTATCAAGCCCTAGCGAAGGACTGTTAGGCTCCAGGCGAAGGACAGCCTGGGACTGAAGCCCTAGCGAAGGACTGCTAGGCAACTGGCGAAGGACTGCCAGTATCAAGCCCTAGTGAATGACTGCTAGGCTCCAGGCGAAGGACAGCCTGGGACTGAAGCCCTAGCGAAGGACTGCCAGTTTACAAGACCTGACAAAGAACCGTCAGGCAAAAGTCCAACCAAAGGAGCGGTTGGCATCAGGTAATTTCTCCCGAGAGGAGTAGGTGAGGACGCGTTCCCCGTCGAGGGAACAGTAGGCGTCGGTTCGACCTAGGGCTCCATTTTGGAGACCAAAGTCAGAACCAAGACAGCTAAGGCTGTATAAATTTAATAAATTATTATTATTGTGTTTTGGACTAACCCTGGATGCAGGACCGAAGGAATATGTGTCTGCACCTCAGAAAGCCTCAAAGGAGAGAGGCAAGGCTGAGTAGGGCGCCCGGAGTGTCCCGGGCGCCCCCAAGGTTCATACAAAACAAATCAAAGCAAAGAGGGTTTGAACAGCTGCTGGGCGGGGCGCCCCCGTACTCCCGGGCGCCCCCGCTGCTCCCGGGCGCCCCCAGCGTCCCGGGCGCCCCCGCTGCTCCCGGGCGCCCCCAGCGTCCCGGGCGCCCCCATGAGCATACCTCGAACCAAAAGCCTTCGAAGCCAGAAGATAAGGTTTGACCCCGTCAATCCAGGCGCCCCGAGCGCTCCGGGCGCCCCGGTCAAAGCGGATCCAGAGGATCAGACGCGACCGAGAGCTCTGCGGATCAGAGGCCACGTGGGGGGCGCCCCCGACATCCCGGGCGCCCCCAGGCCCTATATAAAGGGCCTTCGACCAAGGCTTCAGAACAACAACTCTCTCAACGCCTCAAAGCTCTTCTACGCTCGTGCCTTGCTCCAGACACTCTCCAACTCGAGCCGACGACGTCCCGCTGCTCCGAAAAAGTTGATCTACTCCGGACGTCGGTAAAGAAGAGCGTTCTTATTATTTACTGCACTTATCTTTGTAATTAAATTCTGTAAACCTTTTTGCGCCTATATAGAATTGCCCAAAGTAAACGGTCAACGACCGTGGGCCTTGGAGTAGGAGTCGACACAGGCTCCGAACCAAGTAAATTGATTGTGTCTCTGTGTCTTGTTTTTTAATTTCCGCTGCGTACCTACTCTTACTCAAATCCGAAAGTTTTCCGATATTCACCCCTCCCCTCTATCGGTTTTCTCGATCCAACACTTAGGACTATTCATCCATATCTACAAAGTCATCATCCCTTGGACAATTGGCCCTCCGTCAGACAAAAATATCCTCAACAAGAACATAGGTAAGTAAATGAGGATGTGTTTAAAAATATGAAAGTATTTTATAAACCCACTTATTGAAATCAAAAATACTGTTTGTTATTTTCAGCGTGGACTGTGCCTTTTTTGTGATGCAACGCGTTCGATGTCTCCTATACGATGAGAAGATGAATTTCAAACAAGGAGACATGAGGAAAATGAGATTTGATCTGACAGTTAATATTCTGAGGGACATGTTTTCTAAAACATGAGACTAAATATCGATGTATTCTTGTCAAAAAAATCCTTTGCTGTTGATTGAGCTCCATTTGTATGGAAAATTTTGATTATGTAGATGTTGTCATATGAATATAATTGATTGTCAAGAAAAATAAAACAATTGTGTGATATTGATTCACCTCCAGTTACTGCAATGTTGTGTGCCAACTGATACGATAAGATAACATAACTGATAATGAATGGGGCTAAAGTTGGACACCAGAAATAACATCTCTTTGATTAACTCTAACTAGTGATATCGAGTATGGACATATCCAAGTATCGAAGGTCCATCAGTGGGTTTCTACCCAAACCCACTGATGGACTTACAACACTCTTATTGCAACATAATCTGAAAATATGACTTCATGGTCTACAAGGAATCGAAAGTTGCTATACATTTTGTATTTAGGTAGTATCCAAATTTTGTCTACGATACATTTAATTAACTTGTTTCAAGTTTAATAAACTGTAAGACTGTGTTGATAAAATTAAATAATTAAATAAAATGAGAGGATTTTGTCACATCTTGTAGATATATATTGAATATTATTCTATAAATCAATATAAAATTATTTTAAAATAGGAATAAAATCTGGAATCCAAGTAGGGGCTGAAGTAAATTGATTTCAGGCCCACGGTGGGCCTGAAATCACTTGATTTCAGGCCCACAGTGGGCCTGAAATATCTTCATTTCAGGTCCAACAAGGGCCTAAAATAACTTGATTTCAAGCCCACTTTGGGCCTGAATTTATATTAATTCAGGCCCAACGTGGGCCTGAACAGGTATGAAAGGCCTCTGATAACCATAAAACCCCTCTGATTTAAGGTCCAATATTCTTTGACAAATAATATTAATTCAAGCCCAATATTCTTTTACAAATAATAAAGTGAGTAAAATATATGCAAATCTACATAACATTTGTCGTTGTATAGGTTTACTTTTGCAACATAATTTATAACTATTAGAAGTTTGGACACCAAAAATACCATCTCGTAGCTCTACTCTAACTATTGATATAGGGATTTCACAAATCCAAATATCCTAGGTCCATCAGTGGGGTTGGGTGGAAACCCACTGATAGACCTATAGAGTTTACTTTTGCAACTCTATTTATAACCATTAGAAGTTTGGACACCAAAAATACCATCTCGTAGCTCTACTCTAACTATTGATATAGGGTTTTCACAAATCCAAATATTCTAGGTCCATCAGTGGGTTTGGGTGGAAACCCACTGATAGACCTATAGAGTTTACAACTCTAACTATTGATATAGGATTTTCACAAATCCAAATATCCTCGGTCCATCAGTGGGTTTGGGTGGAAACCCACTGATAGACCTTGCAACTCTATTTATAACCATTAGAAGTTTGGACACCAAAAATATCATCTCCTAGCTCTACTCTAACTATTGATATAGGATTTTCACAAATCCAAATATCCTAGGTCCATCAGTGGGTTTGGGTGGAAACCCACTGATAGACCTACAGAGTTTACTTTTGCAACTCTATTTATAACCATTAGACGTTTGGACACCAAAAATACCATCTCCTAGCTCTACTCTAACTATTGATATAGGGTTTTCATAAATCCAAATATCTTAGGTCCATCAGTGGGTTTGGGTGGAAACCCACTGATAGACCTATAGAGTTTACTTTTGCAACTCTATTTATAACCATTAGAAGTTTGGACACCAAAAATACCATCTCCTAGCTCTACTCTAACTATTGATATAGGGTTTTCACAAATCCAAATATCATAGGTCCATCAGTGGGTTTGGGTGGAAACCCACTAATAGACCTATAGAGTTTACTTTTGCAACTCTATTTATAACCATTAGAAGTTTGGACACCAAAAATATCATCTTCTAGCTCTACTCTAACAATTGATATAGGGTTTTCATAAATCCAAATATCCTAGGTCCATCAGTGGGTTTGGGTGGAAACCCACTGATAGACCAACAGAGTTTACTTTTGCAACTTTATTTATAACCATTAGAAGTTTGGACACCAAAAATACCATCTCCTGGCTCTACTCTAACTATTGATTTAGGGGTTTCATAAATCCAAATATCCTAGGTCCATTAGTGGGTTTGGGTGGAAACCCACTAATAGACCTATAGAGTTTACTTTTGCAACTCTATTTATAACCATTAGAAGTTTGGACACCCTGAATACCATCTCTTAGCTCTACTCTAACTATTGATATAGGATTTTCACAAATCCAAATATCGTAGGTCCATCAGTAGGTTTGGGTGGAAACCCACTGATAGACCTTCAAAACTTCTATTCCAACATAATTTATAACCATTAGACTATTAAAAGATTATTTAAACTTGTACAATTATTTAAAAGATTACCCCTACAAATATAAAATTTAATAAATCATGAAAAATAATTATAAATTTATTTATTTTTAAACTGGAAAACAAATTCAGTCGACGTTGGACCTGAATATCTCACATTTCAGGCCCAGGGTGGTTCTTAAATATGGTGATTTCACAAACTTTAAAAATACATATAAATACAAAATCAATGAAATTATAAATAAATCGAAGTAACGTATGAACAAGGAATAATACAGATGTTGTATTGTTGAGTTATAAAAATAAATGTTATATAGATGTTATATCTTTCAAATACAAATAAATATAACTCAAATTATTAAATCATACATATACAAATTAAGGCCCGTGTTGGGCCTGAAATCCTATTATATCAGGCCCAGCAATGATCGAGGTTTAAAGCGTGCTCGGGAGCCTAGTGGTAAGCAATCGTCTTCTAGCTCCTGTTTTCTTGCCATTTGAACATAGCATGCTTTCTAAGTGTTTAAAGCGTGCTCGGGAGCCTAGTGGTTTAAACCGTGCTCAGGAGCCTAGTGGTAAGCAGTCGTCTGGGTGACATCCTCGTCATCAGACTAGTGGAATTGTACGTACCCTCACATTTAGTTTTTTATTTTAGTTTTTGCTTTTGACCTAGGGTTAGCGATAGTGTTAACTCACTGACCGAATATGAGGAGGCCCTTTATATACGAAATCTAAGTGTTATATTTGTTTGTCTCATTGTTGTTTGATGGTTGCTAAGTTCGGGATGGCTCCAAAAAGATCATCTTCGAAGCAAGCAGCTCCCAAAAAATTTAAGAAACAGCAAGGCCCTGGTGGAAGTAAAAATAAACAGTTGACACAAGGAAAAAGGAAATTGTGTAGCAACTATACAAGTTTTGTCAACAGATGTCGAACTAAACGAATGAACTGGAAAAGTAGCCTTTGCCATTTTCAAAATTTTATTGATTCTGTTCCACCCACACCAGCACAAGAACAGTTGCTTCGAGATACACCCTTTTCTTAGGTCCTCGACCTCCCTAATGTTGGATCGTGTTAGATCGGCTAGAGGGGGGTGAATAGACGGAAAAAAATGAAAGTGGAGGCACTCGTCTTTAAAAAAGAAACTTGGTCACAACTGAGAACGTTGCTTCCAAGGCAGTGGACGCTCAATAAAAATCTCCTTGTGGAGGAGAAGCCTTACAAAAATAGCACGCTAGACTTTTAGAGAGTTTACAAGAATGAATTAATTGAATGATTGAAAAGGTTGAAACTCTAAGCCTATTTATAGCCTAAGAGAATAAATCTGGATTGTTGATTGTTGAGGAATTTTCTCTTGGTCGTTGATCCATGGATGTAATCTGGATGGTTGATTTTGGATGCGATTAAATTGCATCCATTGGATCTGATTAAAGGATAAGGCTTTATCCTTTATGAGATAAAGGAATCTTTATCTTCTGCTCGAGATTGCTATTGTAATCTACAAGTAGTAGCATCGGCAAGAATTAACTGTCTCCGACCTTTATCCCAACTGGTAAGGTTGGCAGCCTCTGCTGTCGAGGTCTTGGGTTTAATTCCTCAAAGCAACAATTTAATCTTTCTTTTTCGGGCGACTAGCCTTTTGGTTCTTCGTCTTCTGAGTGATTTCCGGCCAACCGGAGTTAGGTTCACCCGAACCCGACTCCGACCTTTCGCCCCTCGAGCGTGCTTCCTCCCAGTTTCCCGACCCTCGGGCGTCGTGTACGTCCTTCTCGATCCACCGGTGTACTCTTCCGCAGCTTCCGCGTCCCTCGGATTGTACCGAGCCTGTCGGCTCACTTCCCCGCACAATCCTTCTCATCCGCTACGTCTTATGCTCGACTTCCTCCGTACCTAAGCTCCTACACACTTAGCAGAGGGATTAAACACACCAGGACCTAACTTAAATCGGTTGATCACATCAAAATCAACCAGGGGTACTTACAATCTCTCCCTTTTTGTTGTGCATCAATCCGAGTTAAGTTAGGGTAAACAAAATAAAAAAAACATGCATAATAATGCAAACAGTGTAAGTTCAAAAAAACTTAAATATAGAGTAAATTAAAAGTCTACCCCTTAACTTAATCATATTTCTCCCCCTTTGATCACATCAAAAAAAAATGGGGAAAAATAATTAGGGAGGAATTTTTTTTTTAATTTTTAGAATTTTTTTTAAAAAAATTTATAGTCTTACTCTGCCCCTTTGATACCAAAATGTTTTTCTATTGAATTTTGAAACAATTCATTAAAAAAATCAAATATCTATAAAAAATTTTGAATATTTTTATCAAAGTCGAAGAGAAAGATATTATTTTGAAAAAAAATCAGCTTTAAATTTGTTCATCAAGTCTGATAATAAATAAAAAATAACAGATACGAGTTTTGGAAGAATAAATTTAAAAAAAATTGAAAAATACTTCGAAATATTTTTAAAAAATAATAATGAGTTCTTTCCATTATATCTGAATCATGAAAAATTAGATCTATAAAAGTAAAATTATTTATCTATTTTTAAATTTTTAATTTCAAATTTCGAGCGAAAAATTGAAAAATATTCGAAAATTTTTGAAAAATTCTCAGTAGATGGACAACATAATTGTGCATAAAAAAGATATAAATTTTATAAAAAAAATTCTGCGCATAAATAATCAAAAACTTATTAGTTTAAAATAAATTTTGGAACCCAAAATAAATTCCTGTCTACAGGATTAATTAAATATTAGGCGGAATATAGCTTTTGGGTACTTTTTTGAATTGACCCTTGTGATTTTTAAAATACCAATTTAAATTATCTGGAAAACTATTTTTCTTTTAGCGTAAATATGCAATATCAAGTTCTAATTTTTGCACTAAGTTTTTCAAATTATCATTTTCATTTTTTAAAATTTCAGAAGAGGATGTACGTGTTAATTCATTTTTTAATTTTTAATTTTCCTTTTCTAATCTACAATTAGATTTGAGCAAGGCTTTAACTCCAACATATAATTGATCATGAGGATGAAAACAAACCTCACTTACCAGGTCGCTTTCGAAAAGCGAGGTTCCTCTTTCATTGTCGCTTTCTTCTGACGTCTCCCCCCCTTCATCAGTGCTCCCTTCTTGATCATTTGCCATCAGTGCAAGTCCTGCATATTCTTGACCTTCCGACTCTTCTGACGAGGACTCATCCCAGGTGGTCTTCAGTGTCTTTTTCTTCTTTTGCTGGTTTTTGAGTTTAGGACACTGGTCCTTCAGGTGCCCCTCCTCTTTGCAGTTGTAGCATCTGATTATTTGTTTCTTTGGGGACCGTCTTCTTTTCTGCGTTCTCAAAAATTTGTTAGCTTTAAAAAAACTTTTAAAAGAACTTACCATTTTTATTGTTTCGTCGTCAGTCAAGGATTCCTCGTCGAGTTGGATCTTCCTTGTGTTCAGTGCGACGATGTTTGCTTTCTTATTCTTTTCTATAAAACGAGATTCGTGAAGCTCCAAAGTAGAAAATAATTGCTCTAATGTACTTACCGTTAAATCTTTCGAAATGAAATATGCATCGATTACCGAGGTCCATTCTGGAGTTCTCAGAAATCCGTTTAAGGCGTACCTTTGAGCGTCGCGACTTGTTACCTTTTCTCCGAGGTTCTCAAGGTATGTGATTAGTTCTTTTACCTTGGCATGTAGATGCACAACTGATTCTCCATCCTCCATCCAGAGGTTTGTCAGTTGGCTTCGAAGAAGGTGTTGTCGCGCCAGTTTTGCCTCTGAGGTACCTTCATGCAATTCCAGGAATTTTTCCCAAAGCTTTTTTGCCGAGTTGTAATTTCCGATGCGGTTGACTTCTTGCGCGGGAAGAACGTCTAGCAGATGAAATTCCGCTTGCTCCTTCTTGGTCCACGACTCTATTTCTTTATCCTTGTCGTTGTTGTCTTTAGGAACTGAAAAATCATTTTTCATAATTAGTAGCAGTTCAATATCTGTTTTAAAAAAATACCTACATTCTGCGCTTCCACTTCGCGAACTCCCCCTCAAATTTCGGCGGGTAGATTACGGCTCCAACCATTTTCTCGAAATTGCTGCAGTCGGCGGTTAGTCCTTCTGCGGCGACCTTGGCTCTGATACCACTTGTTGGATCGGGTTGGACCGGCTAGAGGGGGGTGAATAGACGGAAAAAAATGAAAGTGGAGGCACTCGTCTTTAAAAAAGAAACTTGGTCGCAACTGAGAACGTTGCTTCCAAAGCAGTGGGCGCTCAATAAAAATCTCCTTGTGGAGGAGAAGCCTTACAAAAATAGCATGCTAGACTTTTAGAGAGTTTACAAGAATGAATTAATTGAATGATTGAAAAGGTTGAAACTCTAAGCCTATTTATAGCCTAAGAGAATAAATCTGGATTGTTGATTGTTGAGGAATTTTCTCTTGGCCGTTGATCCATGGATATGTAATCTGGATGGTTGATTTTGGATGGGATTAAATTGCATCCATTGGATCTGATTAGATGATAAGGCTTTGTCCTTTATGAGATAAATGAATCTTTATCTTCTGCTCGAGATTGCTATTGTAATCTACAAGTAGTAACATCGGCAAGAATTAACTATCTCCGACCTTTATCCCAACTGGTAAGGTTGGCACCCTCTGCTGTCAAGGTCTTGGGTTTAATTCCTCAATGCAACAATTTAATCTTTCTTTTTCGAGTGACTAGCCTTTTGGTTCTTCGTCTTCTGGGTGATTTCCGGCCAACTGGAGTTAGGCTTACACGAACCCAACTCCGGCCTTTCGCCCCTCAAGCGTGCTTCCTCCCAGTTTCCTAACCCTCGAGCGTCGCGTACGTCCTTCTCGATCCACCGGTGTACTCTTCCGTAGCTTCCGCGTCCCTCGGATTGTACCGAGCCCGTCGACTCACTTCCCTGCACAATCCTTCTCGCCCGCTACGTCTTACGCTCGACTTCCTCCGTACCTAAGCTGCTGCACACTTAGCAGAGGGATTAAACACACCAGGACCTAACTTAAATCGGTTGATCACATCAAAATCAACCAGGGGTACTTACACCTAATAGTTCTTGTGTAAGACCCCAAGTTCAGAATATGTTTGATAATTGGGATGAAGAAGAACAGAGCTTTATAGTACATGGGAAAAAATTGAAATTCACAAAGGTTGATATATCACTTATTCTAGGGCTACCTGACAATGGAGAGATAGTCCAAATTGATTTGAACGAGGCCTCCAGCCCACTGTACAAGCAGTATTTTGAAGAGTCAGGTTGTTCTGCCAAGCATTTGGAGAAACTGATAATGAAGTCTACATCCAATGACAAGCTCTACTGTCAGTTGTATATACTCTATT
The DNA here is from genome assembly GCA_024364735.1 of Boesenbergia rotunda. Lineage (NCBI taxonomy): Eukaryota > Viridiplantae > Streptophyta > Magnoliopsida > Zingiberales > Zingiberaceae > Boesenbergia > Boesenbergia rotunda. The sequence continues at coordinate 73,482 of JAGFNQ010004963.1, forward strand.
TTTTCTATAGTTCAATTTTGTGGTACTAGCAGCATACTTGTCATTCCTGCCCTATCACTAATTGATTGCGTAGATGATTTTGACAATCTATCAACCTATAATTGGTGCAATGTCGTCTACAATTTCATGGCTCCTCAGTTGGAAGCCATTGGAAAGGAGGTTACACTGAGGCATAGACCACATGTAGGTGATTTACCCTAAACGGCCAAGGCTCCCTTGCTCAAGGGATTTCCAAATATTCTGGTTGTAAGTTAGAGTACATATACCTGCTCATATATGTTATGATGGATATTAATTACTGAATATAATAATGTTGCAGGTATGGGTGAGTGAACATATTTGTATTGCTGCTCCAGAACATCCTCATAGATTGCCAAGAATACTTCGTTGGACTTGGCCTAAAGATCATGTTGAGAGTATCAAAAGGATGATAGACCGTGTGACCATAAATTTAATTATTGTTGATTTAATTCCGGCTGAGTCAGAGCTTGATTTGGTACCTCACTACTCTCCTCCAACTCAAGCACTTGAGGTACACTGGGAGGTATTATAGCAGGCAGCAGAAAGAAGCCAGGAAGCACATGGAAGCCTACAGGCCTTAGAAATGGAAGCCTGCAATCTATGTATAGAAAAACAAGAACAAATTGATATCTTACAGCAACAATCAACTATAGCTCTTAAAAGTTTGGAGGATGTTAAAATTGACATGGTAACAGCCATCAGTGACAAGGATCAAATTATTGCTCAGCAGGAAACAATAATTGCGGAGAAGGATTCCCAGCTTAAACAAAAAGATGAAATCATTGCTGAAAAGGATACAATAATTGGTGACAAAGATTCCCAGCTTAAAGAAAAAGATGATCACCATAAAAAATTGATAGTTGTACAAGATAGGATCATACAACACACTGACCAGAGAATCATGAAGCTGCATAAACAATTGGAAGCGAAGGGTCAGATGAGGCTGAGCCACTTCCCAAAAAGAGGAAAATTACTCAGATCAGACCAGCCTACAAGTCTAAAGGCAAGGGCAAAGAAATTGTTCAGGATCAAGATGAGGATGAGGATGAAGATGAAGATGAAGATGAAGATGAAGATGAAGATGACGAGGCTCCTGCCCCATCAATGTCACAAACTACAACGCAAACAACAAAATCTGCTACCTCAACCCAAACAAACATATCTGAACAACATGCAACTAAAGCAAAAGAAATTCAAAAGGTGAAAAGAAAAATCTTGAAGAATGTCAGGCATTTTTTAAGAAGAATAAAGATGCAGAGATTGCTGAAACATTATTAAAGCTTAGTAAATTAAAGTGAGTTAGTTGTTATTGCGATTGCATAAATTTGTAAAACAATGATAAATATTGTCATTCATTAATAAAATTTATTCGTTCACCTTCTTATTAAGTTGCTTATATTTTGTTCATGTAGGTATCAGCTGAATCCAGTATGGTCCAATGAGACCTTTTCATAAGATATGTAATCATTTTTGTCAATATTTGATTGGAATGACTACACCACTGGGGATTGCATAAATACATACCGGACAATTCTTGTAAATGAAGCACAATCCTGTAACTCACCATTCCACCCCTCCATATTCTGTGGGGTGGGGTTAGATGTAAGTCAATTAGCAACTTGTTTTGTTATTTTTTTCTAGGATTTAGTCCACTAACACTTCCTTTTTAATAAACATAGGAACTGTTTGAGGTGATTCATGCTGCAGATTTGAACAAACAATTGTTACTGATACAGATAAACCAATTAGATATATCATCTGTCCTCTAAATAATGCAGATGATCATTGGCATCTATTGATTATTGACCTTGAGAAAGGTAGTATCCATCATTATAATTCTCTCAGCGACACAGAAGGGTACATTGCCAAATTTGAACACACTGTAAATTTTCTATTTGATATATAAACCTTTACAAAAGTTTAAATGCAATATAATTGTTACTAATGTAATTTCTGTGTAGGTGGCGTTTTTCAAAAATTTGAACTGGTCATATTACAAGATATGGAATAAAGGATTGCCTTCCATATCGGGGAAAGACTTTAATAAAATTGTAGTACAAGGACCCACCCAAAGCAGATGTAAGATAATATTTTTTTTGGTTAAAAAAACATAATCTTTCATGGTTGGATTTATAAGATGACAACATTTACAATATTGGTATTTTCAGGTTGGATTGTGCTTTTTTCATTATGCGGTATGCTGAAAGTCTGGTCTTTCAAAGATCTACAGAGTTTAGCCAAAAGCATATGAAACCTTATCGATTTCAGGTGGGATATAAAATTATGAGAGACAAGTTCTGGAAGCTAAATATGTAAATATTGGTTTTGTTGATACAATGCATATGTAAGTGTCATGACAAACATTGTATATTTGTAATTATAATGTATGTAATCCTTTTGAAATCAATGGAATATTGTTTTCGATCCTTATTTTTGTGTAATCTCTAATCTATAATATGTAATTGTTGTCGATACCATCAGTAATATTGAACCTTGCTTTTGCTGTAATAATTTGAATTCAGGCCCACACAGGGCCTGAAACAAACTGATTCAGGCCCATGCTGGGCCTGATATAATCTCATTTCAGGCCTAACGTGGGCCTGAAATAATCTCATCTCAGGCCCACGCTGGGCCTGAAACAATAATGTTAGGCCAGGGCCTGAATATTTTTTGTTTCAGGCCCACGTTGGGCCTGAAATCCTCTGGTTCAGGCCCAACGTGGGTCTGAAATCAGATTGGAAAAAATTTAATAAAACCTGCTTACAAGTATGATTAAATATTTATATGGCAATCTTTTATATAAATGTACATGTTGTGACAACATCTTAATAATGAAACAAGAATATTTGGATTCCATGCACATCATGACCTCATATTTTCAGAATTTGGCACTGAAGGAGGTTTGTATGATGGACCTAGGATATTTGGATTTTGTAAAACTCATTATCAGTAGTTAGAGTTTAGCTACCAGATGGTATTTTAGCTACGAGATGGTATTTTTGGTTTCCAAACATAGTCGTAATTATTATCAATTACCTGTTGATACAGTATCAGTTGGCACAGAATAATGAATCAACAAAGCAGAAATCAGAGGGGCTCAAATGACAGATATTCAGAAAACAGGACTTAGGACTTCAAGACCTGAAATAACATTATTGTGGGTGTGAAATCAGAGGACTTCAGGACTGATCTTTTCTGCTTACATTGAATTACACAAGGTGAAATGTATCATAATATTGAAATACTTCTTCAAGTCACAACATTAACAACAACTAGTATTTTGACAATACTATGGCTGTACAATATACAAAATATATACATTCATTTCTCCTCCTTACAAAATATACACTTCAATCAGAATATTCCTGCAATACATATACCAATTAACTCAAGACCTTGGTGCTGGCGGCATTCTACATGTCCTTCTATTATGGCCAAGTTGTTTGCATCGGCTGCATTTTAGTTTCACCTTGCCATTGTGTCTGGACTCAATCGTGCCTTCTTTCGTCTACCAGGCTGCACAAGACTACGGGGACTTAGAACTATAATGTCGTTTACGCCCGTAGGCCAAAATAGTTTGCTTTTATAAGGGTAAATACGATCCATGTAAACCCACTTCCAAGTTTCTGAATAAAAATAATGCTCACAATATGGCAGTGTATCCATGTTCCTGTGAATGATTACAGCAATAGCATGTGAGCAAGGGAGTCCTGAAATTTGAAACTCCCCACAATGACAAAAAAATTTCCAAATCAACAATGTATGAAGTGCCCCATGTTTCTACTTCCATTTCTGATTGAGAGTAAGGGTGAACCTTATAAGCTCTAGCTTTCTCTCTCCTTGAATCCATTTCTTTTGTAGCATGAGGTGTCAAAGCAACATGTCATTTGGAGACTTCCTCTCTACGGTTAAAGAACCATTGAGCTACTTTTCTTCTTGTATTATCAATTAACCTGTTTATGGGAAGCTCACGTGTAGACTTGAACAAAGCATTTAAGCTCTCCACACAATTCGTGGTAAGCATTCTGTACCTTCTCCCAGTAAAGTGTGCATTTGCCCACCTTTTAGGGTCAATGTTCTGAAGCCACTTATGGGCATCTGGATGTTTTTCAAGCATTGTTTGCATTATCATATCATATTGGAGTGTTGTGTTGGCTCGTGCTGCTGCCCAAAACAAACCTAAAGCAGCTCTACTTCCAGTATCAGTTACCATATTACAAGACATGTGGTGGCAACAAAAAGCATGATGCACGTTTGTGTAGACTTTTCTAACTGCTGATATAATGCCCCGATGTCTATCTGATACTATGGTGATTGAGTGATCATCGACAGCAAAGAACCTCTTTGTATGCTCCAAAAACCACTCCCATGCAGACCCACATTCAACTTCAGCTATTGCAAAGGCAACTGGGAGAGCATTGTCATTACCATCAATCGTCGTAGCAATCAACAATACACCCGGATACTTTCCTCTTAGGTGTGTGGCATCAATTCCGATAAATCTACGCAAATAAGACCTGAACACCCTTTGGCAAGCACCAAAATCCCAAAAACACCGTTGAAACTGATTGTTACCATTCCTGCATAGTGCCACATAAGTTTCAGGATCTCTAGCTCTTAACTCATGCAAATATTGTGGAAGATCTCTATATGTCTCATCATAATCTCCGACAACCTTTTTCAATGCTTTCTTCCTAGCTATGTATGCTTTTCTGTATGATATAGTCACTCCAAATCTAGCTTTAATATCTGATATAATCATACTTGGTTTGTATTGTTCATTATGAAGAAATTGCTCTTCAACAAAAGAAGCAACAAATGATGAAAAGCATGCATGATGATCAGCACTTTCCCTAACAGTTCCACATTGGTGTTTCTTTACATATTTTGTAATAGTAAACTCTACTTCCCCCCTTGCTACTACTCTCCATGTACATGGTTGGTTGAAGCACACTGCTTTAACTCTATTTTTTCGGGTGTCAACTGGGTTATATCTCATATGCTTAACCATGGCATGTTTGACAAGTGCATTCTTGAATTCTTTTCTAGATGGAAATATCTGCCCCACAAAAAATTCATGTTCATCTCTTGCCTCTACCTCTCCAATTGGCCCAGCAAGCAATTGAGAATTCAAAATATAAGGATCTTCAGCTAATGGAAACTCCTCCTCTAAGTCACTGTACTGATCTGGGGGGAATTCATATTGCTCAATCTGCATATCATCAGCTTGGAATTCTAGTACACTTGTACTGGGTTGTAATTCATCTGCATTTCGGATTTCAATTTCTTCCTCCCCACTCCAAGTTGGCTCAAAGAATTCAACAACTCTTGTAGAAGAATTCAGACCCTCATCTTCTAGATTAGTTGCTTTTTCATTTAGATCAAATGTTAAATTCCTTGTAATTCTATTATCACCATACTGGGAAGATAATGGAATATTATTACTGACTATTTCTGCTCCATTCGCCATGACAACATTATCATTAAGAGTATTCTATATCTCAGAGAGAATTTCGTCTACAACATTATCATCCCTGAAAAATAAATTACAATTACATTTAGCAAACTTTGAAAATCATAATCAAGGCCCTAGGAGGGCCTGAGGGCCTGTAATAAAACGAATTCAGGCCCTCCTAGGGCCTAAAATCCTTTGATTGATTTCAGACCCTGGGAGGGCCTGAATTCCTTTTATTCCAGGCCCTCTCAGGGCCTGAAATCAAAACATTTTAGGCCCTCCTAGGGCCTAAAAGCAAATGATATCATGCACTCCCAGGGCCTGAAATCCTTTAATTTCAGGCCCTCCTAGGGCCTGAAGTTCTTTTATTTCAGGTCCTCCTATCATTTGATTTCAGGCCCTCCAGGGACTGATATGGTAAGATATCACCCCCTAGGTCGAATTCAAGCATTAATTTATCCTAAGTTTAAAAATTTCAGACAACCCTAATTATGTAATGCATGACATCCTTAGAGTCCTTCTCCAAACATAAAAATAGTAGAAAGAGTTTAACATGTATAAAACTATGTTTGATATCATATCAAAGATGACAATCATACGTACATTACTATTTCTATTTGTTACCAAACTGTTGCTTGCTTTTTCTCCTTCAACACCTATCTTCCTCAGGTGCCTTGGTGATGAATCGAGTTGTACAAGGTAGAAATATATATGTACCTTCGTGATGAATCGACTTGTGCAAGCTAGAAATATATATATAGGCTGAGAAAAATTCGACTCCCTGGGGCATCCGAAACATAAAATATTATTTTACTGATAAAGTGGTTCGGATTTCTCGAAAATGTGAATTGAGAAAGTCATTTCTTGGTATGAGGGGTATAATAAGAAGTTGACTAAAAAGGATACGTCCTTTGGTAAAAAAAGAAACCATGGTATGTCTTCTGATAAATATCAATTCTTGAGTACGCCCTTTGGTAAAAAGCCGCAAATTCTATCTTCAACATTAGTCATGAAAGCTTTCTAGTCAGACTTCTAATGGAAAAATTGAATATGAGAAGTTCTTCTTGTTGGCCAATGTTAGAGGAAGTGAAATTCCTTGTACCTTTGAACTTATCTAATGGAAAGCTAGTTATTTTAATGATAGTTAGTTCCTGTAACAAATTGTTGGTGTTAACTCATTCCAAGGTGGCAAAAGGTGATTTGCTCACCCCCAGTACCCCCGTCAATCTATCCCAGGCCAATATGAAGGAGGTAAATTACGAGGGCTACTAGGGCTACTAGGCCGGATACTATGGCTAGTGAGTGGGGAGAGTGAATATACTGACTTTGTCAGATTTTAACCTTTAGATCTTATGGTGGTAACACTCACGCATTAACGATCAGTCGATTCCGTGGGGACGAGTTAACTCATTCCAAAAATGTTGGACTAGGTAGCAGACGAACCTGGGGTGACCGGTCCGGCCCCATGAAAGTTTTCCACCAGTCACTAGGGTAAATCAAGAAGCGCTCGCAGTGGGTGGTCTAGAAGCCCAGCGTCTCAGGTTCACGACCCATTTGGAGAAAAAATTCCTGCAAAATACACCGTAACTAAGGATGGAACCGCAGATACCTGGGATAGCGACTAGTCGACCTACCGCTGCACCATAGCCCCGGGAGCGATTGAACATAAGGTTCGCGCCCCATTATTTTGAGAGCATTTAAGTTGAATGATGCACCCGAAATACTAGGTTAAGTTGTCACGGATGTGGGTTCATCAGAATTTAGATATTTATAAAAAGCTGGAAACCCTTTTTGCAATCAAAGTATGAAAACATAGTAAAGGGGCCACAGGTCGTATTTTTCCTAGGGACTAGTTGAGAGTTGTTTGATTCGAGCTCGTGTTTATGTGTCGTTGATGTTTTTGGGTTTCAAATAAATATTGGGTTTGGTTTGCAATCTGAAAGGAAATGGGAATGCAATGAAAATAGAGGAACTTAGCTAATAAGTCAAACAAAATGATGGTAATAAACAACTCAACCAATGGAAAACCCAATTCAACCAAGGGAACTAAATCAAAATTAAAAGGGAACACAATGGATATTAAATGCAGCCTTGATGCTAAACAAATGAATAAGTGCAGTGATGGCAGATTTTGGAAACAAACAAGCTTAACACAATTAATAGCATGCGAAATTCAGAAATCAAACAAGCAGTTCAACTCAAACTAGCTATAATTTTTGGGAGCCAACCAATGCAAAGAAACTCAAAAATATTCGAATGCAAACCCTAACTAATTTCAAACACAATGGCTCACTAGAAGATAGGTGAATTCCTGATGAAAAACAGTGCCAAATCAGCTTGGCACACAAAAGGAAACCCTTGTGTCAAAGCTGAAATTTTTGTGCCAACTTGTACTTGAAACTAATCGATTTAAGCATGGAAAGCACAGCTATGAATGCAGTGATATGCAGGGATAATGGAAGACATTCAGACTCCAACAGACTAATCAAAACAGGCGTTGAAGAACTTGACACAACAAATCTGCAGAAAACTGCAGGAACATTGCAGAAATTCAGAACAGCAGACAGGCATGCAGCTACAAGTTTGATGCAAATTCAAGCAAGACAAATGAACTAGAATGCTACCATCCAAGGTTCAGCTAAGATTCACAAGAAATAGGCATCACTTGATACAGATTTTGGTCTAAAAATCAGAAACTCGCAGAATTGGCAGCTAACTTTTGCAGAAATGAAAAACTAAATTACACTAACTGAGCTGAAACTAAATGCAACAATTGACTTCAATAACTATGTAAATGAAACGAACTTAAAGGTGAATTCAGAAGATTAAAACTAAACTAGTTTGATGCAAATAAAAGGACTGATACGCAGCAACCCCCAGAGCTGATACGCAAAATGAAGGGGCTGATACGCAGCAGAAAAACAGGGGTGCAAAACTGATACGCAAGCTGGAAAACGAGAATTGAACTGAAATTAAACCGATTTTGCACTAAACAAACTCGTTAACTACTTAACTTGAAGAGTTGAAGCCTAATTAAGCTAAACATTTCAAAAAACAAAGTTAACTAATCTGAAACAAAGACAGAAACAAAACACTGCAGAATTCGAAAATTACAGCTAGAAACTGAAATTGCAACAAGAAATCTAAACCCCAATCACTCCATTAGCTCAAGGTCTCCTTGTTCGTCACGCAAGGGCAAGCCTCGAACCCGTAAGCTCCACAATTCACTGGGAAAACTCAACCTGCGATCAAAACCAGCTCAGCTTGCTCAAATATGAAATTCCATTCGATTTCTTTGATTTAACTGCGTCCGCGTGCGATGGTGAGTTGGGGATGCTCCGAGCACTCTAGGGAACCTCTCCAGAAGCTCGGGTGGATGGAAATGGAGCACAGCCGATCCAAAGTCAGCAAATGGCAGAACTGCGAAAACCTCTCAACAGCTCTGTTTCTTGGGCAAATTGAGGCTGGAAACTTCACGGATGAGTCTTCCTAATGACCTAGAACATGATCTAAGGGAGAAATTAAGGTGGTCGCGCCTCGGATTGAAGAAAATCTGAAGAACAGCTGAAAAACTATCGAATAAGAAGTGCGTTGCGGCGAAGACGCGACAAGGAGAAGCTGCGTAGAATTTCTGATTAAGTACTTGACAACGGACGGCTCAGATTGATTTGAGGAAATCCAACGGCTGATCTTGCTCTGATTTAATCCAAACATTGATGATGATGATCTGAGGTCAGGATCTGCCTCGTGGTAGCTCCGATCCTCCAGATGTGCAACGGATGGTCCAGATCAACCTAATCTTTGAATGGACGATCTAGAGCCCTCCGAGCTTGATCCAACGGTTGAATGAGCTCTGATTGGGATGAAACCTTCAGATCTTGATCAGAGTGCTTGATCAATCCTAACCCTAGCTCGGATTGCTTCAGATGGTCCCAGATGGCTCAGATCTAGCCGCTTTTGAATCGGACGACCCGGATTAATCCGAAGCTTGATAACTCGATCCGGGTCCACTTCCGACTCAAGTTTGACCCAATATGCCCTAGGTCCAGGATCCTTTCATGCCTACAAAAATAGATCAAAAATTTAATGGCCAAATAATCCAAATATGTGCAAATTTGCAATTAAGTCTAAAATAAGAGGAAGTCCTAAAACCTAGGGTAAAATCACAATTAAGCAAGTAAAACATGGGTCAAACATGGATTTTAGCAATTAAAATAATCAACAAAATGATACTTATCAACTCCCCCACACTTAAACTTGAGCGTCTCGCGAAACCACTAAGTATGTATCCCCTAGATTTTCTTAAGCATAATTAGAAGCAAATGAAAAGAAATTACCTAAGGTTGTCAATTCTCAAAAATCTAAGCTCTATGGATTAGTATCTCGTCCTTAAATCAACAACTTAGTCTTTTCATCCATCATGATTCATTGAGATGAATTTAACTCACTAGCCTTTCAAGGAAAATTTTGGTGGCTCTCTCATTAAGTTCTAAGTTGATGATGGAAGTGGAGCTCACTCAAATACACATGCTTCTTGCACTACCATAGGCTTGCTTGTTATCTAATCTTCACCATTATTCATGATTAGGATCAACATCTACAAAACAAATGAAAACATAGAAAATGGTAAAGAGTGGAATAAAAGCCAAGGAAATAGAAAAATGGATAAAGTGGAAGACTTGAGTGCTCAAGGATGGTTCCAATGAACTCTGCCCTCTTGACAGTCCTCTAGTGAATTCAAAAGTGTGATGGAGTAAAACTTGGATAATGCTTTTCATTTGGGTGAAGAAAACTCCATTTGTTCTCAATGTGCCAATTCTTGTCTATTGCGTGCCATTTCTCTTTCTCCATTCTTCTTTCCTGATTTTTCCTCTTTTCCTTTCTCTCTAGTAAGGTCAGAATGTATTGGAGCAAGGCTTAAATCTGGGTGAGAAAAACTTCACTTGTTTTCATGGTACTAACATTCCATTTTGTGTGCCAACTTTGTTTCTCTTTTTTCTTTTCTGATTTTTTTTTCTTCTTTTATCCTCTAGCAAGGTCAGACTTGTAGTAGAGCAAAGCTTTTGATTCGGATGAGAGAAACTTCAATGAATTTATAGTGCCAAGTCCTCATTTGTGTGCCACTTTATCTCCCTCTCTTCTTTTTTTTAAATGGTCAAAACTTCAACCTTGCTTCAGATTTTCCTGCATTTCCTGCTTCAATCCAGAATTCAATTCAGCTTCCATTCAAACTTCTGATCAGTAAGTTGGATTTCCTGCCTTAGCTCAGAATTTTGATGATTGCAGTCAGCCGGATTCCTCTTGACACAAAATTGCTTGGGTCTTCAATTCATTTACTTGACTTCTTCCGGAATTCTGCACTTCATCAATTTACCATTAGAAATTTGGCCCATATTTTTCTCCACCTGTTCCCACTTGGCAAAGACTTCTACACAGATTTTCAGCATTCAGTCCAGAATCCAGATTTAGCTTTCAGATTTCGCACTAGGTAGCAACAACATTACTGAATTCCATCCAAATTCAGTTCTCACTTGATACTAATCTGTGCCAAAACTCAACCACAGTCCTAGCATTTCCAATCTGATTTTTTTCTTGCTCTGTCCCTGCATTGGAGATTCAACAACAGCTCCCAGCAAATTCTTAAGCATTTCTTGCTCTGATTGGGATGAAACCTTCAGATCTTGATCAGAGTGCTTGATCAACCCTAACCCTAGCTCGGATTACTTCAGATGGTCCCAGATGGCTCAGATCTAGCCGCTTTTGAATCGGACGGCCCGGATTAATCCGAAGCTTGATAACTCGATTCGGGTCCACTTCCGACTCAAGTTTGACCCAATATGCCCTAGGTCCAGGATCCTTTCATGCCTATAAAAATAGATCAAAAATTTAATGGCCAAATAATCTAAATATGTGCAAATTTGCAATTAAGTCTAAAATAAGAGGAAGTCCTAAAACCTAGGGTAAAATCATAATTAAGCAAGTAAAACATGGGTCAAACATGGATTTTAGCAATTAAAATAATCAACAAAATGGTACTTATCATTGAACAATGTCAGTTTGTCATTAACTCATTCCAAAAAAAAATGATTAACGAGATTTTTTCAACCTCGGACGATCGGCCCAGTTTTACGGAAATTTCCCACTGGCCGCTAGGGTAAATCGGGAAGCGCTCGCAATGGATGATCTAAAAGCCCAGCGTCCCAGGATAAATTGGGTAAATCAGGAAGCTTGCAGTGGTCATTAACTCATTCATGATTAACAAGGTTTTTCCAACCTCAGGTGACTGGTCCGGCCTCACGGAAGTTTTCCACCGGTCGCCAGGGTAAATCGGGAAGCGCTCGCAGTGGGCGGTCTAGAAGCCCAGCGTCCTAGGGTTCGTGCCCTATTTGAAAGAAAAATTCTTATAAATACGTCGTAGTTGGGGATCGAACCGTGGATGCAGTGGTCATTAACTCATTCCAAGCACATTGAACATAAGGTTTGAATGAGAAATATATTGATGCCAGAAAATCTTTGAACAATCATTATATCTGTCAGCAAAGGGGGATTACTAGAAAGTATATTTTTTTTTTTTAGCATAACTGTTGGTATTTGAACATTATGAAATTTTATTACATCGAGTATTCCTCGGGTACTTTTTTGTAGCACTGAAACTGAGCGAATCTCATTTGTTTACCAACTGGAGGCAAATTGGCATATAGATTCAAACCTCAATATAATCTCTCAGCTTTTCAGTAAGCTTGTGCTTTAGTTTCTATATTCTCGTCCGTGTTCATTTATTTATTTATCAAAAACGTGACTAAGACAGTGTACCTATTATCCACATGCTCTTCTTAGTTCATAATTCGAAAATGCTGCAAAATATGGTGAAGTTGTTGAAGGTAAGTACTCGTGGTTGTCTTTCTGATTTTTTTTTAATCTTTTGTACATAATTATAGTTATTGGTATTTACCTATGCAGCTAGAATGGATTGATAATTAATGTATGAATATTATCATCTTAAAATTTGAGAGTCAAAATTTGACAAAGTCAATGTGATTGTCCTCTCAACATGCTAGCCACAACATCCGGACTAGTAGCCTCCGTGATTTACCTTCTCCGTATTGGCCTTAGGACGGATTGACGGGGGCGCTGAAAACAAGCGAATCGTACCACCTAGAGTCGTCATCATCGACATGGTTAAAACCTAGCAAAGTCAATGTGTTTGTCCTCCTCACACACTAATCATAGAATCCGGACTAGTAGTCTCCGTGATTTACCTTTTCTGTGTTGCTATCAGAGGTATGAATGCGAACGTAAATATACATTGTTTGGCTGTTTTTTTTTATTTATTTTAAATAATGTTCTGTTACATGTGAAATCTCCTCCACAACTCATAATTGAGTGACAATAAATTAAGAAACTGAAGCTAATCGGAGCATAATTCCTCAGTCTTTATTGAGATAATAATGAGCTCCCTTATGTCTTGGAGGCTTTTTTTTTAATAATGTTAATAAAATATATAGATACGGTTGCATCACTCATTTTAAAAATCATGAAAGAGATAGTTGCATGGGATGCATAGCACATTAACAATTTGATTGCCTGGAATTTCATGGAGTGATTATATTATGTTATATTAGATTTATTTACTAAGGATTATAAAGGATAAGTTAGTCATTCTTTTTCATTTTTCATTTTTCAAATGTTTAAGATTGTACTTAACTTAGGTCTTTGATAGTATCTTTGAGTAATTTCTGTGGTTAGAGGAGTAGATGATTTGACCTTCCAATTTTAAAATTCTGAATCTGTCCTATCAATATCGTTGATTACGGTCAAATAGACAAGTAATCATAGGAAATATTTTATTCTAATACGATTCGTTGCATGAAAAAATTAAACATCCAATGAGAAATCTCAAAATCTATCAAAGTAGACATTTTCATCCATGGTACCGTCATGTTAACGATAATATCATTGAGAGGATATTCAACAGAAATTTAAATCGACAAATACATGAGTGATCGGCAGAGGTGATGAGCTACTGGATAATCTTCCTTAATAGAGCTTCTTCGAGTAATTCATTGGGCCCACCACCACGACGTTTGCCGCCATCTCCTTTCTCCCGATCACCATTGGCCATCAGCTGTTTTCACGTGCATAGTTGAAATTATAAAAGGTTGATAGATTGATATTAAAAATTTTGGATTTGAATTATGAGATTAGTGGGGTATAAATTTTTATACTCTGTGTAAAATGTATCTCCCTCCAATCTCTTATCTTTTCAATGATCATAATTTATCTTTTTCATGTTGATCCTGAGATGGACTGACGAATACGCTAAAGATAAGCGTTCCACCTTTGGACACCATTGGCCATCAGGCTTCTACCATTCCTTCTACCGCCACAACCGTCCTGCAGTCCTCCACTGTCACGCCCAACACAATGCAGTTAAAAGATATAGGAGGATCCTATTAATCCTATTGGCTTCATATTATTATTATTTTTTAAAAAAATAAAAAATAAAAAACACGCTATTAATCTTTTTTTTATTTTAAAAATATAATTGTTATAACCGTTTTAATTGAAATAGGTCAAAGTTATTTTGAAATTGATCATATGAATTTAGTCCATTTTAATTTATTTCTGATTTTTAGTTTATTTATTTCAGATTTTGTATCTCTGGAGAATACTCCTGTCCTGCCCGACGTTCGTTGTCTCCATTGTTGTCTCCTTCCTCCCGATCATTGACAGCCATACATCGCCGCTGCCGCTCCCACTATTAGGAGTGCAAATAAATCGAATCAAATAATATAAAAATATTAATATTTAAGTTCGAGTTTAAAAAGTAAATATGATATTCCAAATTTGTTAGACCTTGATTCAAATGTGTTCAAATTATAATTCGAAATGATTTAAAATTAAATTTCAATTCGAATTATCTTAATTTAAGTATATTTAAATTAAAATTATATAAAAATAATTAGAATTCGATTCAAATTCAACTCAATTCATTTGAAATCCTACCCATGACCTCTTACACCACCACAACCGTCCTACAATCCTGGCCCCACCGCCACATTGCCACTTCCCGAGAGAGTTCACGAGTTTACTTTCAATATCAATTCGGAGTTGGTCGGTCTAATGGTGAAGACCGTGAGGTTCATTGCCGATGATTAACTACAATGCTTCTTTGATTCACCCTAAAAATCGATAAAAACTCCTATGAAATTAGACCGGTCCCCTCGATTAGTTAGATAGAACTAGACACGGGGTTGAAAATAAAATAAAATACAAAATTAGAGAGAGCTCTCCGAAACAAAAATAAGGATACGAGGAGGGCAGTGGGATCTTCTCCAAGATATCTTTTAACATTGGGTGAGACTGTTCGCCTCAGATTGCATAACCGCCAGGTGGCAGTACATCAGAACACGACGGTGGTCATATGAAGCAATACCTAACTGTATCATTGAACAGGATGCTACAGTCCCTTAGGACAGATTATTGGCTAAGACGTTGTCATGAAATCTAGAGATCACTAATAGCCTCTTATTCTTATTATTTTAAAAAGTATTAAAGAAAACACTACTCTATTTTTTATTTTAAAAATATATATATATATATATATAATTATTATAACCGTTTTAGTTAAAATTCTTGTTTTGAAATTAATTATATGAATTTAGTCAATTTTAACATAACTTTGAAATTAATCTATGATTAGTCCAATTTGACCTGACTTGGTTTCCGGATTGGCTTGGAACCGACAGTTCACTGATGGATGACGGATCGAGTCGGGCACATTAAATAATAAAAAATAAAATAAGATGACCTAAGTCAACTGTGCCTTGCTCACCAAGGTTTGAAGATTCCCTTCACGTTCTTCAACTTGTTCACCAAGGAAGCAAGAGACATTTCAATGTAAACCGGTCACCATAAATATGTAGACAAGGTGACTATTTTGAATTTGTGGGCAACTTGATAAGCAAGAAGAAGCATGAGGAGAGAAGGAAGGCAACGTGGGATGGTCATCTTCTATGAGAAGAAGGCATCAGACTCATCGAGGCGAATTGTGAACAAGTTCGACAGTGTCCCGACAAGAGCTCTGGTGACCAAGGTGTCCCCCAAGCCCACCAACCACTCTCGCTACACGAGCCGATGTCGAATGCCAAGGTGCGATGGTTGTCATAGCCACCCGGTCAACAAGGCTCGACTCAAGACCAAAGGGAAGAACAAAGACCGTGATCAGAAACTTGTGCCATCGGCCGGTGAATGGACTCTTGGATCTCTTGACCGATCGTGATTGGGATAGTTATGACGATGATGCCAATGATGACGAGAGTTGTGATGATGAATGTGAAGAAATGGTAGGGTTGGAAACAGGCACGATTAGTGGCGAAATAGCGGCGTATGAAAATGATAATGAAGCAATGGGATTCTCCTTGGTGAGGTTTGTGTGGGAGTTGGAAGATGGGGGAAATTGGTGTGTTGTGGGAGAAGATTTGTAATGCTATTAGTCACTACAACTCAGTGAAACAATTTATATGCATGTGTGCACGCTCGTGCGTTATCGTATCTAGTGGCATGTTTAAATTTGAGATCTCTATGTGTGCGCGCGCGCACGCATACATCTATAGATCATGAATCCCTAAAAATTTGCATACATGGTAAGGCATGAGCTCAACCGCGAAAGAAAAATGCACTTAGTTGACATAAATGCAAAAATAAATAAAAACAGAAGTATTTATTTTTAAAACAAAATTACCACTGATTCGAAGTTGAGCTCATTGTCGGCATTTCATGTTCACCGAATACCTACTTTCGCGAGTCTTTCGACTTACTTTTACTTCCCTTCTTTCTCAAACTAGTGTCTGCCTCGGCCTCTTCAGCCTTCTGTTCTGCCTCTAGGATGGCTAACTGAGAAGGTTTTAGAGAAACAAAGATATAATAAATGAATGAAAGGATTCTAAGGCAAAGAAATGCATCGGCTAAACATGATCACCTCGTCGAGTATGGGTTTGAGCTCCTTGTAACGAGCCTCGGCAAGATCAAAGCCATCTTTCCTAAGTTCCTGATTACCGAAGTTCCAAAGCATGAATGACTATGTGAGATAAGAATCAAGGAGGAGAATAACAATCAAATGATGTTATATCTTCATTCTTCAACCAATAATAACTGAAGTACCAACAATGATAAACAGATTTAATTGATAAAAAACATGATGACAAACAAATAAGTAGATTAGGAACACGCAGAGCCGATACAGTTCATCAATTCCCTCTCTAACAAGGTTATCACAAGCATGTAGAATGATGTGGTCAGCCGAACCAAGGAAGAAACACAAAGTTGAATACTCGAGGGAAAAATGAAGAACATCAGGTTTGCTCTAACTCATGTGGGTATATTATAAAACTTCCAAAAAGTAGTATTACCTTTCCAGTATGTTGAGTGTGCTCGTGGGCAGCCATTTGCCAATACATACATGTTCTTCTATAGAAGTCTCTCAAAGTTTCTCCGGGCTTTGCAAGAAATGAAACAAAAGATATTAGAGAGTCCCCACGATCAGGCACTTCGACAATTACTAAGGAAAAATGAAGCAGTATCATGCCGTCCATCTCAATAACAAAATGACAAAGGCGTGTCAAGATGTTTTATTGAAATCTTCTACCTCTCACTAACATGAGCAATCAAAATGAAGGACTCAAGACAAAAAAACATGGTTTGGCTAAAATGAATAGAGAACAAACCTTATCGATCAGATAACAACAATAACAATCAAGCTTTATCCCACTAAGTGGGATCAGCTATATAGATCATTCTACGCCAATGAGCTTTATCCCCTACTATATCATTATTTATATTTTTTAAAAAATGTATATCTTATTTTATTATTGTTAACCAAGTTTGTTATTTTGTGTCTTTCTCTTCCCCGTTTAGTATCACAAGATGAAAGTAGTTCAATAAGGGCAGTTCGGTGCATGAAACTCCCACCAATACAGGATCCCAGGGATGAGTCTATTATAGGTAGTCTTACCTACTTTGCAAGAAGTTATTTCTGAAACTCAAACCTATGACCTCTAGGTCACACAGCAACAACTCTACCAATGCGCTAAGACTCCCATTCATGAAAATAGTTCTATGATTAAAAAAAAGGGTCATGCGACAACTCTAAGCTGGATCACTGGACATGAGCATATGAAGTAGTGTAGAAAATCCAAACTATGTTCAAGTCCCAAACTTAGGCCTAGAGAATGAAACTGGTTTTACTTCTGTTATATTTGGATGAAAATTGTTAACCAAATCAAAAAATTAACAAAAGAAAATGATGCGATATTTAGCAATGACAGAAGAATTTTCAAAAATAAAATTACCACTGGCGTTCTCTGAGAATCTGAAAGACCAAGGCTCATTCTTATCTGCTCTATCCTGGCTCGTTTCTCTTTTCTGCGCAACTTCTTTCCTTCGCCCCTTATAACAGAAACGGCACTGCCCATATCCAATATAATTTTGCCACCATCTGGATTCTTCATCGCCTAGGGGAGCATTAAAATTCAAAACATATAATCAGAAGCATAATGATCAACCATAGCATGAATTAGTTGGTTAGAGAGTGAGAAACCGCTTCCAGCAGAAGTTACCTGAACAATCCTAAAATATGTAGTTATTGAGCTATAAAATTAAGTCGCATAGTAATCAAAATGTGTCAACAAAAAGTTCAAGGACAAGAGGAACATGTGAATTTCACACAATATATAAACAAAGATGTGCATGTTCATCAATCTGCATTTCTGCAGGTAGGGACTAAAAAGTCCAAAACAGCACTGGATACAATCACCCGTCCTTAAGGCCTTAAAGTCATATATCTTAAAGCACACATAACTTGGCCCAAGTAGGTTAGACAATGGCTTCTGAGTTTACACAAGCAGACAATGGCTTCCAGTTTCTATCAGAATTTTGGAGACATGTAAATGATCAGCATTTAGCTGAGGGCATCATGCTACCAGAATACCAGCATTATACAGCGAAGCAACCAACATGCCAATCTCTACAAATGTTGCATAGTGTGAGAAAGGTGTCAACCAACAACAAAACTATCCCACATTGACCTGCATGAACATATCTTACATGCACAATCTCTTCTTCATGTAGAATATAAGATAACTATCAACGGAATCTCCATATTACATCATCAGACCTCCTTGTTACATTTGTACAATTAATTTCATTTGCTAGATTGTATATAAACCCAGGAGCTATTCTAAAGTGACAATACAAACAATAATAATATTGGTTGAGCATGGATGTACCCAACAGAAATATATCAAACTTATTCAAATATATTACATATTGTACATGATTTAAACCTTATCACGTGCAACTATATTCTAACACTCCCCTTAAAATTAGAGCATAAATATTAAGGGATGTTCATTGTTATACAAAAAATCTGCAATGAGACAAATAAAACAAATTTGCTTAAGATAATAAAAATGCAACACTAATGTGCCAATTGAGACTTTGACAGCACAGCTCTGGGTTGAAGTAGATGAGTTGATATGATCGATCAATCAAATCTTCTTGGCTATACTCTTCTTCATTAGTTTTCTCTCAAAGTGGTGTTGTTGAATAGAAGTTTACAAAAAAGAAAAAAATAACATGTAGTGTTGCTCAGAAAAAAAGAGATAATTGAGGAATCCAGTATCTACTATTTGAAAGAAAAGAGGTTAATATCAGGAGAAGATTGAGGCAAGGCCTGATATTTACTCCAAGGGAAGGAAAATTTTCAAAGAAGAGATCAAGTAAAATCTTATATTTATTCAAAAAAGAAAAAAGTACACTAGGATAAAAAGGAAATGGCAACAGAAAGATCAAATGAAGGCTCAATATTACTAGGAGAACAAGGAAAAGATAACACAGAAGAAACCAAATAAAGTTTGATATCAAGTCAAAATGTAAAGACAGAATGCCAAAAGAGAGAAAATCATTGATTTCTATTTCAAAGTTGCTATCAAAGGAGAACGTTGATGAATGAAACTATTGTTGATGAAAATTACATCAAAATTCCACTGTCTACTAGAGGAAATCTTAGGAGGTGAGTAAATTTTACATAAATATACATTTCTAGTAGATGTCAGGAGAGAGCAGGTCAGCAGTCTATCATAACTTTTGAGAGAAGAGCTATGTTGGAAAAGAAAGTAATTAGACTTTCTAAAAACATTGCAATTAAGAGATTAAGAAAAATATATAAAGGTGAAAAATAAATTGATGAAAATAATAAGAACCTAGTGGTACGTCCACTTGAGACAAGGAGGAAAGAAGACAGATATATCGATCCAAATTCTGAACTGATCTGGACACATCAGATTTAGATGTAAATGTGGTTAGCTAGATCATCTAAATTCCAAAATGATCAAACTTGTATCAAAGAGGCCGAATCTAACTCGGTTTGTCAGCAAGAGGAAATGGAACAAAACAATGTTGTTGGCTCTTGAAGGACAGGATCTAAGGGAGGTTCAGGGAAGACATAATGAAGAAGAGAAAGTCAAGGTAGTCAGGCTCGTGGTCATGGATCTAAGTGTGTGGTGGCTGAAGGTATGAGCTGCACTATGAGCAAAATAAGAGGAAGGCACAGATGCAGAATAGATCATAATGGACTTCAGAGACATTGGATATCAGGAGCGTCGGACAATGAGTTGTCCAGAGAAGGATGACTCAAACAAGTGCTGGATGCACTCTGATTACCTATGTCTAAAATGCATGAACACATTCTCAAGTTCCACTAGGAAGTACTCTAGGTCTATTGACAAGGGGTGGGAACAATTGGGAAAACAAAACCCAAAGTCCCAAACCTAAATTCCATAAAAGATATTATATGGTCGCCTTTGGGATCAGTTAAGGTGGATTTCATATTTCATATATTTCTATGTTTTCCATAATTTTTCATGAGTTTTCAAAATATATTTATAATTTAGAAATAGTTTTATAAGATTTTTAATCAAATTTGAGTTGACAATTCAAACCTAGATTGATTAGATAATTTAGATATTATTGCATTTTCTTAATTTCTAAAATTTATGATGGTTTTAAATATCTTGTAGTTATAACCGTATTAATTATTATAATCTGGTTCACATTAGTTAATCTAAGAGTGAATTCTAAAACCCAAACTGATGCACAAAATCCTTCTCTTTTTTTTTTTTTTTGGTTGTTCAGTTTTTTAGGCCCATCACAATGTTTGCTGTATCAACACCACTAAGACAGAGCGCAAGTTACATTGGACTTTTCTGTCCAAGTTACATTGGGCAGTAGAGAAACAAGTTATCAACTAGAAATAATGCGCAAGTTACATTGGACTTTTCTGTCCAAGTTTGTTGTGTGAAAAAGACAAGAAAAATAAGTATTTTTTTGTGATTCTAAAACAGTAAACAAAAAAATACACACTGCCAACCTCATCATCATCATCATCTTCTGTCTCATCACTATCACTGCTGCTGCCTTCTTCAGTATCATCATCGTCATTGTTGTCTTCATCATCGTCATCCTCAGACATTTCTAACCACTCAGATTCAGATGCCTAAATATAGTACAACAGGAAAAGAGTAGAAATAAATATCTAACTTTTACCAGGACATTAAGATAAATTTTCAAAAAATGTGACAACAAGTTCCCATGAAATTCAAAATGAGATGAGCATATTTCTCCTTGATCACACACATATCCATTAAAATGGTCAAATTCCAAATAAAAGGAAAAATCTGATAGCTAGAAACAGAAGAGAAGGTTATACATTTAGGCTTAGGCAACAGTGAAGGAGAAAATAAGGCAACTATAGCTTTAAATTGCATCTTCTATCCAGAGTACCAATATAGTAAATAATAAAATGTTATTAAACTACAAAGATGTTTGACAAACAAACCTGTTTGATGCACTTCCACTCATCTAATTTGCTAAGGTTAAGGGAGTATAAATCATCCAGTGTGATCTCACGATCTTTAACTTCCATCATTCCACCGTACAAGTAGAGTGTATCTTTCCCAACAACCATGCAAGAATTAATTCGTCCACAAGGCTTTGCTGCCTGTAGTTCAAGAATGGTTGTTGAATATGAAGGTGAAGTTAAAAATAAGACAGATAAGTGTGTAGAAGTAGGTAAGCAGTGAACCTCAGATGAAATGGATGTCTCTAACCCAGAATCAACACACAGTCCTTGCACTCTCACATCAGGAACCCTTTTTGGTATTGAAGAATCAAAGGGGAGACTCTTGGCCAACTGATGAGAAACCTCATCATCACTACCTCCAGTAGTAACTGCTCCATCATGATTTACCATATTCTCATTCCCATCATCGTCTTCAGACATCTCTGTATCTTCTTGAATTTCCTTCCTCGGAGCATTGACCTTGACTCCTTTTAACTAAAAAATAGAAAAGAATAAATTAGAAAAGTTCGGGTGCACAAATCTTTAAACAACTTAAACAGCAAGGGAAAGATACCATCGAGAAGCATTGTAATAGTGGAGATAGGGTTTACTTATTCACAATTAATCTCATGTAAATGTAACCCTCAAGCCTAGTAATATTTCAGTAACTAACAATTACGGGATCACCACTCAATTTATGAGTTTGGTAAGGGAAATTGAAGCCACCACTAGATATTCTAGTGTAGAAAATCTAAACCCAAATTGAACCAAAACCATTTCAGTTTCAAATAGTTGATTAAAAATAAATAACAATTAACAAAAAAAAACAAAAATTAGTTTTCAAACAACAAGCCCACTGAGCTTATTACTAGAAATTATTATAATTTAAGATTTAAGTTAATTAGCGAATATAAAGTAAATAAACAATGACCCATGATAATTATCTACGTATAAATATATATATACATAATATAAAAACACTTAATGTTTTGTTCACTTTTAATGGCTTGTACAAGTTTGAACTATAACCAAATCAAAACTAATAATTTAACATATTATGAAATCCAAAACCAAACTAATAAAACCAATAAACTAAAATTTTATATTTGGTTCAGTTTGATTTGAGTTGGTTTAGGTTTCCGGTTATAGATGCTCACCCCTAACAATTTGAGACAATTCATTATTTCTACAATACTAGAAGTTGGAGTATATTTATTTATCATGCTCAATTTGTCACTCAAATATAAATAAGAGTCGCACTATAATAATTATTCTTCAAAAGAGATATACGGGGAGCAGATCTAACACAGCATCAAGGATGAAGTTATTGGCGTCATATCAATTTCAATATTTAGTGTGTCAACATAACATTAAGAGTCTAAAACGTTCACATTATAAATGATCACATTATTGTTACAATGGATCTTTATTGACCTAATTTTAGAAAGCCAAAATCTTAGAGAACTTGACCCATTTTCATCTAAAAATGTTGTCTATTTCACAAATAGACGTGTACTACAAAAACATGTGGATAGAAGTAATCAAAAGTAAAAGGTATTGACATCCAGAAGCATTTAGTACTTTCCTCTTAGCATACTACAAATGTATCAAAATACTATGTAAAGATACTCAAGTGCGACAAAAATGCATCACCTTTCAATCAAGAAAAATATATGGTTGCAGGGATG